>CM026163.1:939748-1238422 GCA_014825975.1 Bombus haemorrhoidalis | reverse complement strand
CTTTTTTTTTTTTTTTCTTTTTTGACTCTTCCACGTGGTTCGAACACGACAAGGGGTTAACTTATGCGGGCTCGCACCTCCGTGAACGCAGGTGTATTCGAGGAGAGGCTGTTCCTATACGATCGTTAAGACAGTGTCTTGGACTCTCGGAGGGTTCAAGGTCTAAGCAGTACAGGTGATACCGCGATACGCTTGGAATAATGGAAAGAAACGTCCTGGGAATTTCTCATGATGTCAGGGACCTCGTCTTTAGGTTCATTGTCGTTCCTACCATCCCCTATCTTCCGTATTTTTCCCTTAAAAACTATCCTTTTATCCTTGGAAATCCTTTCGATACAGTCGGTTAAATCGTAATGCACGCTTGGTTTACGATATTTTAGTTCCAATTAATGTGCCAACTCGAGCGAACGCGTTCGACCATCCACAACATCGGATTGAAAGTCACCGAGATATATGGTCGGCAGTCGGTAGATCTCGTAAATTAAAAATGTCGTCGGTACACGAAATAAAGTAAAATCGGTCTAAACGTTTATTCTATTTACGACGCTGGATTAGCGTTAATTCCAAGGTGTCCAAGTTAATCCGCCTACTCGGTTCGTTATTGAGCGAGAATGCGCGGTAAACGAAGCCAGAACGATTTTTCTCACGGCGCGTTATCGCGTGCAATCACTTGCGTAATATAGCCGACACAATAAAGAGATACCAAGCGCGCCACGGAAGCAACGGAAATATTGAGTTACTTTCTTCTCACGGCAGCATCAATGAACGTTCATTATCGTACGGACGATAACGCCACGGATCGATTAATTTCGCTCGCGCTTTATTACACGTCCAAACGTAAGTTGCCTGGACGGAAGAGATACGCGAGGTTGTAAAACAAGCGAAGCTTGAAAGCGCACGAGTTTAAATAGTCGAAACAGGAATTCGATCGAATTTATGAACGACGTTCAGAAACTTCATTCGTTGGGTGCTTCTACTTTGCGTTTTCTTCGAAGACAGATCGATCATATCTATGCGAATGAAAATTTTTATCAACACGAATAAAGGGATACAGTTTAAAAATAACGTTAAACATTTATTTTAGATATCGTGTACGTAGCGTAGATCGCTACGCGTGTAAATTTCTCGTAAACAAGGCGCGAACATTCGCGATCTACCGACGAGGCTACATTTGTCTGACCGCGGTTAGATCAATCGACGTGCCTGCTTAACGTTTTAATTTATAACCTTGTCGTATCTCTTTCGCCAGCAGCGCAGCTTCATAATTTAAATAATCTCAACGCGCGTTTTCGCCATAGCTTTTGAAACCGCAAACCAGATTGGATCGCACAGCGATGGCTCTGTGTCTTTTGCATCCGGTGATCGATAATCTACCGCGATCCGTGATCGATATCTTTTCGTTCCAGTGCATCCGCGGCACGTTATATTCAAATCCAGATAGATATTGCGTTACGCGGCCCCGATTTCTGCTCGTCCGTAATGTGGCTTCGCGTTATGATCCGTGACCGCATTTTTTCTTAGATCTCGCCGTTCAACCCGAATTCTTTCGGTCGCGCGGAGAGAGAGAGAGAGAGAGAGAGAGAGAGGGAGAGAGAGTGGGAAACGGGAAGGAACGAGCGAAAGAAATTGTCGCGAACAGGAAAGAATCACTTTCGAAAGATCCGAGGTCGGAACTGGACCGGAAATCGACAGATCGTTTCGTTTCGCGCGCGATTATTTCTTCTCTGACGTATTCGTCGGAGAAATTGCTCATACGTACGTGTCGTCTCGTTGCCGAAGAACGTGATTACGTTCCATTAATCGCAAACGATCGACCGACGCGTTCCGCGAATCGCGCAGATTTTGTCACGCGTTCGAGATTAAACGCATCACCATCGCGACGGTAAAATACGACGCGTGAAAATAGTCGCGTGTTTGTATGTTTATGGTTGTATCTGTAGACATTAGAGGCAGCCGTGTGCGAAAAAGTAGTCGAACTGGAAATAGTAGGACAGACGGACGATGGTGCGTGTCAAAGACGCGTTCGTGTCGCTTTTCGTTCGACTCGGTTTCCAAATCGACAGGATGTTCGTTCACGAAATAATTGAAAGGCGGCGGATGTCGATGAATAACGCGCGTTCGAGACGCGTGTCGTGCCGCGCGACTGTATCCGACATTGAGGGCTCGAGGGAAGCGTATCGAGGAAGTCACGACGCTTACGATTGTCTACGTTAGCACGCTCGATCTCGCCTCGACATCTCCATACTCTTTCGATAGCTGCGCGTCGAGTGTTCTTCGGGACGCTTTAAACGGTCCTTCTTATTCTTCGGGACACACCTGGCGCTGTTTGTTCAGCGAGCGAACACGACTCGTTTGCATCGTGCACGCAAATTGCAGCCAAGCGAGCACGTGGGCGCGTGAGACGCGCCAACGTGCATATAGAGACGATCGCGAAATCCACTTTGGCCGTAATAGACACCGGACAGCCGGTTTCGAAACGGGCTTCGCGTCGATATACGCGGAAATCTTTTAAGGAAAGTCGATACTCGTAGCCGGAGCTGATTTTTCGTGATCCGACGAAACAACGATCGCGAGGTGAGAAACGCGAGTTTCCACGGAACTCGGTCGACGAGACTCGAAAGTCACCTCGCCGGATTCCACGCATCGCGTTCCGATTTCGAGAGCTCACTCCTCTTTTTTGCTGTGCCCGCAGGTCGGTGACGGTGGCATCATAGTGTTGGACACCACGTTGGACGCGTCGACGACCGACGACGCCGAATGGGAACTCGCCGGTGGTCCACCGTCGCCCTGCGACGTGTCTTTCTTCAACGATAACGTCCTCATCAACGGTCGCAGCAATCTCTCGAGGACACCGCGAAATCACAAGGTAAGCAAAACGTGTGCTAACGCGTCTAACGCATCTGTAGAAACGTATACGTATAAAGTACGTCAAGTAACTCTTTGTTTAATTTCTTTAACAATATCGCATGAGAAACGGCGATCTAATAATAAGAACGCTGACTAGAAAGGACGAAAGAGCAACGGCGCAAAAAGCTCAGGATAATCTGTTCGTTGATCTCCGACGAGAGCGTATTACGAGATCGAGCGTTATCCGATGCGCGATAATTTGGCTTAAGTTCTATGCGAAAGCCTGTTAGCACGAGGATGTCGCGTTTACCGATACGTCCTATTACTTTCGCTCCATTTTTCTCTTCGAAAAATAAGTTAACATCTGGTTATCGGACGAAAATACACGCTATCTAATCTAATCAGCTGCGGCTCTACAGTTGGGATCGCGCGGCGGGAGCTCGTTTAAGCGAAAAAGCAAGCGACGCAATACTGTAACCAAGGCCCTTGGCTCGCCGTGGGAATGCGCTTTCCCTCCTGAGAGAGAGAGAGAGAGAGAGATTGTAAAATATTCAAGGACAAACCGCAGCGAGCCTTTCGGCTCTTCTCTCCCTTCGTTCGGCCCCTTCTTTATTTCCTGTTCCCTCAGCCCGATATTTCAATGCGTTTTTCGTCCCTAATTCGGCGCACCGAAATTACGTTGTGTCTCTCGGTCGAAAATCATAAGACGCGGTATCGTTGTATATTAAACCGGATGAAAATCAAAAGACATTATTCGTGTTGTGTCACTGATAAACTTATTACAGCTTGCATGCCAGATCCAGCAACCGTTCGTCATTCTGATAGCTTACCTTTGTATATACGTATATGTATATATGTATATCGATTTAAAGCGAGATAGTTATGCAGAGTCATGTTCGATTCTATACAATTTAGGATTTACACGCCGAACGTTTCCTTTTATCGCGTCGTTCTTTCAGTCACAGCCGTATCTGTCAAGCGTCGTGACAAGATATGAAAAAGACTTCTTCGCTCGACGATCCTATCCTTTTTCGGATACGTGGTTACTTTGAATTTTTATACCCGCGGAGGTTCAACGAACTACTCGCCAAAGCGAAAACTTGCCGATTAACGAGTTTCGATGGAACAAGTATCGCCGGTGCCCGAAGGCTCGTTCTATGCTCGAAAGCGGATTAAACGATACTCTCCTTTCGAACTATAGATAATCGTTCTAAATAATTAATGTGCTATAACATTGTACAGGCGCGTCATTAATTTTCACGGCCCAGCTTCTCCCAGCCAGTTGCCATTAAAGATGAAATTGCTCTTGCACAGTTTCGACGATCGATTCGTCTCTGGTTAATCGACTGCGATTACGACGTCTTATCCCATGGAATTCTACGTTTCGACAGCACGTGACTCATCGCGGTATTTGCGAATCTCCGGGGAAGCAGTCCGCCGGGATCCGTGTTCCTCTTACGATGCCAAGCATCATATGCCGCAGCATCAAGGCCGAAACGGCGGAGCCGCGCCACTGTGTCGACCGTTTAAAGCAAATCCAATGGTAAATGGTGAAAGCGAAGAAACCGAATAGCACGGAAATCGTGAGACTGTTTTTCGTCTTGTTGCCGATGTCGATAATTATTGCCACATGGAAAAGATGGAAACGCGTCGATGGACGATTTTCTCACGGGCTGTGGAGTACACGCGGATTGCCGTGACGATCCATTGGTAGCCTCTACCTGTTAGCACCGTCGATTTGCAAAGTAAAAGTAGCCGATGCACGAACCGGCAATGATTTTCGAGCAGCGACTCGTCCAAGGAGAGTTAATCTACCGTGCTTCGTGGGAATGCGGCGAAACACGCGCAAACTCCGTTTCACGGTCGTCGCGAAACCGAGCAACACGATGTCTTTCACGAGGCACAAGCACGCGTTGCTTTCGGATTCGGCGGAAATCCTTGTTCGTTTTATGCAACAGGCGAGACTGTGTCTAAAAGTCAAAGGCGAGGATCGACTTGCGTTTTTCTTTTGTTCGATCGGTTTACGAGCGAAACGACGGAGAAGCGATGATCGTGATTTTCTGGAAATTGCATCTTACGCAACGTGTTTTCTATCGATCTGAGTCAATAATGATGCATCGATGCTTGAGTCACCGTCGAGTAAATCGATTTCACGAAGCTCCGCCTAAGTCTCAATTTTGGTATCCAATTAACGTTGCACAGGCAGTAACCTTTAATAACGGATTACGTAACCAGCGTTATGAAAAATCAAAACCGGTAAAAGCGGGAATTTGCATATTGGAAAGTTGGATTGGTCGATGTGGGGGTTAGGCGGATTTTGGAGAAACCGGTGCGGAATATTTCATTGTAAAAGCGATCGAAACGAAACGACTCGAGTGCCGCTTCGTCACGCTTATTGTCCAGCGATCGATCTTTCGGGTCGCGTCTCGAGGAAACCGATATCTCCTGAATCGATTGTTCGCCGATGCATCGTATTTTCTTTCTCGGACTTATTCCGCCGTCCGTCGAGCGTATCGGATCGATAGACACTGCGAACAAGCCATTATACGATGTGGAATTCCATTGTGGCCTGAGTTATCGGCGAATAATTCTTCTCGAGTAGAAAACGCGGGCGTTGTCCCTCGCTCGACGAGTCGCCGTCCAAGCTGATCCCTACCAAGCTGAACCACGCTACCGAGTCTATAAAGAGAGTTTAGGCTCGTACGAAATTGAATTCGATAGGACGATTAAGGACGAAAGTTGCGCGAACTGCTGGCGAATCGGACGGTACGTCGCGAGTCGGACGTTTCACAGTTAGCTCGGCTTAAATACCATTACCTTAAAACGATGCTGACCGAAAGCAAAGCCGCGTACCTACCCATAAAAGTAAGTATCGCGTAAAGTTTATCTTCGCGACGCGAAAGCGTTTCCGCGCGCTCGAAACGCGTTGGCTTAGAAATCGCGGCTAGTCACGGAGAACGCGTACCGCGATTGCTTCTATGCTATATTTTAATTTTATTGCACGTACAGGAATTCTAACGGTGAAAAATTACACGGTTGAAAACAGCGGCGCGAGATGACGCGTTGCGCAACCTTGTTTGCATGTCGTGTTAGAAAAATTCTTCAAATTACCCGATGGCCGGCAAGCTCGTTGCTTCGCTACGTAACTCGCAGCATTTTTGCGCAAATTCTCTCGGCCGTTACGCTCGTCCTTTCGTTGCTGCAACCCGATCCAAATAGCGAAACAAGTTGATGGTGTTTTCCAAACGCGTCTCGGAAGACACGCGTATAATTCCCGGAACGAAGATCTTCATCGGGACGAGCGAGACGAGCACGGCACGTACTGCATCAAAGTGCAGGAGAAAATTGGTTGATTTTCCGACTCGATGCACTGAAAAAGCACGCGAAAGGAGGAACTTTCGAGCGCGAAATTGTCGTCCTCCTCGTCTGACAAACACCGGCGGTCGTCGCAGCACGCTGCTGCAGATAATTTGTTCTTTACGATCCACTTTGCCTCCGGCCGCGTATCGTACAGTTTCACCTCGCAAACAATCGGTTTTATTACCGATACCAGCCACGTACGCAGTCGTTCGACGATAAAGCACACGCGCGGCATGTGCTGGCGTGCGCGCACGGCTCTCGATAGGGAAATAGGTGAAACAAAGAGGAGGCTCGTGCGAAATTCACTGACCCTGTTCCCGGTCGAATATTTCAGCACCGTTGGAAATTTCTCTCCTGAAATCGAAGACGCGCGAACAATAACGCAACCGTAGCAACCGCGGGAATACGATTCTCTCGTTTCCCGTAACACACAGCCGTACACAAATATCTCGGATCTCGTAAAAATTCAACACACGCCGTTGACAAGAGTTATCAAATCGAGCGTTGGCTAAAATTAGCGACGTCTAACGTACTTACATTTTCTAGGAAAGGTACAACGAGGTCGTAAAGCAAAGAGCGCTTTGAATCTCGAGCTACGAATCATTTCCCAATTGATACGAAAAACAGCCAGTTGCCTATTTCTAGAATCCGCTCTCCCCCCCCCCCCTTTTTCTTTTCTTTTCTTTTTTTTCGCATTAAACGTTATAATAATCTCAAATCGTTTCGAGTATCGAAACGCATAAACTTCACCGCCTGACCGATTTTATAGCCTCGTTGTATCTCTTTCGTTAACGACGTGTTTGCCGGAAGGGCTTGGAGCGATCTACAAGAAGAATGTAAACGTATCCACGCGTTGATAGCAGGCAAGGATCGAGCGACAATTCGAGTATCGAGATCGAGCGTAACGTTCGAGAGGAACGTTCAAACTATTTTCAAAGAAATATATCGACGATCCTTGAGACACGTTCCAATGCCTACCGTCGAATTGATGAACGAGTTATATAGCAATTAATTTAACCGTTTAATACACCGAAACGTTGATCGAAGGAATATGATCGCTCGATGATTGTTAATGGAGTGGTAAGTGGTTCCGCGAGAATCCGCGATCAACATCACCGTTGCTCGTGCTTCTTTTATTTAATAGCGATCCGTGAAAGGTAATGACCGGCGCTCCGGTGTAAAGCCATTACGCGTGCAACATCTGATAATGCGAATAATCGCGAGCGCGATTGATGCCACACACTCGCACACGCTTCAGGGCTGCGGTCTTTGCGCCGCGCGACAAGCGACATCGACCACTCAACGTCGATTCCTCGCAGCTATCTATCTTCCGCGTGAAATCTGCTTACGACTACGATTAATGGCGTGTTAAATAAAACAAAGAATTTTCAAACACTTAGCTACGTCTGCCCGTTTATCTAAATTACAGCCGAACGCAATATTTTAAAATTTCACACTGATAACGCCGCTTATCAACGCGATTACCGAATCGTCGCGATACAAACAACGTGTGCATGGAAATTGGTCGAAGACGTAAACGTCTACGACGGACAAACAAGCGCGTTAAAGAAAGATTGCTTCAAGCGAACAATTAGCAAATTCCCAGAAGTTGTTCCGCGATAACGGATCGTTACGACGATGGCAGAATCACGTTGCATAATCGATTCGAATGAAACGCAAATGGCATCGCTTCCAAATAATCGCAGCGTTCGCGAACGCTGCGACGTCGTAACCGAGCACCTTCATTCGCCGAATCCGGCCAGCCTGCAATTCTTTGCGCGGACTCGTCGATTTGTTAACGATTCGTCAGCGATTTTGCAACGTTCGTCGTCCTTGATTGAAAGGTAGGTCAACGATTTGAAAACTTTGTTTACGCGATTCCTTCGTTTATATCGAGCAGATCGTTACGCCATTGTTTTATCGAATCGAATTTCATAAATTTCAGGTCGATCGCTGTTGTCACATCCAAGCGACGGATGGCTTAGGTCTGAAGATATTTGAAAAAGCGAGGAATGTCTTTAAAATATCTAAAAAGCAAGGGGTCTGCGTATCGTACGTATATTTAACGCTAGCATCATCGTGGTCGTCGACCCTACGGTGCCGTCACCTCCCGCAACAATTGCGAAATCATACCATTCTGGAGAAAATTGCACGACCGGTGATTCTCCTCGGCTTTGATCGTAATACAGTTGCGAGCGTTTCAACGCCGCAGTCGCTGGAAAATATACGAAAATCAATTGTAATTCGTGGGCTGCTCGAAGCGCGGCGGGATTTTTTTCTACTTCGCTTGCTACCGCGCAGGAACGTTGTTCCGGATCGGTAGCAGGGGGAGAGAGAGAGAGAGAGAGAGAGAAAAAAAGGCGAATTTGAATTTCTAATTTCACCACGTTGCGGAAAACCCGACGGGTAATTGCGTTTACGGACCGTTAGTATCTTGTCGAAAAGAGCTGCGTACAGGGCATTCCATCTTCCGCCGTTCAACTTGGCTAACCTCGTGAGAAAAAAGATTATTTCGAGTATCGAAGTTTTCATCGTCGTAAGGCGCGTTTCTCCTAGCTGTTTGTCTCTACAAACTTTTGAGATACGGTGCGTTTCTCGTTCAAGGTCACTCGAACATGATTCCAATCCAAGGCTGTTTCATTCATTTATCCGGAAACGATCTGACACGATTTAAAGAAAGATTGCTTCGATGTTGTAAGAAACAACGAAAATGTTCGTAACGTTGGCTAGTCGATCGAGACCCTCCGTACGCTAATAAATTCAGCCGGTGTTCCCTTCGTAAATACGCCATCGCTTTGTAACTTCTTTTCGAGGAATGCACCCCGCGTGTATCGTCGTTGAATAGGTCGCTCGGCGCGTATGCAAATGAGGAAATAATGTAAACACTCGCAGACGCGAGCAATTTGCTTCTAACGTGCCCGTGGAACCGTGTATGCGAACGTGTACGTGACCGTTTATACGGTAACGGTATTCGAAGCGATCCATCCGATCGGCGCCGAATACCGGGCGTAAATAATTCTCGAAAAATTCACGCGAATCGCTGGATAACGTGGATAACGTTAATCGCGACGAACAGAATAGCCTTTCTCGTTCTTTGCGTCTCGTTATCGATGTCTATCGACGACTGTTGCAAGATTTAACCCTTTCAAGAATCGACGAGTAAACGTTTGCAAAGAGTAATAATTACATTTAGAACATCCACGAAAGTTCACATTATCGTGTTATTGGATTTATCGAAAGAAAAATTGCATTCGAACCAGCTAAGATCGTATCTTTGAAGGTTCTCTACGAAAAGCCTGTCGAAGCCTGCGATTCGCGCGCATTCCTCTTGGTTCAGCGCGGTTTGACGCTACAGAGTCGAACGTTCGAACATCTATGGACGATCGCTTAAACGGAGAACCAAAGAACAATTCGCCGCTTGTCTGCTTTTCGAATGCGCGATGCCTCGTGCACCGTTTAATCTTGTCAGCGCGAGAAAGATCACAGGTTTTGCCAGACATAACGGATACGTACGCGTCTAGTTTTTACCGCGCGCAGCATGCTTTATGCGTCCATTTGACGCGGTCGTGCGGCGAGATACGCGGGTGTTCGCGGGAACGGGGCGTCACGACGATAAATTCCTCGATGCTTTTATGTTGCCTGCCGTGCACGACCTGGCCAAAGCGACGCGGAGAAAAGGCTTCGACTTTACAAGTCCGCGTCTCCCCTTTGAGTTTCCACCGCCCCTCGACCTATCCTAGGGTTCGCGCCGCGTTAAACTTTATGTCTCCCTCGCGTTTGCAAATTATCGCCGAACGATCGCCTATCCCCCCAGGTTAAACGCGCTACGTCCGTGAAACTTGCGCGAATAATTTATTGCGCGTCATTACGACTTCGTCGGCTCATTTTCTCGAATTAGTTCTGCATGGTTCTTCGTTGCAGCGTCGGGACATTGTTTCGGCTGCGAATGATCTCGAAATAAAATTTAGAGCGAACTGCTCTTGCTGTTCGCGACGGCGTTTCAAAGGCATTACGAAGCGGCGTGGCGCATGTGGGACGTAAAATGTAACGCGTAATACGTAAAAGTCCGCCTGGCTTCCTCTTTCTATTGTCCGTCGCGATAAACGGTTTCCTTTCTCGAGGACGATAAGAGGCGCATTGTTTCTCCGGCCGTGGTCGAAAGTAACGACGGTTTGTCCGCGACATTGTAGACGCGTTTTTTCTACGACCGATTACTTCCTTCGGAGAGTTGTTCTTCGTCGAAATCGAAAAATTCCTCGAGGTTCCGGAGCTTGTCGGAGAGGAACGGGTCTGCAACGCGAACACGCTGTCGAAACGAGGCGGTCTTTTTCACTTTAACGATCGTAAAGATGCAAAGCAGATAGCAAACGGCTCGTCGTCGAAATTCCTATTTATCCGTTTCTTAACGAGACCGCCGCAGAGGAACGCGAGCCTATCTCTCGAAATTACGCGACATTGTACCGATATTATATCGCAGTAACGGATGTTTCTACGCGTTTGGAAACTTTCCGCATCTCGGATTCGTCCGTGAATTTTTCCTCGTATACGTTTATACGGTTATACGGTTATGCAAAGTTTAAACGGATATTCGCTGGCAGCGTGCTCTCGAGGATGATTTTATGGTCGAGGAAGCACACGCGCGACACAACAAAAGGTTTACGCTCTTTCGAGGGTAGTTCGGTTCGCCGTTTTCTTCCTAAAAATCAATATACCGGCGACCAATGAGCGCGAGCCTCCGATGGTTCCCATGTATCTCGGTTCGAGGAACGATTTGACGCTCGTTGCACGCGAAACACGCTCGTCCCTGCCAGCCGAACGTCCAGGATATGTAACTTTCCATCTTGATATTTGCCTTTTGCCAATGGCGCGCGCGCGCGTGTTCTGTTTATCGACATTAGCGTCGCGATTCTCGCGCCAAGAAGAAAACCATTTCTTCGCGTTCCCTCCGATAGTAGTTTCTGCTTAGGCGTGTACGTGCACGGATTCTAAACGTTCCATTCGTTCGTTCAGAGTCGTTTCACCGAATGAAGCTTTATCGCGGAAAAAATTACGCTCGAGAACAAACGCTTAAACTCTTCTAACGATATTTTCTTTCGAACGAGTCGAACAGATGCTCGAACAACGGACTCTGCTAACCAGTCGATAGGCTGTTATACCGGCTGGGAACAGGTGATTATACGATGCAACTTCTTCTGATCGCTGTCGATGACCCGAGACGGATGGCAGTTTGTAATTAACTGGCACCATTAATTAACTAGGACGTTCCGGACGTCGCCGACCTTGATCGACCAGAGCGTGCTCTCTTCAAACAGTTCGTCGATTAAAAATTTGCCAATTCCACGACCAACGTGCCGATCCTACACCGTAATTTTAATCGTTGTTTCTCGTTACCATCGCGAACCATCGTCGCGGTCAGACTACTTTTTCTTCTTCTTCTTTCCTTTTACTTAGGAAAGAATCTAGCCTTTATCGAGTACGTAAAACTCGCGCGTGCGATCCTATCGAACGTTCTTTCGTTGGTAAACGATATGCGCGAAAGGATAACGCGTCTACGCTTTGTTTGGTGCGTGCCGGAAACTCGTACGAAGGCATTCGCCATTGTCGCCGCTCTTCTCAACCGATCTCCTTTGTTTGTTAAACGACGAACGAGCGTTCTCTGCTTTTGTGTCCGAAACAGTCTCGCGGTTTCGAAAACTCTGTACACGTAGTTAACCAGCGAGTGGTCGTCCTCTGCTCGAAATAATCGCAGATACTGTTACCAGGTCGGCAAGTCCAAAGACCAAGGATTTATTTGCTCCCGCGATCTAGCAACGCTATCATCGCGGACACGAGCCAGACTATGAAACAAAGTAATCGATGCCCCGTCGCACGAACATTCAAAAGAGAAGGTTCCCTCCGTTATTTTTTTTCTTAGTAAACAAGGCTACGACAGTCTGGCACGTTGAAGGTCCTCGTGGACCGAAATATCGGATGCAGGATGAACGGCGAGCTCCAACCTTCTCTCTAGAAAAAGAATTGCTTTCTCTTTTGATGCTCGCGTTCGTGGACAAGAAACGAACGAGGAGGCGATGTCCTCGCTCGCAGTCGAAAAAGCATCGAGTGTGACGGCTTACTGTTATTCCAGGCTGTGCGCCGTTGTTTGTTCTTCCCGTGTCTTATTCGTAACCGGCAAAAGACCAGCGGACCTTTCCGCGTCGTATAACCGTCCGATACACGATAACAGCGTGGTTATCGATATATTTCGATCGTTGGAAAAGGCCTTTGTCTCGTCAAACGGTTGAATTCAGCGTATCTCCGTTAGACGAGAAACTTCCCTATCGAACAGCTTGCTAATTCGATGTGCTGTCGAACTAACCGATATATTGCGTTTTGTTTCAGCATCGAATACAGTTTGACGATACGGCTACCCGTACCTTCGAATATCCGAGCGAAGCGTCGATGCTAGAGGGTGAGAGCAGCGTGGATGGCGAAACTTCCGGTTCCGTCGAGCAATCAGCTCTGATCAGCGGTAAAACGTCCTCGACCAATTCCACGACCAACATGCCGACCCTACTCGGTAATTTTAATCGTTGTTTCTCGTTACCACGAACCAGCGTCGCGGTCAGACTTTCCTTTTCTCTTTCTCTTTCTTCTTCTTCTTCTTCTTCTTCCTCTTCTTTACTTTTACTTAGGAAAGAATCTAGCTTTTATCGAGTACATCGTTCCTTCACTAACAACGTATCTCGTTCTTTTCGGTTTTTTCCAGAGGCGACGTTCATACACCACGTTACGTCTCCCGTGAACCGCTGCAGACAATTGCAATTCCTTTTGAATGTCGACCCTGTAAAAGAGTCTCTAGTATAAATTAGTTCCATAGTTTCTAGAAACGCTTCACTTTCCCCACACCGACTTTAACCGACAGTTTTTCCTTATTTTCGTTGAAAAAACTTTCCGCGTCCTTTCTTGTCGCTATATCACTTTCGAAACATTTCGTTAGTCCCTCCGCTCTGTATATGTCGTACACGTTTCTCTTGTCCAACTCGCCTAGACCGCGTAGCGTGCTGAAAGCTAGTGCTTGTTCCCCGCAGGTGGTGGTGGTGGCCTTGCCAGTTACACTCCTAGCAAAGTGGACTTGACGTCCGAAGGGTTCGAGCTGGGCGTGACCAGAGCCGTATCCTCGAGCTTGCTGGCAACGTCGACATCGTCGTCGACGCCGACAACCACCGCGTCGAGCCAAGCGGACAACGAAACCGAAGTGGATTACCTGAAACCGGCTCAAGACGGAGGCGCGTGGGGCTCCGAAACGACCGGCGATCTCCTCTACTGACGCGACCGAAAGACTCGAAGATCGGAGAAAGACGCGTGAAGCGGGAAACTCGCTAAAAAGCTCAAACGGGAGCTGTCTCTTCCAAGAAGACAGAGAGAGAGAGAGAGAGAGAGAGAGAGAGAGAGAGAGAGAGAGAGAGCAGGAGATCCGAAAATTCCGACTACTCAGAAGACTAATGGCAAAGTATTTTTCTTTCCTTTTTTCGTAGGCAGAGTCGCGGAAACAGCCTTTCATAAGAAGGAATCAAACGGTCGCTATGAACAGAGAAAAGAGAAGCATGTCGAAAGTTTCTTCGAACGTTTCAACGTGACGATTGCTCACCCTATAAGTATAAACGGAACTGCAACCTTTCGAGAAACGCGTTCGGAGCGAGCGTTACGTGTGTTACGCAGATAGTTCGCTGTCGTAAGAATTGCGCGCAATACTTATTCCCGACATAGGGTACGAATCAAAAGCAAGAAAGGGCGAGTAAATGTTCGTTGGCGAACGCGTCGAAGCAGAGTCAATCCTTTTCTTAGGTAATTAAGCGAAAAGACGGTATCATTCCAAGTATATGCATTTCTTTGTATTATCACGATAACGATGTGAACAGACTTTTCCTAAGTGACGCGTAACTATAACTGCCAAGATATGTCACGGTGCGTTTCTTTTTTCGATAGCACCTTAAACGGAGAGCCCAGTGATCGGTGAGAAAAAAGAAAGAAAGAAAGAAAGAAAGAAAGAACGAACGAACGAACGAGAAAAAAAGAAAAAAAAAACGAGCATATCACCTTTTTGGTACATTTTTATAACAAACGAAGAGAAGTCGACGATGGAACTGAACATTTTGTAACCTTTTTGAGATTACTTTGATGCTGAACCCTTCTTCAACGTTCAAGCTGCCAGTCAAAGGCCAGAGTTTTATGCAGGATTTTTAGAAAAAGAAAGCAAAAACAATTAAACGCAATAAGAAAGAATCGTTGCAGGAAAAAAAAGAAGAAGAAGAAGAAGAAGAAGAAAAAAAAAGAAAACATTGGAACACTCGAGTTCAGACTTTTGTAAAAGTTTTAGCCAAAGTAGAATTATAAGTCTACTTGATATACTTAATGATATGTATATGTACAATAAGTGAAAGTTTTGGTCCAGGAATAACATTGCAATTGTAAATTCCGAGAAATTCGTTATTTATACTAAATGTATGGTATATCATACAGATATCCTTTACGAATGCTCAAGATAAGACGATAGATGTATACACGATATTTGTTTCGTTGAGTTTGTTTCACTTTTCGTTTCTTACATTTAGACGTGGACCAAGCAAAAAAAGAGAAGAAGAGGAAGAAGAAGAAGAAGAAGAAAAAAAAAAAAGAAACTAATAATCAATAAGAATGATACGGAGAAAAATATCGATTTGTTGATGAATACGAGCGTTAATTTTAAGCGAATCAAATTTTGTACATATTAAATTATTATCGATCTCAAAGTTTCGCAAAGTTTATACACGGAACAATTAAATTGCTTTGAGATCGACCTACTACGTGTGCTTTTCTGTTTTTCTTTTTTCGTTGTCCGTATTATGTTTGAAGTGGTTACACGAACGTTGAGAAATTAAAAATGTTATGTTGAATCGCGTAAATGTTCGAAGTATGATTGCGGCAGTATGGTTAACTTTCTATTAAGATTTAATCGCGTGATCGCGGACTGATTCAAGGGTAAACGTGCGATACGACGATAATAATTACCGATAACGATGCATTTATACACCGAAACAACAACTGTGTTCCAGTTTTCGTCATTGTATTTAGTAGACGCTAGCTAGTATATCCTCGTACTGTCTTCATTTGATTTCACGTTATCGTTTGATCGATGCTTGATGGGTCTGTGTCACAGCGTTGCATTTTACACTGTGATATTTTTCTTACTTTCTCTAATAACGACATATAATAATCGCTTCCGAATATTTTAAGGAACCAGAACCGTGTCGACCGCTCAGTTTGTATTTTCACAGTAATGTACTACGTATCGGAGTGAACGAGATTACGATGAACGAAAACATTCCAAATTCCAATAGCACGCGTGTTTGCTGCGTTTAACCCCAATCGGTCGATTGATTGCGAATCGATGTCGGTAATCTCGCTGCTCCGATCGAGGGAACTCCGTATTATTTCTGTAAATTATTGCTGTACAGTATGGAGAGGCATCGTCGTACAAGTAAAGGATTAAAAGAAAGGAAATAGTATTATCCTAAGATTATTCTTATCGTTCTTCTTATAATTATGATTAATCTCATTATTCTTATTATCGTTATCATTATCCGAAGCTTGAATCCACAATTACCCTATTGAGTATACTTACCAGTTAGAAGTATTGTGTGATGTATCGTCTGTGTGTTATTAAGGTATTCAAGTAATAAAATGAAACAAGTATGCCCGAATTATTATATCGTCAAGCCTATCTTTCTCGCGTGTCTCGTCAGGCTCCCAATTAAGAAGTAAGAATGTACTATCAAAACTATTCTTATTTATTTAAATAAATATATACAGTTTATTGAACAAATAAATCGCATCTCAGTAAATTCGTGGTCCAGACAAGCAAACAACTGTACACCCTTGAAAAACCTAACCGAAGTTCGTGTTATTTGTATATCGACGTGTAATATTCCTCTTCCAAATCGTACAAATCGGCGGCCATGTCGTCTCGCAAGGATGCTAACTTTTGATCGCATTCCGCTTGTTTCGTCCTAAACAATTTACTATTTTGCGCTATGGCTTCGTTCACAGATGGAAAATCGTTGAGTATCAAATACTGCTTTATATCGGAAACGAGCTTCATCAGGGATTCTCCCGCGCGAACGATATTCGCCGCTCTCACGTGCATTTCATACGTATCTTGTTCGCATTGTGTCATCCGAGATAATTGGGAATCGCCTTCCCCTTTCGCTAGCTTTATAATCTCTGTAAAATATAACAATCAAACGACCTAAACGTCCGCGGATAGTTAGAGGTTAGGTTTTAAACATCATTGGTATATCGAACAAAACCGAATCGTTCAAGTGTTCAACAAGAATATCTGTCAAGCTATAGGTTGTTACGCCTGAATAACGTAACATCGTTTTTTTTCCATCAAATAAACCATCGATTCCTTTATTATTATGTACCGCGCAAAAAGTGAGGTTATATGGTATACCTTCGAAATTCTCCAACATCGATTTCACATCCTCTTTCAACCTCGTCGTATAAGACTTCAACAAAGCCTCCTTGCTTTGCGGCAATGCCCGCTGCGCTGCCATTATTTCAAATCAAAATTAACAGCCCTTTACTTACGACAACGAACTCCGCACGTTGCGACGACACGAACTGTTTAGGACGCTTCATAACGGGATCATAACAACGCCATTGGCTGATGCGATTTTACCGACCGAACCAAAATGGTCGCTGGTGCACCTCGATACGAAATCTCTCGTAATCATCTCGGTAACGGGGGGAGAGGGGGAGGGACGATCGGTCGTCTTTTTAAAAGCACGGTAAATCTCAAAATTCGATCTTCAACGCGACCTTCGGTCACGAGTGAACCGTAAGGTCTGATCGTTAATATATTGATCTTCTGGAGGAAACCTAGGGCACAGAGCCACCCTATCCCCACTACGATCCTTGAAAGCCGGGATGAAATCAATAGAAGGCTCACGCGAACTCACCGTCTTCGGTAAATTCATTCGCACGCGAAATTTCACGGCGTATCGCGCAGGGAGGAGCGTCGCGAGACCGGGCGAACGCGATGGAGAACGCGAGCACACGATTTTAATGCCGCGTACGTCGCGTCTCGTTAGGGGCACCGAGAGTATCGGAACATTCCCTCGAGTGTATCGCTCTCTGTTCGCCAAATCGCGAACGGTGGTAGTAAGATCATCGTTCCACCGATTAGTGATTCTCGTTCGAAAACGATCAGCGGTCAACGACGATGGCTGTGATTCGCGCGAAGAAAGTACGATACTCGGCATCGTGTTGTTGGGGTGTGTCGTAGGGCAAACAGAAAGTACAGAGGGTTTAAGCTTGCTCAATCGAATAAATGAGAAAATTTGGCAAACGACGTGATGATAGGGCTTGTTATATTTTTAACGTTGACGGGAGCGATCGGGGGTTCGTTACCTCCCGACGACGCCGACAATGTGTTGCATATCGGTGGCATTTTTCCCATACGTGGAAAAGGTGGATGGCAGGGTGGCCAGGCGAGTATTAATTTTTATTCTTTCTTAAACGTGTAGAAACTGCATCGGTTAACGTATAGGTCGTTCAACAGGCTTGCATGCCAGCGGTGAACCTGGCTCTAGACGATGTCAACCGTGAAAAGAATTTGTTGCCTGGATTCATACTGAAGCTTCACTCGAACGATAGCGAGGTATACGAGATGTTTGTGAGGGAGCATGTTTGCCGCTTGGAAAACACCGTAGGGAAATCAGGACGGAGGAACTTGGTTAATTGATCGTTTAATATGATCGTTTCAGTGCGAGCCAGGACTCGGTGCCTCAGTGATGTACAATTTATTATACTATAAACCACACAAATTAATGTTGTTAGCCGGATGTAGTACGGTATGCACGACCGTCGCTGAAGCAGCGAAGATGTGGAACCTGGTAGTGGTGAGTGTCGATAAGATTTCTCATTTGGATAAACAAATACGAAAAGAAAACTGGCTTGTATCATCCTTAGTTGTGTTACGGTGCATCATCTCCTGCGTTGTCGGATCGAAATCGGTTCCCGACGCTTTTCAGGACACACCCGTCAGCCACGGTGCACAATCCCACGAGGATTAAACTGTTGCAAAAATTTGGCTGGTCTCGAGTGGCGATCCTGCAGCAAGCCGAAGAAGTGTTCATATCCGTAAAATCTCACTCTCGCGCAAATCCATCCATACTCACCAACATGGTAATTTATCGTTCTGTTTTCCCCTATGCTTATAGACCGTAGAAGATTTAGAGGCACGTTGCAAGGAAGCAGGAATAGAAATAGTTACGCGTCAGAGTTTCCTGTCCGACCCGTCGGACGCTGTGAGAAATCTGCGTCGCCAAGATGCCAGAATCATCGTCGGTTTGTTTTACGTGGTGGCCGCGAGAAGAGTTCTCTGCGAGCTGTATCATCAGAATCTCTACGGCAAAAGTTACGTGTGGTTCTTCATCGGTTGGTACGAGGATAATTGGTTCGAGAAGAACTTGGAGACGGAGGGAATCACGTGCACGATAGAACAGATGAGGCGCGCGGCTGAAGGACACTTGACCACCGAGGCTCTCATGTGGAATCAAAATAACGACACGACAATCAGCGGGATGACCTCCGAGGATTTTAGGCAGCGATTAAACAAAGTGCTGAAGGAAAGCAGCTTCGACATCGATAACAATCACTATCCCGAAGGATATCAGGAAGCGCCCCTCGCTTACGACGCGGTTTGGTCGGTGGCGTTAGGTACGAACTCGAATTGCTACGTAACGTGCATACCGGTCATAGAAAAGTTGAATTTTCACCACAGTTTTGCATTGCCCGTATTTTGAACCACAGCTTTCAATAAAACAATGGAGAAGCTGAGTAAGCAAGGGAAGAGTCTAAAGAACTTCACCTACACCAACAAGGAGATAGCGGACGAAATTTACTCGGCGATCAACTCCACTCAGTTTCTAGGGGTATCTGTACGTGACTCGGCTAGAACTAGAAATAAAACGAAGGCTTTATCTTTAATAAGAGGCCGATCTTTAATCGATCCTGTATGTGCTATAGGGATACGTTGCGTTTAGTTCGCAAGGTGACAGAATCGCATTGACCCAAATCGAGCAAGTGGTCGATGGAAAGTACGTTAAGTTGGGATATTACGATACGCAGAGCGACAATCTGACTTGGAGGAATATGGAAAGGTGGATCGGCGGCAAAGTACCTCAGGACAGGACCATCGTAAGGACCGTTCTAAGGACGGTCTCGTTGCCTTTGTTCATTTGCATGGGAACTATATCCTCGGTGGGAATCGTAATAGCGCTGGCATTGATCATTTTTAATATATGGAACAGGCACAGAAGGTACATCTGCTCGTTCCATATTTGTTTCTTTCTTCTCTAAATATTCGAGAACGCTGGTATCTCCCTCCCCCCTTCCAGGGTTATAATGTCGTCGCATCCTGTGTGCAATACGATAATGCTTGTTGGAGTGATAGCTTGTCTGGTGTCGGTGTTTCTGTTGGGAATCGATGGTAGATTCGTTGCACCGTGGGAATATCCAGCTATCTGCCAGGCTAGATCCTGGATGTTATCTACGGGATTTACTCTGGCGTTCGGCGCGATGTTTAGCAAAGTGTGGCGGGTCCACAGGCTCACGACAAAGACGAAAGCCGATCAAGCGAAAGTAAGTACCGGAAGCAACGACCAGTCAACGCGCTCGATTGCTCGAAATCGTTTTAAACGGTCACCCACCCGCGATAATCACGCGCGATCGATTAACCGATTAACGATCTAATTAATGTTTCTAGTCACGCAGTGTGCCCGCCCCGTGCATGGTTCGCAGATCCTGCTCGTACGACCCTCCTCGACTTTAACGTATTCTCGATTCTTTCTAGTTGTTCATGGCTAAACAAAAAGTTTCGTCCATACAGAAGAAAGTTCAACCGTGGAAGCTGTATACGATGGTAAGCGGACTGTTAGCGGTGGATATAGTGTTGTTAGTCTCCTGGCAAGTGTTCGATCCTTTGCAAAGAAAGATGGAAACCTTTCCGTTGGAGTCGTCTTCGTTTGGCGATGACGATGCAATGATCAGACCTGAGTTAGAGCATTGCGAGAGCGTACACAATAATATTTGGCTCGGTAAGCTCGTCAATTTACCACGTGAAACTTATCTTCGATTACCTTATCTATCTTATCTTATTTCAGGTTTGGTTTACAGCTACAAAGGAATAATTCTGGTATTCGGGCTGTTTCTGGCGTACGAAACGAGGAGCATCAAAGTTAAACAGATCAATGATTCCAGATACGTCGGGATGTCGATATACAACGTGGTCGTTCTCTGTTTGATCACAGCACCGGTGACGATGGTGATTGCCAGCCAGCAAGATGCCAATTTCGCTTTCGTTGCACTCGCCATTATCTTCTGCTGTTTCTTAAGCATGGCGCTGATCTTTGTGCCTAAAGTGATCGAGGTGATCAGGCATCCGAAAGACAAGGCCGAATCTAAGTACAATCCGGACGTGGGCATGTCGAAGGAAGACGAGGAAAGGTATCAGAAGCTGCTTAGCGAGAACGACGAGCTTCAGAAACTGATCGCCGCGGTAAGTAAGGCAACTTACTCTTCGCTGTTCGGCTACAACCTCGGAATCGTCAACGATCGGCTGTTACGTAGAATGGACGATTCTTTTGCAGAAGGAAGAAAAGATCAAACTTCTAAAACAGACGTTGGCCGAGCGAGACACGCTGAAAGGTGGCAGCGGAAACGTTCCGAAGGATTCGTTGATAGTCGCCGATTTCGTAACCGGCGAGGGCACTTCGGATAGCGCAATCGGTGGGGGTATTTCTGTTTATACTCAATCATCTCGAGCTTCTGCTTCTGACTTTGAGTTTTCAGGATCGTACTTGTAGATTCGCCGTGCGTTAAGTTTCTACCCTTTCTGGTTGGATAACGTAACGAATTTAACAAACTGGGACCTAAATGGATAAAAGTACACATACGTTGTCCCCCCCCCTCTTACGACGACGTTTACTTTTAAGCCCTTTTTTAGACGCTATCGAATCGCGCGACGTATTTTCTCGTTGTTTGTCTCTTTCCTGCAAAGTACCGTTACATACTATCGCACATCGGAATGACACTCGTTGAAATTTTTAGCGAAACGTCGAAAGGGAAACGACGCACCAAAGTCCTGAAATGCAAACAGGCGACTCGTTAGCTCGAGACAGCTTTGTTTCTAAGTTCATAGTTCGTAGGATGCGCCGCCTCCTCCCGTGGCGGCGCACTCTGTGTCGTGTACTCGGTGTCTAAACGTATAAATGTTGGATGTATGTATATAAGAAACAAAGTAATAGGTGTGCGTATGCGTAGTACGATTAGTAGCTCTCTGTGTAAAACAAATCTATACGCGCGAGATATTGTTAGGGTATGGTAGATCGCAAGTTGGCCTACGACTATCGCGCCGTTCTCGTCTACAACGATCTTTTTCCTTTACGTTATCTGTTATCGAGATTTTATTATCATACAGATATTTGTACAGAGAAGTTTTATCGAACGAATCAGTACTTAATTAAATCATGATTAGATAAATTAATGCTAATCGCGCATTGGTCGCGATGAATACGATGAATCGATTACGTAACACGGACCAAACACTTCGTAAAATATTTCCCGTTCACTTTCGAATACTTTACAATTGCGAGATACGCAATTGTCCGTGCATTATTATTATCATGCATTGTATCGACGCTGAACGCGACAATGCACGACGATCCGGATCTCTTCGCGCACGTTTATACGGGTCCAAGAAACGAACAGAGAAACATAAAATAAAGGAACGTTTTCGTTTATTCGCGAATATTACACGTTCCAAACGAGGTACAAAAGATCGCTTAAATTATTGGATATTGTATAATTTGTATCGCGATCCGTTTAGTCAATACGTAAGAAACACCGCGAACGTTTCGTTTCGCCGCAGGCCTAAATCTTTTTACATTGTTCACGCATGATTTGCAACGATTGCAGTTAAATCTCGTTAGACGATAACCTGGTCGTTTCCGAGACAGCGAATCGATGTGAACCTCATGAAGTCTGCTCCCAAATTGTACGAAACGGTTGCACGGTACGCGAAATTGCTGTTCGATCGCGGCCAACAAGGTACACACGTAAAACAGTGAACGTGCTAACGAGATTTAAACGCTTCAAAACATTGCGCCATTCATAAATAATTTGGGAGTCTTGATGAGGTGGATCGACGTGCATGATGGCCAGTCAACGTTTAATCTTTCAGATTGCACCCTATGATGACTGATCTAAATGTAGAGGTGCTCGGACGCTTTAGTCCGATCAAATGTTAATTATTTATGAATGGGCAAAGAAACTTTCTACGTTTACCCCGCATGATATCTGAGGGATTATCGTTTTTGAATTCTTCTTTTTAGAAACGGACCAGGTTGGCTGAACGCAAGAGCCCCGTCGATTAGGATGACAAAAGCAATACGAGCATACGAACGTACGAACGGGCTAAAAGCTCACGACAAAACGCTCTGTCTCTCTTTCTCTTCTAAAACTAGTGTTAAATGTGCACACGCGTAATCCCAACGGAACTGCATGTTCTTATTATTTTCGTGATCGGAAACAAACCGGAGATCGTGTTTGTAGCGATAAAAATTCAATTCTATCATTGCATCGCCGATCAGTTATTTTGCCGTGCGTGTATCTCGTTTATAGAAGAGATTATTTCAATGGAATGAGATTTCTTCAGAGGCGGGCAGCTTGGAAAAAGTCCCTTGAATCTATAAACGTGCAATTCCGTTAACGTTACGATTTAATCGAAGCTTAAGATATTGTATCAAACAGGATATGTCTGAGGATTCTTTTAACGTAACGCCACAAGTTCGTACGAACACGAACGTTGAAATATTTGGAAATCTTGAGTTCGGAAACTATTTCGCGTTATCAATGGGAAAATAATGTGATTTGACTGCAATTCAAATTTTATCGGTACACAAGACGACTTACGTGTATGTATAACGTAGATTGAACAAGCCACGAAGCACAATTTTTCTCGTCTCATGCGTCTCAATTTCACCGTACCACGTATACACGTCGTTTAGAGAGATTTTACGAACTTCTGTTGAATTGTTTCCACTACAATCATTATCGCGCTCATCCACGTATTTTTTACTATATCTCCTCGATCGACTGTCCCGCGAATTGCGCTTGACTACTATATTATTATACGATATACATATACTAGTCTTATCAAACTGTTAAAGAAAGTATCATATATATATACGTTAGAATATGGAGATATATTTATTTTTAAGTTTTTAAATTATAAAATTCGTTAAAAATTCATATTGTATCTGTTATTGATAACCCTGCGCTTCTCGGAAAAGCGTTCGCTCTCGAATCCATTAATCGTTCACGGATCTTTGCTGTGTTACAGTTGCATAATCGAAACGACGTGCTTCCGAATTTAAAATCGGAACTGTTTCATTCGCGCGAGTGCGTCGTCGTTTTACCATCGTGAACTTTAAAATGTTTGCAGGAAACCAAACGAACCTTGTCCGAGAGACATTAGAGGACGACACGTATGATTCTCTAAAGAAATACGTATATTTAATACATCATAGATCCATATGGCGATTATGAAAAATATGTAGTACAAATGAAATACAATTGTATTAAAAAATCAAATAAACTTAGTTACAATTTAAGGGCATGATTTTGCCGCCTATTGTGATTTGAATAAATCAGCATTTGGCATGATCACGTGACATCGTGTCTGCACCAAAACGGAAATTCGTGTTTGCGGCGCATGTCAGCCGCCATATTCGTTACATTGTCGCTTATACGAAATTATAAGGCGCGCGCGGTAAATACTGTTTTCGTAATACGACAAATTTAGTTTAATTTGAGAAATGTCATTTGGTACGGGATTCGGGGGAACAACTTCGACACCCGCTCCTGCGTTTAGCTTTGGTGCAACGGCTTCCACTACGGCGACACCAGTAAAACCGGGTATGTTGTTCAGCTTATAGGTTAAGTCACATTTCGCTCGTTCTATGGTTACATGTGACCTTTCCAAACGTATTTTCAGCAATGTTATCGTTTTGTATTTTCCATTGGCCCGAAATCTATCCTATGCCCTATAGCTTTTCCAAAACTTGTCTTTGCAGATATTCTTGGAATATCAATTCGAGGAACGCTCCGCTTTTCAATATGCTGTTTCATCACAATATAATACTCGTAATATAATCAGCTTGTATTACATTTCTACGTCGCACGTCGCACAGTTCCTCGAGACCGTGTTTTATTCGATAAAAAGTTGTTGCAAGTTTTATGCAGGTTAGCGTCGAAATCAAGTTTTAATTTCTCAAAGAGCTAACGCTGGTTTTATTTGTAGTGGTTGAAAGCTTTCCTAGCAGAGGCTGATTCAGTCCTTTACATCCTGGTTCGCATTCCATGTTTCCCTTCCCAAAGAAATTATTTCTCCTCTTCGACTTAGTTACGATACATGCTGTAATACAGCATAACAACAATATTATAAAAAGGGCGGTTAACAAGGCAATTAAAACCGGCGAATGGCTGGAGGACTCTGTTGGTCGATAATAGTCTTGCGTTGCCACGATAGCTTTTGCAAATGTAGATGTTTCTTGTATCCTTTGTGGAACTACGGTAGCAACCGTGTCCTCTAAGTAAAACATTTCACTTGGAATTTTACCCATTGTTGTTATCATAACATCTGCTGTAACATCCTTCGCAAATTGCAATGAAACATGTTATAATTTATGCTGTAATGTAGAATGTAACGGTATGTATAAAAGAACTTGTAAGACATACTCCAATTGTTATATCTGTAGTACCAAATTCGTGCAACAATTCAGTAGAATAATCGATAGGTTCACCAACATGGCGAAGCGCAACCTTATTACCAGATATTGAAGCTATCTTTAATAATTTTCTAGCAAGTTGTCCATATTTGCTTCCCTGTTTGATACCATTAATTGAATTAGATTTTCGTTATACTTTTGCTTTATTAACAGCCTCACCTGATTTTGCTCATTTATATACGACATATTGTTTTTTGCTACGCAATTATGCAATTATTCAGGATCTTTCAGTAAATTTTTATCACGTGAACACGAATTATATGATTTTCTCGATACGTTTGAACGCGTGTAGTTAAACTTTACGAACGAATACAGCGTAAATTATTATTGCGATCCTGTGCAAGACATCTCTGTCATATACTAGTCTTTCTACTTGAAGCGGTTTCAAATCAGTAAAAACAAAAGTCAACTTTTCAGTAAGAAAATTGTACAACTTCATAATATATATATATATATTGTTTCGTAAACGGCGTATTTATCTATATCGAACGTCTCGTTTCTATATGTATTGCTTATATAGTTATATGCTGTATCGTTATTAAATATTTCGCGTTATTAAAAGCAAACACTTTAAGCAGGGTTTGGAACGCCATCTTTTGGATTTAGCACGCCGGCTACCTCAGCACCAAGTCTCTTTGGTTCCTCGTCGACTCCAGCAACAGGAGGATTTGGAAGCGGTACCACTTTTGGTACGCCAGCTGCAACCGGTTTTGGTAACACAGCAACAGGTGGTTTTGCCTCGGCACCTACTTTTGCTGCTTCTGCTACCAGTTTTGGAACTACTCCGGTGTTTGGTACGCCTGCTTCATCGGGCACTGCATTCGGCACCACCTCCACTTTTGGTAGCACGCCAGCCTCTACCGCTGGGTTCGGTACATTTGGAACCACTACGACATCCTCTTTAGGCTTTGGCGGTTTCAGTGGATTTGGAACTACGACAACCACCTCAGCGCCTTCCCTTTTTGGGGGATTTGGTACTACAAGTACAGCCCCCACCTTTGGTACATCTACAGGTTTTGGTGCTTTCGGCACAAAGCCAACGGCAACAACAACGACCACCGGTTTTGGTGGTTTTGGTACAGGTCGGTGGTAACTGCACCGTTCCTTTATCTTTCGACATGTATCTTTTACTCACATTAGATTATCTGTGCAGGTACAGGATTTACGGGTTTTGGATCTGGGTTAGCACAGACTCAACAACAGTTTCAGCAACAACAACAGCAACAACAGCCCTCTAATACCATATCCGAAGCGCTATACAATGCCGTGTTTAATTGCCAGTTATATAACGATGAACGTGACAATATTATCGCGAGATGGAACCTCATACAAGCTTTATGGGGAACTGGAAAAGCCTATTATTATATGAACGCTCCACCCATAGAGCTTAATCAAGAAAATCCACTATGTAGATTCAAAGCTATCGGGTACAGTCGGATGCCCGATGCTGACAACAACGACGGTCTGGTCGTACTTTGTTTCAATAAGAAGAAAAAGGATGTTAAAGAGGGCGAGGCACAATTGATCGGTTTTATGAACAATATTTTGGGGAATAAACCTAATTTATCGCTTACAATAGACAATATTAAAGCGATCGGAGAAGACAAGAGCCAGGTGACCATTTTCATCACCGAAAAAGGAATTACTGGAGCTCCAAGGAAGATCCCTGCCAGCGAATTAGTTGCGTATCTATCGCAACCGATGCAGAAGCAACAATTAGTGCAAAATGGTGTAGAAGATATGTTACCTTTAGTGAAATTAGATCCTGCGCAGCTTAAGGAATACTTAGACAATCCGCCTTGTTCGATCGATCCACGATTATGGAAACAGGCTCAGCTGGACAATCCCAATCCAGAACTTTATATACCTGTGCCAATGATCGGCTTCCAACAAGTTAAACACAGGTTAAAGTGTCAAGAAGAAGAAACAACAAGGCACAGAAATTTCCTAGACATGGCGGCCGATGAAATACAAAGATTACAGAGACAACATACGGCGATACAAGCTAGATTAAAGGAACATCGGAGGACACTGTTAGAATTACAACACAGGGTGTTGCAGGCATGTAAATGTATTTTACTGGCAATTATCTTAAATGGCATACATTCAATTTATACATTTAAATATTTCTTCAGGTGCTGGTACGCCAAGAAATTACACGTAAAGTTGGGTTGTCTCTGCAACCGGAGGAAGAGGTTCTAACACGTAGGTTCGAATCCATGCATTCCCAAGTTAGCGCCCCAACTCAGTTCAAAGGTAGAATTAGCGAAATGCTTTCTCAATTGAGAATGAGAAATCACATAGACACACAAAATCAGGAAAGGTACGCGATGGACCCTATAGCGCAGGATGACATAAAAGCGGTACGTAAAGAAAATGTTTACGGAAAAGTTATTGAAGAATACATACGTAATCGGTGCTTCTTTGTTTTTCTTTTTTTTTTTCCCATTAGTACCTAACAATGGAGCAACAGGGCATGGCACAACTTATAGCAACGATAAACTCCGATCTAGAAAGTTTGAAAATCATTAAAGACGGCATGTCTGAACTCTTAATGAGTCATAATATATCGTGAGAATTATATATAGCAACGCAATTTTCTTGCGTATTTTTGAGATACAACAACATACTTCTTCAAGAGATACGGTCATTATTATCGGCGATAATAAGATTGTAAAACCAGCTAACAACAGAGATACTGCACCTCCGTAAAACTGGTGCCATATTCATTCTGAATCCACTTTCTAACTGTAACTATTGATTTTTTCTCTTTCTTTTTTCTTTTCTCTTTTTTTTTTTTTTTTGTTACGAGTTAAACACGTGTCTTTACGATGTTAAACTTTAATTTGCTCGAAGATAACGTTTATCAATTATGATAATTTTCCCACGTATTAAACGACTGGCGTCAATATCGAACCAACCTGTTTTGGCGATATTTAAGAAGAGAGAAAATTTTTTTTATAGCCGTGACCGCGACTCAATTCTCTCGCCGATGTTATCAAAAATGCGGTTATACAATACTTCCGACATCGAGGGTAAGATGGAACTTGTTATGTGCTAAGAAAAAAATAAACATTTTTTACATAAATAATGTTTTTATTGAATAGTTTAATGTCGTTAAACACACTTTTCTCATTGCGGTGCTTTCCTTCATATGTCTAACATCTGGAATACCTTATACACAATACAACTTTATATACATATTATACATAGATGTTGAACATTACATATCGGATCGCTTCCTTCAGACACATTTATGATACACAGCGGTCGTTTGACCATAACGTTACTTGGGAGTTTTATGAAAAATGTGCCTCGCATGTTCCCATTTACTTTACTCTATTTTGCTTGTTGGGTTTTGGTTTAACTTGTGTATATACAGGTATCGACGATGATTTCGTTCTAAACGATCGTTACGTACTACCCGTAAATCTAAATCTGAGACTCTTCTAATTACGTTGCTAAAGGAGTTATTAACGAATTAAGATTGAGCAAACCTCATTCGATATCAAACTGTTTCTGCTTCGTCGATCGATAACTTCATCGTTCGACAGACATTAACGTATTACAATATATTTGGCTTCACAGTCTAACGAAAACGGACAACTTTCTTTTCGCCAACACCAACCTTCCTTCGAACCGACACACTTTATCAACCATTATCTCCCTTCGCTATTAATCAACATTTATAGTTTTTTAGTTATCATCGAATCGAATAAACTAGGGGGAAAAAATAATAATCCTCAAACGTTTTATGCAGCCTCGCTAATCTGGAGAAACCAATTTGATGTAAAATGACGAAAGTAAAAACCATGGCCCGAGTAGAAATTCAAATTCTCCAATGTTCAAAGTCGCCCTGGACTTGTAAAAAATATCGAATAGGACGTTATTACGACCTAAGAATATTTTTAAATTACAAAAAAATAGTGCTCGCCGAAGGGTAAGAGGACTGAAGGCACTGGATTCCAGGGCGGCCTCGAAGATGTTCGAACCCCGGCCACGGTCGATAGTCTAAGACGACTGCTTCTGCAGAGCTTAAAAAAATTCATCAATTCGTTGCGAGAAGAATATACCTACGAAGTTCTGGGCGTTCTAATTTTACGCGTTGCAACGCTAACCTCAATACGCGATGTGGAAAATCCTGCTTATTTATTGATCGTTAAGTCCAATGGAAGATCCTGCTCCATCTCTACCACATTCTCGTTCTTAACTCGAAGGTCTTGCCCGCAGGTATTGTTCGTGTCCACGATGTTGCCCCACATATTCTGTAATCCGTATTGCAGATCCACCGTGCCCAACAGGTGTCTGAACAGAGGATTCTGCGTCTTGAGGATTAAATCCGACAGGATCTTCGTTTTCTCCAAGATATTGTCGTTACTGTGCACGCAACACTTGTGACGACAACAGCAATCGGTGGTGTCTTTGCACATATCGTCCTTGGTCGGTATTTGCTCGACCTCCATTTTCAGGTCCTCCGCTCGTTTTATTACGGAATGTCTTACTGGATCGCAAATAACGACATTCTCCTTTTTGCAGGGCGTGCTGTTGATAATCGACTCGATGTTCCTGTAATCGACCGTGCTGACCTTACTGGGGCATTCGTTGGGTGGTTCCTCGATTTTGATGGGCGTCGACTGCATTCCGATATGAGGCAACGTGTCGGGGACATGGTGCGGACTGGCCTGAGGCGAGACCGACCGAACCGATTGAGGTGGGCTCTCCTTGATGATCGGGTTGTTGGATACGTACATGGGATTCACCTGAATTCTGTCCGGTATTATGTAACTCTCGTCATAAATTCTCGGATAGATCTTCACTTCCTGTTCGTAGGTTTTCCTCGGCGTGATGCGCTCCTGTTCCTTGCGCTGATCTTGCAGGTTGTACATGTTATTCCACTCGACGAAATTCCTCTGCTCCTCGAAGCTATTGCTGGCCTTTGGACTGGAGCCCGATACGCTGCTCTCGATGCTGCTGTCTTTCTTGTCGGACGACTCGGAATGGGTACTGCTGCTCTGCTTCTCCGGCGTTACGGTATCGAATCTCGCCTTCTCCTGTGAATTGTTTTCCTCGAAACTCTTCTCCTGCACCTTGTCGTTGTTATTCACGTAGTGTCTGTAGGTTTTCACGTGTTTACGCAGGGAGGAAGGATCGGTGTACCTCTTGGGACAGCCGGGTACCTTGCAGCAATAAGGTTTGTCCACGGCGTGAGTTCTGGTGTGCTTGAACCTGTCCGATGAGTTGGAGTAAGCTTTGTTGCAGCCCTCGACGGGACAGACGTAAGGACGTTCACCGGTATGAGAACGAGCATGAATCTTCAGGTTTTCCGCTCTGCTGAAGCTTTTGTCGCATTGGAAACAGTGATGCGGTTTCTCGTTCGTGTGCGTTCGAACGTGGACCAGCATCTTGTACCTGAACAACGAATAAGAAATGGCGTGGTAAAACTCGAAACTCGAAACTCGAAACTCGAAACTCGATCGGTTTTAAATTCTAGATAAATATGAAAAAGCTTTTATACCTGGCGTTAAATCCACGTTCACCTCTGGCACACCCTTCCCAGCCACAGTAGAAAAGACCACGTGGTCCCGGCGCAGCATGAAGTCGCGCAACGTGTCCTGCCAGCTGTTCCAAGGATGTGAACCAACGACCACAATTTTGCCATCTGCGAATTGGAGCAAGACGCGTTAGCCTTTGGTCTCGCCAGTACAATTTTAATACGGCTCGCTGTGTCGTCCGTCAGCATCGTGAACATAACTAGCTACGTATTAAGCGATCGCACGGGAATAGTAGCGAAACGTTTTAGGGCTATTGATCTTTGATCGCTGGATCGTTCCTATCAATCGTATACCGTTCATAAGATGATTATCGTTTAAGGCCAATATCTCGAATCTTGTATTCTTCCCGTCAATCGATCTATTTATATTACTTATTCTCCCTGTCGCTCATATACCGGGAATTTCTAAATATAACCAACACGCGCGAGAAGGGTCGCCCCGTGCATCTTGATCGTTCGATCGATTCGCGCGTCGCAATCCCTACGCTTCGAACTCGAGAGAAACGCTCGCAAAACCTTCGAAAAGTCTCGTTCGCTTCGAGATCGACACGAGTTGTTCCCGAGTTTTCAAGGTTGCACCCCGCCCGGCAGCAGCATGCTATCACGTGAACCAGAGTCGACGTGCATAAACGTAAATAGTGGGATTGAAACGACGCGACGCGGGCGCTCGGTTGAAATATCGACGCGCGATTTACGTCAAGAACATCCGTCCAACCGACCAATTGATACCAATTCCGTCCGTTGTGCAATTGGCGTCGCTTGACACCAGTTTATCTGGACACATCGGCTTTGATACTATCACAGCAAACGACGTCGCATCCGTGAACGATACGCTCGCGTAAAAGGTTGCGGATCAAGGCGACCGCGGCTAATCCCTACACAACCGAGTTCTTATATACTCGCGTAATCGCCGGTAGAATTTTCTCGTTTTTATCAGACTCACGTTCGCGATCCTGCGATTTCATGGAAAATTCAGCGTTTATCGAATTTCAAGGAAAGCGAAAGATTCGGCGTGTGACGCGTACGAGCATCGCAATTACGAACGACGCGACGACAACATCGTCCACGATTGCCACGGTGATAACAATGCAGGCATTCCCGAGTGCACGAGGCTACCACATGCAAAGCGCGAGCACGTAACGAGCTGTTGACGCGATAAACGATCGCACCGTTTCGCCAACCGAAATCTTCTTAACGAAGCGAAGAGCGTGAGTCGAGCCCGCGAATGCCACCTTATTACCGTGTAATCGCGTATCGTTGTTTCAGGGTTATCGAAATTTGACATTTTCTTTTAGTATCGTAATCGCTTAGATTCGTTAATCGTTCCGATATTTCGCTATGCCTGCCCCGCTGGTGGCTTTACTTATATCTATACTCTGTTCTTTTCCAACTTGTGGTTCTCGCTTGCTGGATTCTTTTTCAAATTTGTGTAATTTACGCGACGTGGTGTTTCCCTCGATCGATTCGCGCGAATATCGCGATCGAAGAACCAGGCTGCTGGACAACTTTAAGAGTCTCGGTCGAATCTAGCGAGAATAGGAGGGCAAAGAAAGAGAAGGAAAGATATGGAAAAAGAGCAGAGTGCCGTTTGATATCGCGACGGATACGGGAAACTGGTTAGAACCGGAATGGGACGCGTGCTGCGAACGTAACCGCGCGCGCGCGCGCGCGCGCGCCACCGATAAATTAGCGTCACTTAAGAGAGTCGCGCGTGAATTGCGCGCGTTTCGCGTAGAAACTCATCGTCGGTGACCATCGTCGATTAAAAAACGTTCCTCGCGTGAAAAAGAAAAGGAAAGCAAACGGCGAAGAGTCGGCCGAAGCGAGTCGTTCGGGCGAAGGACGACTCGTAAGAAGAAAACGTAATTGCGCATTAAGCTATTTTTCCGATAACGAGATGCACAACCGAAAATAAAAAGACGTTTCAGACTCGGTCGGGTCTGACGTATCCGCGTTCAATTTATATAACGATCGCGTATTCGCAAATTCTGTTGCGGACGGCAGCGGACCAAGCGTACGGTAACGCTAGGTGTTGGCAAAATATCTTTACTACTCGGACGAACAGCATCTGGCACAGTCTCTGAAAACTTGTAGCGAAACTCTGGCTTAGGGCTATTTTAGAATCGAAACAGCGGTGTACGATTTACCTGCATTTTAGTTGAGCATTTTCGCCACGTCGAATGGAGCCAAGTTCCAAGCTGGAGTTGGAGGCGTCCGAGTCGCTGTGAACTGGACTAGGCGGTCCACCGTTTGCCAAACCATCCGGCGAGACTCCCAAACCCGGTATCACAGCCGACGGGGAAGTTGCGAGTTCTTCCTCGATCGGCATGCTTCGTGGCCAAACCGGAAGGTCCAGCGGTGCTTGTTGTTGCAGGCTGAGGCTCTCGTAGTAGCTGGGGTTTGGGCTGGTCGAGTAACCGGAAATCGGGCTGTAAAAACCCGGCACCACTCCTAGCAGCGTGCCCGGATAGCGAACAGAGCCGTACGGACCAACGTGGCTTGGCATTCTACCCGGAACGTAAACGATCATGTTTATTCTTTCTTGTATTTATCGGTTCCCTTTAATTTCGTTATGTCGATGAACTCGCCAATTCGATCGAAAAAACGTGCAAATTTCCCTGATAGCGAACGTGCCGTGTACGTTGCCCGGATCAACGAGAATTATGGTGAGAAAGGATCGGCAGAATCGAGAAACTATCGTGTTCACTTTGATAGACAATTCGATAGGATTTGGAGCGGATTTGCAGAATGGAAAAGAACACGTAAGAAACACGTAAGCTTTGGGAATGTAATTTTGTTTCATCGGCTGATATATATCTATATATGTGGCTGTGATCGACTCGTGCCACCCGTCGATCGGAATCGTCCTTTCCTCGAGTCGCGACCTCAAACGCCTTCGAAAATGTCGTCTTATCAACGAGTTTCGAAGGTGACGTCTCGTTTACCTCAATTCGTAACGAACAGAGAGAACGATCGGCGCATCGATGAAAATCGTGAACAAGACTTTCCAGGTCTTGCCGTATCCTCGTCGGCTCTCTTTCGAACCTGGCCGCGTTTTTTTCGATTCCTTTTCCCGAACACCGTCGCCAACGACAAGTCGAGCACGGCACAGTACGCTCTCACATACACACTTTCGCCGTAGCGCGCACACTTTTATCACACTTCTTAGTCCGAGTCCGTATCGTCAGATGTATTTGAACCGGTTCGACTTGAGTATACGGTAGCTGAGGAATTGTTTGCTGTACTCGATCGAGAACATAACTAGGCTGGCCCGTGACAGACTCATCAAACCCGAGCACCCTTTCCTCGCGGAGGCCGTCGCTTTCGCCGAACGATACCACCGATTCGATTTGCAACGCCGATCGAATCGACTTGAGGCTTCCGTGGCGCGCGGAACAGCCCCCTCCGATGCCTATCGTTGGTCGCTTGTTAGATCGCTTCAGAGATCGGTTCCTGTCGACGCTAGAACAACGTCGCCTCCATCTTTTCGTTACTATTTCCTCGTATCTCGTCGCTCGATCTCTCTTCCCTCGCCTTCGCCTTCGCCTTCGCCTTCGCCTTCGCCTTCGACTTCCCTCTATATCTTGGCGCAAAGATCTCGGCTCCGGTCGGCAGCGTGACGCGTCGACGATCAGGTGGTCAGTCAGAGTTACCCCCCAGGGACGTCGATGAATCGCGTACCACGGTGGTCGACTACCGGCGCAGACGCGTATCGATGATCCTCGTCGAGTAACTTGAGAGCCAAAGACCGATAGACGGAGAGCGCGGAGCGTGGGACAGAGAGGGGAGTGGAAGAAAGGCAGTCGAAGAAGAAGAGGAAGCCGTCTGTTGCGAAAAGGCTGCAACGAACGTGGAACTAATGTCAACGACGAACCAGCCGCTTTATATATAGCCGCGCTATCGTCGCCGATAACGTCCCACGCCTCTCCGCCCGGGCGCACCAATACACCGACGTTGATAACAACCGACTGCAATGCGTCAGTGGACGGAACCGTGTGGACATACTACCGATATCTTCGAAAGCAACGTTGGATAACTCGTTATGTTACGGAAGATGAAAATGGCGCCAGTTTTGCCAACATTTGCAATTTACAGGACGATCGATGATTTTCGTTTGATTGATGTTTGTCGATAGATTATCTCGAAGGGCAATACGCTTCGATTCATACGAACAGCTTCTTTTCTTTCTTATTTCTTAGATTTACGCGTCCAAAAACGAAAGAATATTTTCTCTTCGAGCAACGTGCAACGGCCAAAGTTTCGAGGAATCGCGGAGAATCATCAAGCTATCTGGAAACAGCTTGGAAATCTTGAAGCTCGTACGTCAGCCGGATTATTCGAACCAGCCGGAGCTTCTGAATCGATCTGTAGCCAGTCGTTGCATCGAAGACCGATGGTTCTGTGCCTTGAGCGAGGAAAAAAATGACGACAGGTGCTACGATCGTTTAGGATTCGCGCCCGTGAATGCTATTCAAAGTGCCTCCCACCCCGCCAAGTCGATGAGAACAAAGTTCTGCGTAGGTATCTCGGAGAAGCCTGCGCAACGTTATCGCGACTCGCATTAACGCGTTGCCGCGAATGGGCGCTCGCAAGCTGAGTCAATAGACCTCGACTCGAGTAATTCCCTCCCACGAGTCAAAATTTCAACGTCGCAAGTAGCACGTGGTCGCACAGTGGGTGGGCCCCCTCGCGCTTACGTCTCAGAATCCTTCGTTGGACCAAGGTCTCGTCTCGATCACCGTACGCGAACGCGTGTTTCCCGTAATCGTGTCGTAACGATCACGTTAACGATCGCGATCGATAAATTAATCTCGATGGCGATTCGATCGACGACGATCGGGCACGATCAGTCAGCCGATTCTTGGACGGAGAATTGCGTCGATACAAGTTAGAACGGTGGGATCGCGAACCGATCGTCAACGTGACTGAGCCCGTTCGAGCCCCGTACGATTTCAAGGAAGAAGGGAATAACGACGGGCAAATAAAATCGGACCGCCTCTGCGAAGTTTCGGTGGAACAAGCGCGGCGAGGGAACGTCGCAGTAAACGTCTGACGTCGAGTCTCGGGCTATCTTAACGAAGAAAAAATTTCGAGTTACGCAAGTGTTCTCGTCACGGACCACCAATCGCGACGGTTAGCCGTCTCGCGAGCGCTGCCGGATTCGCGGTATCGAACGGATTACACGAAACTAATCGCGTTCGACGCGAGTAGGGTGCAGCTGGTCGAAAGTCGGATATGTCCGTGGGTGAATTCGGACCGGCCGAGACGATCGATTCGAGCCCGTTTCCGTCGATGGGCCGACCTTGAATTTATTCCGATCCTCTAGCGTTCGATCATCGCGCGCAAACAACATCGCGTGCGACTGGAAAGATCAACGAGCCGTCAATAATCATCGTGGGTTGGATCGTGGGTCGAGCGATCGCGTATCTCCGGTATTACAGACTTAACCGACTCGAATCCTATCTACGACGATTCTCAACGTTACCGAAAATATCTTGGAAATGTCAATGGAAATATCGATAAACTATAGTGTGTCAAGGTTACGATTACGAGAATCATCTGGCTTTTGCTTTCGAACGAGCAAACAAGAATCGCTTACGAAACTATCTTGGAGAGGAAAGCGACGTTTCCGCGGCAGATGCGTGCCAACCGACCCTGAACGTTACGATAAATGGACCATTCTCTGCGAAATGAAAAATCGAACGTCGCTGTTCGCTCATTCCCCACGGTTCGATGTTTCGCGAACAAAACCAGGGATACTAGGCGAGATTCGTGACCCCGTCAAAAGCGGACGGACCTTACGCGAACCGTGAGAAAATGTTCAACGCTCGTCGTAGCCTTCTTCGAAGACGATTGCTCGATTAATTTCGTTACAGGCGAAATTTTAGATTTTCGCGTGCCAATACCTGTTTGCCAATTTCGGATCGAACGGTCTGCGGCCTTCGCGCAGTAATTTATCGACGCGAGACGATGGACGTTTGTTCGTCAGGATGCTAATCGAACCGGCAATCTAATCTGCAATCGCGGGACAGAATTGGTCTCGTGCGCGTTGGTAAACAAGCGCCAGAGTCAAGATCAAGATCCACCTGTTGCTATCAGCGGCAGCGGTTCTCAACCGGTTTTTTAAGGCAAGCTTTCATTGTAGCATCTTTTCCTCTTTCTTATCTGTATCGCGACGAAAACATTCTATTTCGATAGATCTACGCGCTAAATAACACGGTGAACCAGATAAGCGTAGAAAGGAATGGCGATGCATTCTTTTATGTCGCAGTGTTGTTCGCATTTTTTTTTAACGTTGCGCGTATCGTATTTTTCTGGAAGATCGATCGTGCCAGCCGGTCTACTCGATATTATCGAGGAATAATCGAGTTGCGAGATGCTCGCAACCTTCGTAAGAGAAGAGAAGCTATCTACGTGAGAAGTGGCACATCTCGCCGTTTGTTAGATAAGAACACCGCGGGTGGTTCTCCGGTATTGCCCATGGTAAGATAGACGACGACGAAGCACGATGTCGGTTCGCGTCGTTATCACGCTGCGATATCGTCATCGATAGACGCGGCACACGAACGATTCGAAAAAATTACTTCTTTCCCCCCTTCGGAATCACGTGTTCGCCCCGTTCCACGTATCGTTCACCGTTCAACTTGCGTTACGTCGCAAGAACCCATCATATCGTACGCATCGTACGCATCGTACGTATCGTACGCACGGATGAAAGAAACTACGCTCGTCGGGAGATTAAGAAACGATCAAGAAGGCATTAGAGGGTTGGACGTAATAAGGGGACAAAGAGCGGTGGCGCGAGCGACATCCCGACGGCGAACACGGCAGATGCCAGACGGAAGATAGACGTTAAAAGGGAGAAAAAAAAATTAAGGATTTCCCGAGGAGCGCGCTGCCTGCCATTGTCTGTCGATCTTGACTCGAGGATGATCAACGTCCGGTATATACCTGGTGTCTCGACTTCCATCCGATCTTCCTATCTTATAAATTTTCCGCACGTCGCTTTTCATTTTTCCGTGACAATTCGATCGACGCGTACAGATATACGAGCTGAAGAGTCGCGATGATGTCCATCGCACATGGACGACGAAAGAACGAGTCGCGTGTGTTCGCGCGCGATGTTCGTAGAGTAGCCAATCTGTTTGGAAGGGTTTATCGGCAAATCTAGGAACTCGGATATCTGGATACGTCGAAGTTGGACGAATAAATTTATCGTCGACGATCGCGAGCAGCCGTGCGCAAAACGTACGACAGGTGGTACCACCGTCGATGGATCGTATCGAGCGGAACGCGCGAATACGAAAATTTCTAGGAGGCGATTTCGACGATTCGGCGCCGTGAATCGTTGCGTGGAACCGCGATACCGGCTGCCTTCATCCAAGGCCTTAGATACCCCCAGCGGCCCTACGCAAAGGATATTAACGAATATGGTACCAACAGCTTTCTCTCGTCCCTTGCACCGGATGGAGATCGCCGCCACCCCTCGTCTCGCATGACACCCCACGGACCGAACTGCCGGCGTCGGCGCGCTTTGATCTCGAAGAACGCGGCGAACAGGTAGAAGAGACGGAGAAAAGGAAGGGAAAGGACGAAAAGGCTGAAGGAGAAAGACGGACAGCCAAAGACGGAGATTCCAGCGGGACCAATGAGATCCGGACCCGGCTCTAAACTCGAGAAAATATGTTCGGAGTTTTTAGATTGAGATCCGCCGGAGATAGCCCTTTCCCTTGATCCTTCCACCTCTCCTTCCTTCTCCTCCTCTCTCCTTTTTTCTCTCTACTCTGCCGCGTACCTCCTTGTCGCGCAGCTTACGCGTCCATGGAACGCCGAAAGAGGTTTCTCCACCCTCTGTCCCTCCTCCCCCCTCCTCCACCACCACCGTGAGCCTCTCCGATCTTTCATTTAGATTTGATTTCGGTATTCCACCGGCCGCAGCATCTTCCACAGGCCCGGAGGGAATTTCCGAGATCCCCGACTCGCCAACGAGAGAATCGTTTTCGGTAGCTCGACGCGGTCTTGTCTTTTATTTACTAATGGACATGGGCACCGGATCGGTATCCAAGGCCTCGCGCACGAATTATAGCGTTCCTCGAGCAACAAGGGGATTACGGAGGACGCACGATTCATCGGCTAGTTTAAAGATCCGTCGTCGCCTGTTGCGAGTCGGCTGTTGGAAGGTGGAAGAGAAGGACGCGACGGTTCACGGACCTCCAAGCAAGAATTTACACGGCACCCGTGCGTTCGCGGCGTTTTAACTCGCCACCAAAGCAACGAGACGCATATATAGAACGCGTGGCGCTTTGCGTGTGGCTGCCGCTACAGAAATACCCTGTGAACGGAGAGGGTGCAGAGGGTATCGGAGCTCGCGAGGACGTTAGAGGGTCGCAGTCGGTGGCGCAGCGGGGGTTGAAATTCCCGTGGTTCGATCGCGGTACCGCGTCGTCTAACGTAGACGTCCTCGGCGCACATTTTTATTCGATCGCGCTGTTGGGGGTCGGGGAACGATCGTGGTTCTGCTCTTTTTTTTTTTTTTCCCCCCGCTGCCTCGCCGGCAACCGATACCGACGCGAGCCTCGAGTGCCGTGAGAGAGGCACGGCCGTCGAGGGAAGACCGTCGTGGCCTCTCGCCTTTCGCGACGGCCAACGCCGATTTATTCCGTGAAACCCCCGCGGTTACTACCTTCGATGACTCTCCACCGCTACTTCGATCCCCGTTCGATCGATCTCATTGCCGGCCTACTCTTCTCGCCTACGAGTGCTTCCTAGCCGAAGGCGTTTCCGTTTCTTTCCCACAACTCTCAGCGAAGTGACCAACGTCGGGCTGTCGGCTTACGATCGTCGACGACCGGCTTCGTCTCACGGAACGGTGTTTCGAGACTAATTCGAGTGCAACCACCGGATCCGTCTACTTATTAAAGCAAACTCGAGGAACCCTAGACATCGTCGAACGATTTCGTCCGAATGCCGAGCACGGACCCTCCCGACGATCTAACAGAGCTCGGATTATTCCCTAGCTTTTCTCGAACGCGAGAAGAGGGAAGGCGTTGCCGGGCGTCTCAGCCAGGTAGCCGAACCAATTAGAATAATTGTCGTCCGTCGACGAACGAATGGTTCGGTCGAACCCGTGTCTCGAGGATCGCGTCACTCGCACGGAATCCACGGAATCACGGCCGGTAGAGTCGAACCGCGGTGACCTTGCGGGGTAAGACGAGATGGGCGACGAGGACGCCGCTGGGGATGAACGACGTATCCTTTGGTGATTTATCACGTTTCAGGATGGAATATTAATATCGGTATGGCGTGCGCCTCCGGTCCCTTTTCCAGGCGTCACGAGCGTCCTCGATCGCGCACACCGAGTCGCGTCGAACCACCGTGCACCGTGTACGTGTGCGCACGTCTCTGGATCACGATGCACGCACACACCTTCTCCATAGGTATTACGAACGGGACAGAGGATAGCTACCGGTCACAGCGGGAGAGCACGCCGGGGGTCCTCTACCTCTCTGCCGACTCGAACCTTGCTACCGAGGAAGAAGCGAACTTTCGTTTCCTCTCTCTTTTCCTCCCTTCCCTTCCCCTCCCTTCCCTTCCCTTCCCTTCCCTTTCCTTCCCTTCCCACCCCCCTTCCACCCTCCCCCCCCCTCACTGCCGACCCATTGCCAGCCCTTCGCTCCTCCGCGGCTGTCTCTTCTTCTTATTCTTCTTTCTCCTCTTCGTGGTCCCGCTTCGCGTTCCTCCCGTTCCCTTGCCGGCGACGGCGCTACCGTCTGCTGATTCGTCGAGCCTGTGCGGTCACGTGACCGCTTTATAAGGAACACGGCGCCGTCGATCGCGACACTCGCCCGTTGCGCTTCCTTTCGCAAGCTGCTTCTTCCCCTTTCTTTCCTACGTTTCGCGTCGCACACGCTCCGTTTGCTTGTTCCGATTTTGCAACACCTGTCTTTAGACGCTCGTTAACATCGATGACTAGGCTACGATCGCCGGTTCTTATCCGCGTTATCAACGTTTCCGTTCGCGTTTCGTCGACGCTTTCCAGTTCACACCCGACGTCAACCGACGACGGCCAGTCGTACAACAAGCAACAACAACAGATGCGATTGCATCTATCTTATCGGCCTCTTTAAACGCAGCAACGAATCAGCTATGTATCGCGCCGCTACTGCAACGATCGCCAGATAACGCTTCATTTTTTTATAAGGATGTTTGTAAGCCGGCTCGAGACGATGGAGCACGCGATAACAGGCTGAACGGCGGCCGGCCGAACCTCGATCGAATTCCAGTCGTGGAAGCGAACGTAAATAAATCGACGTGGAGTTCGATCGGACGCGTTGAGCTTCACGCGAGGAAGGCGAATACGACGAGAACGTTCGGCCCGAAAAGCTTCGTCTCACCCACTCCACTCGACGCTCTCTCCCTTCGAGCTTCTCGAAAATCTCGTTGACCTTTCCAGATCTCGGATTATTAGAAGACCGCGAGAAATCGCGAGCCGCGAACAACGCTGCCGACCGTTAGACTTTCTCACGCCGCGATACACCGATATTCTGCGTTGAATATGGCGCGTGAACCCGAATCGCGTCTGCTCTCGAACCGTGTTATCCCGAACCGTGTTCTCTCTGGTCGTACGAACACCGATGAAAGACTCGAAAGACGAGAACGTCGCTGTGTTTCGCGCGACGAATACGAAGAGCGAAGAGCGACGAGCGGGCGACGCGCGATCTCGTTCGATAAGCCCAATTACGAAGAGGCGAAGAAGATGGATGCGTGGAAGTTACGGGAACGACGGGGAACAGCGGCTGGGTTACGACGTTGCTAGTCCGAGGGCATCGAATTCAAGAACCGACAGGACGAGCGAAGATCGTTTAGATCGCGCGAAGAGAGAGCGCGCGAGATAGGTGGTTCCTACTCGCCGAGGCAGGAAGAAGATCGAGAAGAAGCCCCCGCGGCGGGAGGTTTTAATCTTCGATTCCGAAAATCAACGTAATGTATTCCTCCCCGAGGGGCTCGGCCTGTTCCCGACTTAGAACAGGAGGGGGAAGTACGAGGGAGACGAGCGCAACCTGTAATTTCAACGCGAGCGGACTAAGTCGTCGGTAATATGGGAACCCAGAGCTGGTATAACGGCTCATTTCCATAATTCGTTCTTTAAGCATCATTTTTAATAGGCCCCTGGCGCCGAGCGAACAGGCCTTCAGCTTCTCCGTCCTTTTCTCTGTCCGTTTCTATCCGTTGTTCGTTCCTGCGAGTCAACGACGGCTTAAGGTCCAGAGACGAGTCACCGGCAGACCCCCGTCGAGACTACACGGTGTCGCTTGAACTTCCGTTGCCCTTTATCCGTGACCCCGATGACATCTTCATCGCGTGTTTCGTTCGCTACGATAGCGACTCTACTCCCGCCGCACCTCACTAGGAAGTTGTAAAGCTCCTCCAGCGTCGTAACGATGCGATCGGTTAACGGTTTGCCGCCGCCGCTGCCTCGGCTACGATACGTTGTCTTCTTCTTCGCCTTTCTGTAGCCTATCGGGCGTTCGAACGTTCAAAGTTACGCCGGTACGGAGTTACTCGACGAAAAGATAGGAATTGTCGAGGATCGTTCAACTAGAAACGCGTACGGCTATTTCGGATTATTTTCTTCGTCGTCTCGAGCGTCGTCGTGAACGTCGTTGAACGATCCAGGGGAGACCGTGAGTTTTACCTTGTCCGAGAACCTGACGGGACCCCTTGGATGGTTCACGAGGTCAAAAATAAACAGGCAAAGTTTTACTTTCCTCAAACACGTTTCGTGGGCCCCTCCCCGTGGGCCGTGCCGGTTCCGAACATCCAAACGTTCTTCGCACGTTTCTCGATTTCTGGAAGGAACGCAAGTACGCGCGCACCGGATACGAATGAAAATATTTGCCAACTTTCCCCTGTGTTTACTCGGCCTTTTGCCTTCTACAGAAATTCCTCACCGGCGAATTTTTCCGCCGACGGGCATCCTAGACCTACGGAGATCAGCGGCGAGCAAAAATCTGAGCGCCGAGGAGGGAGAATTTATCGGTTCTCGAATACGGTCGATCGGACGTTTCTGAGAATCCCTCGGACCTCCTTCGATCTCTACCATACGCGACCAGGCAGCCACGAGTTCGCGCATCTCCCGAAGGGTCTTTAATCTCGCTGTTCAACCCGCCCCCGAGACCTGACAATTAATCACGAATTTCACACCACGATCGGAGCGTAGGGAAGAAAGGAAGGCAGAGGAAAGGTGGCAGGATTCTTCGAGGCTTCTTTGCCGCGTCTCAACCGGACCTACGCGGTCCCGTGCAATGAATAGAACACACACCGCAGGCGAGGAGGGGAGCTCGAGCGTGCAACGGAACCGTGGAAGTTTGGTGTCGGTGAGACGAATCGCTAAACTGGGCTGCATTGACAAATGATTCGAACGGTTTGTGCCTACGAAACCGGAGGACCTCCCACATCGAGCCTGCACACGCTTCGTCCCTCGAGCTTTCGTGGTTCCTCGACGTGCCTCCCTTTCCCTCTTTCTCCTCTTTTCTTTCCGCTGCTCAAGGTTGCGGACACGTTCCCGAATGACACGGTCCTCCCGGATTAAAAATAGCATCACGACGACCAACTTGGACTCCGCGTTTTCGCTATTTCCTCCGCGTCCCATTGGCGGATTCGCGGGGCTCTAGGTGAATCTGGCCGAAAGTTCGGAAATTTTGCAACGCTGCAGGTTAATACGTGGCTCGTGGCCGCCGTAACCGTTCCTTAGAAATCCGCTCGAACAACCCATCGGCTCTTGCGAGAATCCCCTAGCTAATTGGTTCTTTCTAAACGAAGCACTCCGATTCGCTAAGACGGTAGGATAAAAGCCTTCCGATCGATGAAGCGATTATCCGAACTATCGAACCAACTATCGAACGAACAGGAAAGCGTAGCATCGAAAGAAACGGTGCGCGATGGCTATATGATCGTTCGACGATACGCCATCTCGCCTACGACGATCGCACGTTCGTTCGCCGAAGTGGGTCCTAATCGAGATGTAAATGTTTCTATATATATATATATATATATATCGTATCGAATTGGCCGTTTTAGGGACTTCTTGGGTCAATAATATACAACGCGTACGGGATCAATCAGGGAGGAGAGAGTGGCGCGAAACGCGCTAAGACGAGAAGAGAAAAGGATTGAACGCGGACGTTGCGAAGCTCTATAGGGGGTCGGTGTAGGAAGGGACGAACAGGACTCCTCCTGCAAGCTATCCCCCGATCGTTATAAGTACGCGCGTAGAGGGCTGGCCGAACTGCTCGATGCTTATGGTGGTTCACGTGGGACGAGACGGCGGCGCGACGCAAGACACCGTAGCATACCACACACAACGCGACACCTCGGCTCCGAGTTGACCGAGGACTCCACGAGGACCACACACGAAGGATCGCCCTTCCCCCCTCCCTGCCGCTTTTTCTTTCTCCGTCCACACCATCGTGGCCTTCCTCCTTCCATCTTCCATGCGAAACCAAAGAAAAAAAAGCCGACAGCCCGAACGGGAGAAGGACGCGGGAGCGAGCGAGCGAGCGAGCGAGCGAACGAGCGTGCGAGCGAGCGAGAGACCGACCGTCTGAAAACCGAGAGGAGTCACTTAACCACCTTGCTATTAAACGCGCCCGGGAAGTAGCCATAAAGGCGCGATACGCTCGCGAACCGGCTCGTTACGAAATCGCACTCGTGACATTGACCAGTGGCCGGAAGCGCGATTTTTTGCCGGATCGAGAGCGCACGCCGTTCGCAGAAACGTGCAATCAATTTGCCCTCGCGAGGCAATTTGATTCGTGAGAGGCGCAACGATCGGTCAAACGGCCGAATCGAAAAAGAGACGGAGGATTCGCCGATTCCGTTAATTCTCTTAGCAGATGGTACACGCGTAACGCTCGAGACTCAGGCCCTTCGCACGCACGTATCTCGGCACTCGACGTCCCGAGATCCCTGGCAGCCAAGCTTCGGCTTGAAATTCTTCCTGGTAGGGAAGTGGATTCCTTCGGAATCCTAATATCACGATGTTGGCAAAACAGAATCGATGGGTGGTAGAGTCTTAGCGCGACGCGAATACACGAAGATCGAGGGGACACGAAGCAACGAAGAAGAAGAGACTCTACTCTCGAGAAAGATTTATGCGGGTTGAAAAGGTCGTCGGCTAGCAGCGGCTTTCTCGGCAGGGGGTTTGCCGCATTGTTGCTAATTGCGCGTCTTAGCGGTGAAAACACCGTCTTGGTGGTCCATTATACGACGAGGCTATAGATAGAGAGGTTCGACGGAGCGTCAACGACGAAGCGAACCGTTCGCTGTCGCTTACGAACCAGCCACAATCCTCGAACATCGGCCCATAAACATTTCACAAAGGACCTTCCCTTCTATGACCGGCGTGCAATTCGCTTTTGTCAGCCGAGGAAAGGAGGAAAGGCCCGACGAGCTACGAAAACGAGTCATTGATCGGTTTACGGCGTGTTTCTGCCTGCACTTTCATAAACTCCTGGAGAATTCGTCTGCGACGAAGGTAATGATACAATCTCGAGAACCAGATTTATAGCGCGTTCGTTGTCGAAACATTTTCTAGGTGAAGTATATTTAAACTAAACGGGTGCGCGAGGGTCGTGAAGAGTTCTTTGGACGTGTAGAGTCGAACGATCGTACGATCTTTTTTTTCGGCGGTAAAAGCTAGACACGTTGGTAAATAGAGGAAAAGGAAAGGACGAACGTTGGGAACGATTCATTGTCCGATTCGCTGGTGTGCGTCTCAGATTGGACCACGACCTCCGTTCACGAAGGCCAACGCCGAGAGACACCGAGGTTACATTTAAGTGCAATCGATGCAGACGGCTGGCAAAAAGGTCGCTGGAACGCAGGATGCGTCGAGCGCAATCAGAGTTCCGAATCGGAGCGCGGTGGGGCTACACTACACCGATTCCGATGCCGTGTTTTACTAACGCGTTCCGATTCGAAACCGGCGAATGGAGGTGACCGACAAAAACGAACTATCGGAATACGAACAATGCAGAGAACGGAGGAAGGTGTGCGTTGACGTTGCGCGGATGGAGGCCATCGACATCGACGATCGACCTTTGTGAAAGCTTTCCACGCACGTATTACCATCCTCGTTTTACCGGTCACTGAACAGTACCAAATTCTTCAAGGACGATATCGAGATGGAACGCGAAACGGATACTCTCTATAAAGTTGAAACGTTTCGAAGAAAGACGAGGTGCGCGTATATAGTCCCATTATTAAAACGAGGATACACCGCGACAAAGATTCGCGACGAGGGTCCCTGTGACAAAAGGAACCGTTAAAGCATCGTCGCTCACGGACTCACGGACTCACCGGTTAGTCAGAAGTTGGCGGATTCCCACGTGGGACGCGCGTCGAAGGATGCGGGCCGAAAATATGCAAATTTATATTCGTATCCCGGGACACGATTCCTCATCCTGCCTGACTGGGCTGCCTGGTTTACTCACTTGCACGAACCTCGACGATCAACCTTCTTTTTCTCGCTGGCTGTCCTCCCCTCCCCTCCCCTGCCCCCTCACCCTTCTTTCTCCCTTTCCTTTCCCAGTCATTACCATACGTGACCATAAATGAAACCTGTCTCCTCTATTCCCCCGTAACAATGGAACAATCGCGACGAAGCACAAAAGGGGACTCCTATGCGTGTCTACGTGGACATACATATGCATCTTCTCGGGGGCCAACTTTCCTTCGATTCCCTTCCACGTGCCCCGTTATCCTTCTTCGTTCGACCGCGCGAGAGAAGCGAATCTTGGCCGCCAACGGTCCTGCGACAGGATACCGGTTCATCCTGTATCCCGGACCGGGACGATTCGTCCTGCGACCGGGACACGTGAAGCGTGTCCTTTTGTCTAGCGAAGATTAGACCCGTGAATCTGACTCCGGAAAGAACGGATCTAACGGTCGCTTCCTACATGAAAACTTAACTCACTACCTACAAGATCGTTTTCTTCTATATAATTTTTTTATTTCGTCTCCTTTTCGTTAACGGTCAAGGGACCGTGGAACCGGGGGTCAGACCACGGACCAGCCGAAGGCTGAAAAGATACGTTAGCTTCTTCCTGCTATGTAGTTTCCAGGGACTTTTGTCTAACGGATGAAGATGAAATAGCGTCGTTGAGAGTGGTGCGACTTAATACGCGAGAAACGTATACTTGACGCAAGAGATATAGCGAGGCAGTAGATTGAGATATATTAATTGGCGACACAGATCGCGTAAGCAACAGTACCTAGAGTCGTACGTATCTTATGTCAAAGCATCTGGAATCTTTGAGGATCATTTGTGCATCGGTACATTTCATTTCCGTGTAACCTTTGCGTAACACAATCTTGCTATTTCGAAGTTCGGATACGATTTCTTTGAACGTAACAAGGAGAAAATGATTCTGACTCCTGACAATCCCGAACTATGTCTCGAGCTTCTTATCTTCGATCGCGCGTACCCCAAATTACTGTTTTGTCCCTCGAAACACGTAAACTTCAACGCCTGATCGATAACGCACCTCACCGTATCTTTTCCACAGGCAATACTCGGTCAACCGACACGAGTTCTTTCCTCATTTCGCACGTAGATTGCTTCTACGACGTTCAGAAAGAGAAAGAGAAAGAGAGAGAGAGAGAGAGAGAGAGAGAGGGAGAGTGCCCTTTAAAATTTATCCCATCGCTAAGATATTTCTGAACCTACCTACGCATCTACCTACGACCTAAACCATTCGAACGTGTTCTCACGACGAATCGGTCGTTTACCGGCGTGCAGGTGTCGAAGCCTCGAAATTGTTAGCAGGCTTCCGGTGCCCGCGGCAAAAGTACGTTGCAACCGGAACATCGATCCCCGCCTCCCACTTCTTCTCGATCTCGATTCGAACGATCCAAACGCGGTCTAGACTCCCACACTAGACGACTTCCAACGAGACTGACCGATTTTTACGCAATCCCATTGAACATGAACTGCGGGTCATATTGTTGCATCGATATAGCTCGGGTCCTTTCTCTTCCTACCTTTCGGCTCCTACCTGATCCGAGGATAATCCCATCCTGGGAGCATGGGGACATTGTCCTACGGATCCCAGTCCTCCCTCCGCACGGACTCGAGAATACCCTCTTACTATAGGGGTTTCACGATTAGCAGTCCCCCATCTTCTTTCCTCGGATGCATCGTTGGCCGATTTTTCTCTTTTATTCGTCCTCCGTCGAGCGTCATTGTCACGCTGCGGCGAATCTCGCCTCGGTGACGTTCGTCACCCCCTATTTTTCTCGCGACCAACGAGCCAAGAGGGAAGAGAGAAATGAATTTTCCGTATACGAGGCAGTCGATACGTACAGCCGCCGCACAGACAGCGCAGGACAGGCGGCTGTTTGGAATTAGAAACGGACGTGGTGTATATACAAAAGCAGGTAACGAATTTTCGAGTAACCTGGGAAAACAGTTAGGTCCGGAAAGGTTCAGGTTGATGCTTTCTATACGGCTGATTAAAATACAAGCACAAGATTCCGGATCAATGGCGCGGGGAGAGGGACGGGGGTGGTGCGCGTAGGCCTTTGGTCTGCGTGGGTCTTTCCATGTTTGGTCTTGGCCGTTCCTTTCCCGCTCGTGATATCTCGAGGATCGAAGAAAGGGAAGCGGAGTAAAGGATAGAGCCGTGCTCGTTGTCAATCTTCATTAATTAAAGCGAGGTCAAAATCGGGCCCAGGTCTGGTTCCCGTAGAGTTTAAAATCTAATCTAAGATCTGGCCCGGTTCTCTCCCATTGGTTCCGTTCTGTTCCGTTCCCTTTCTTCCACGTCTATCCGACGACGATCGAACTTATTACGGGGCAACGATAACCGAGAAATATCTACTTGCTGCGTCGCTAAGATACACGATGATTCTCGACCTAGTTCAAAAACCGCGCATATAACGCTGCATCGATACGTGCGATTCGTTGTTAGAAATTAATATCGTCCCAGTGCGAGGGGACTGCACCGATCGCAGGGATTCGAGCCTTCGGCCAATTTGATCAAGAGGAATTAAGATAAAGTGGAACCAAGATAAAGCCGAAGGCTGATAGTCCGTCCTATTCTTATTTATCTATTTGCTATTCGTTCATACACGTTAGAGACTGTTGAAGTGGTCACCAATTCTAAGAAAAGTCTGCATCCGATCTTTTAGTTTTGTCAAGCAGCGATGCCATCGGCAGCGTATAAACAGAAGATAAGGCAATCGAAGGTAAACCAGAAATTGTAGACAGGCGACGATGGCTTCAGTGTTTTCAGTCATAAGGTAACACTGCCAGCGTACGGATCCGAACCAGCTCGATAGTATAGCGACTAGTATTTACGCTTCAGAGTATTTAAAATATATTTTCTATCTTACGCTTTATCCACCGATTTCTTTGTATTAACGTCACATACACCTAACAACCTCAACAGAGACTTCACTCGTGTTCGGGTGAACGGTGCATCTGTATACGTATAAAATGGAAGTGAGATCGTGCGTTGTACAACGTGCCCTTTTTGAATTGAACGGTCAAGAGGATCGTCCCGTGAAAGCGACTGCACCGATTCACCGACAAAACGAAATTCATGGAATCGTTTGTCGAAGGATTTGGCAGTCGTGGAGCGAGCGACACCTTCGCCGCAGTATTTATTTGCCGGCGGTAAAGCAAGTTCCGAGAATTTGCTCGTCTTTCCGTGGAGCGATCGGTGGAAGGCGAGCAGGTATTATAATTTGCGCGTCTTCGGTCGAATTTTGCGAGTTCCGTAAACATTTTACAGGCGACTCGTTCTTCGCGTCTCTCTCCCGTCCGTAGAAATTTGGGAAACTGGTTTGAAAGGTCCTTCGAAGCTGTCGTTTCGTAGAACCTGCGGAAGATCGATAGCTCCTCCCGAAAAATTCAATCGCGATAAATCTTCGGATCATTTTCGAAACGTCGAACGACGAAAAAAAAAAAAAAAGGAGGAGAAGAGAATCGAGAACGACAGCCACGAAATGTTCGGTCAGAGCTCGAGCTACGCAGACTCTCTTTTCGAAGGCTCTTTCGCGCGTAGATTATTTAACTATTGTTCTTTCCCTAAGCGTTAGGTTCTTGTATCATAGCGAAATTATCGACTGTCGCAACAGCGTTTGAATAGATGAAGTTTCGATAAATATACATGATTACGTAATCGCTTGTCAAGAATATGTATCAATGGAACGGATCAGACGCAACTGATTCGAAATGTTCGCGTCTTCGCGTACTATGCCCCTTTCCTCGCGAGGGGGAAAGGCACGACATTCGGGAGCAAGAGCTCTGCCCATCTCGTTTTTAAGCTCGCCAAGAGCGGAAAGAGAATCTTTGAGACTCACCAACGACGAGCGAAGGCGATCCGCCGGTATTTCCTTTGACACATCGGGCTGCTCCCGGCGATCGAAACGACGAGAAAAATGCCCAAGATGTGGACGGAAGTCGGTCTTGACACGGAATCGTTCGGCGATAAACAATCGGCTATACGGCAGGCGGCATATCCGGCCAGGTAGCAGACCGCAAACACCAGGTAGGAGAGGTTCGAGGCACCACGTGCTCGTCCCGATACACGTCCAAGGGGCTAGGACCGCTGCGTTGTCGGATGTCCAGGCCGAGGCAGCGCCCGATTTGCGTGCTTTTCAACTTTTCCACGACGTTCTCGTCCGATAACGGCAATTTCACGCTCTCGTCCAAGACACGTGCGCGTACGAGGCAGCGAACGAGGAGGCGACGAGGCGGAGAGGAATCGCGCAACGACGATCGGAGGAATGAAAAGGACGACGGACGATGACAAGTGGCGGAAAAGGGAGGAAGAACTCGCAGGAAGAGGAGGAAGAGGAAGAAAAAAAGAGGAAAAGGAGAAAAAGAAGAGGAAGGAGAAGAAGAGAAACGCAACGCGAGTGAGTCACGAAAAGTCCAAGTCTGAATCGAACCGCCAGTTTCCAAGGATGCTCGGTTCGAACTGAGAGCACCAAGAGGTTCCTCACGAGTCCCTGCCTCGGGTGTGGGTTTTCGGTTCGTCTTTCCCGTTTTTTCCCTCCGTCTCTGTCTTCCTCCGGCCTCGGTTTCTCTCTCTGTCTACGTGGGTTCTCGTGGCGTCGTCTTCTCTTTCTCCTTCTCTCGATTTCGTTCTCGCTTCTTCCTGTCGCGTTTATCCCTGTCCCACTTGCGTTCTCTCTCGTCAGGGCCGACGATGGTGCGGCGTTTGTGGGCCCCCAGGGCCCCTCGGAGGCGGTCGCCACGGCGGCCAGAGTGGGGAGACCCCTAACCTAACTTAACCCGGACCAAACAGCCCCCACTACCTCACACCCTCAACCCTTATCCCTACCACCTAGTCGAGACGTGTCTCTTCTACCTCGATGCCTCTCTTTCTCATCTTCGTTCTCTCCTTTTCTCCCCTTGCTCTTCGAACCGCTGTAGATCCCAACGAAAGAACCGAGCCGTTTCTACGTGTGTCGCGTGTACCGATCGCGATCGTGTCTCGGTTTGCCGATGCGCGATGCAGCTGCGACAGGAATACCTCGATCGTCTCTTTTTCTCAGTTCCTCTCTCTTACGGCTCGATGAATCATTTATCAGGCGAGACATTTTTCGTGACCTGGATGCGTCGCGGCAGGAACGTGGTAATTACGTGCAATTAATAGAAACGTGCGATTAAAAATGCAGCGGTCGCGGAAACGAGCCGTTGCTTCTCGATCGACGAGACGACGCGTCTACTCACCGCCACGAATACGACGGAAGGGATCGATCAAGTTCGCCGAATCTATTTACATGAATTTCAGATTCGCTGTCGCGGACCTACCGCGGCGCGATCTCGGATCGATCGACGTCCATCCTCTCTCTAAACTCGTCGAAACTCGTACACGAGGGGGCAGCCGGCGCTCGCGTCGCCTTTAATTCGGGCCAGTCGATCGGACGAAAAACAAGTGGGCATTGTCGAGAGAAAGGAAGGAGGAAAAGAGAGAGAGAGAGAGGAGACGGCAGTGCTCGGTCGCGGCCTCGCGACGAAAGAGTTATTGCGGTTGCGTTCTTTTTCGAACGCGGTAGTAATATATTCGTACGGGAGCTCGTGTCGCGCGGCCAAGCCTCACGCACACGGATCCGTCCCGTCCGTCTCCAAAAGAGGCGGCGGCGGCGGCGGCGGCAGCGGCGGCGACGGCTGGGAAAAAGAGAGAGAACGAGAGGAAGGGAATAAGAAAGCTCCGCAAGGGACTCCCACAGGGCAACCCACACGGTCCAATGGAAAGGACACATCGGGTTCTCGCGTTCGAGCGCGGCCGTCTCGCCGTATACGTTCGTTCGGTTAGGTGGCGCTGCGTGGATCGCGCACGCGGTGCGTAACGGAATCGAGGGAAATTTTATTTCGCCGCCGATCATCGTCCCAAGTCCGGACTTTGTATGCGCGAGCAAGATCTTTATCCGCGAGGTCTTCCCCTTTGCCCGAACTGTCCAGTGTGGCCGATTCCATGGAACGAGAATCTCGACGAACAACGAAAATTGCCGAACGGATCGCGAGGTTGAACGAACCGCGATATCGGTACATAGAACGACTCCGTATCGACTCATAATTTTGTAATTCTACAGACCTCGAGACGATTTAATTCCAAGATCTCTCCTAGACACGCAACCGGTCGACGATCTACGCTCGATACGCTTTGTTCGGAGTTGAAGGAGCGAGCATGCGTCGTGTAATGCGGGGAAACGCAGCGCAGATGGAGAATCATCCTAATATACCCCGGGAAGACGTAGGCAGACCTGCCCCCTGCTTCGAATGCGTTTCGCTACTCGTGTGCGTGTGTCTCTGTGTGCATTGCTGCGAGCAGCGTGTACGCACACGGGCACACGCGTCCGTTCAGCTCGTCTCCGTGCACGCACGAGCGCGCGCTTTCGTTCGCGTTGTTACATTCGCCGTGCGAGAATCCCGCGAGTCTCCCAAGATTTAACGTAGCCTGAAAGATTTGCTGGCCGAGTTTAAATTTAAATCGACTTTAACTTGCTGCGCAAAAGATCGCGCTTGTCCGCCACTGCCATTCGCCGAGTCTCGTTGACCGCACTCCCTCGAATTCCCATCCGGATCGTTGTTACCAGACCGATGCGATCGACACGGTAATATTCGTTGAACGGTTTTCCCCTTTTTCTGAATCGACAATTATCGTTTCTCGTGCGTTTCTCTTTCGTTTCCGAAGAAAGTGCGCGCTAGCCGACGATCGTCGTCCGATCGGGCACGCGAGATCTCGTTGGCGATCTACGCGATCGACAACGTACCGTTATTCAGCGACGTTCCATCCAGTTTATTTGATTATTTTAATCGCGAGGCTGGACGCGCCTCGGATCGATCCGGGCATCTCGATTCACCTTCCCGTCTCGGTCGGGTTTGCCGCCTCCCTTTTTATACGGGCGTGCATTTGTCATTCGTGAAGCAACGACGATCGCGGCTCGGAGATTTATTCCAGCTCCAGGCTGCTTTCACGGCGCGCCGCATCCTCGCTGACAGAACCAAAATTTATTTCTCAACGTCTCGCGACGCCCGCTCGACGAAATGTCCTGTAAATTACCTAGCGGCCATCGACTACCTTCGACCACGCCGGTAACCGTGCTTTTTCTCCAATTTCATCGAAAATGCTCTCGTCGAAGATGGAGTTTCGCCCGTGTCGAAACAACGTACGTATTACATATATTCGATGAAATCACATTTCCTAGCTCTTAGAACGAAGAATTCGTTCTCTGACGATTCCGATGATACCAGTCGGTCGCTAAAATTTCGAAAGACCTACCGCAGTAAATCGGGTTAATTACACGAGCAGTGGTGTGCCGCGATCGGTGAATGAGCGGACACGAGCATGGTGGTCCCAATTAGGTCAGACGGGACGCCAAAAAAGGACTCGCGTTACCGTCCTTTGGGACTATGACCAGCCGATCGACGATCGCTCAACGTTGTCGCTCCGCCAAATTTCCCTGACCCGAGGATTTCTTCGTCCGTTGGAAAGAGTCTGGAAAACTTTTTTACAGACGATCGTCCTCCATATGGAGGTTATACGTATGTGCACGTTTCACGGTACGGTACTCGACGAGTTTGAGGAAGAAATTTAGAAGACCGTAACGACGCGAAGATTATTTATCTTGACACCGTTGGCGACGCAGAGCAGAAGTATAGCAGAGCTTGTGCGGAGTAAACCGTGATATTGCGTGGGACAGGATCGGCCACGGAGGCTGCGTGCTCTGCTGGGGGGCGGCTTCTTGCTTCTTCACTTTTTTCCTCCTCGCGTTCCCTTTTTATTTCTCGCTCGCTCTCTCGCTCTCTCTCTCTCTCTCTCTCTCTCGCTCGCTCGCTCCATCTTGTCCCACTTGCATTTCTTTTTTTTCCCCTCCGACCACTTTGCTCCGAACGGAGCAACGAAAGCACACCGTACTCTTGAAACGCCCACAAAATGATTGATTTAAGGAGCCAGGACGCGTCTGCCTCGCTTTCGACGATATACTCCGCGATGTCTGGGCTAACCACGAACTTCTTCGAAGTTATTTCACTTCTAATTTAACCTCTGCTTAAACTTCTCCTCTCCTCTTCCACCCGGTTCTGCTACCTTGATAGATATTTATCGACAAGACTATCGTCTACGATTCTATTTCTTCGATCGTGCGCCTCGATCGTCTCTAAATGTTTAAAGTAATAAGCTTAAAATAGCGAGAAATTTCTCTCTAACCTGTTTTGAAAAAAATTTACAGCCTCCCTCCGTTGGTAAACCTAGCCGCGTTACTTCAAACTCGTCAGAGTTCAGTGTTACGATCTGGAGATACAAGATGAGAAATTAGAAAAGGGAACTCGATTCGAGCAAAGCGTAGCCAGACGTGGGACAGGACGATCCGCGGAGGCTGCATGCTCTGCTGGGGGGCGGCTTGCTTGCTCTCCTTCCTCTCGAGATCCTTTCTCCGCCGTTTCTCTTCAACAACATCTCCCCTCCTCGTTCCTTCGAACTAGACGATCGAGCGACGGTTGCCGCTCGAAAGCGGCCCGTGATCCTCCACGTTCGCTCTTCGACCCAGGACACGCGCGGTAGGTACCTCTAGGAAACGGGTCTGCACGTTCATGTTCGAGAGGTGGGAGCAACAGGTGGACGAGCACGTACGCCGATCGAAAAATAGGGGCAAGTCGTGAAACTTACGTCTTCGTTATCGATGCCGTCGTGGACCACGTCATTACATTCTTTAGTAGGCAACTTCGTCGTTTCTGTCGTTCCCGCTCGTTCGTTAACAATTTTTTTACTTATCGTCGACTGATACGTCGCGTTATTCTATTGCCATTTCGTTTGGATCGTTGGTCTCGCGAACAAAGGAAGCGCGCTAACACGTTGCCCCGCGTGCGAATAACGTTAGGAGGAAGGAGAAAGGCATAGCGAATCTCTCGACTCGATTTTTTGACAGAGCTCGTGACTTTGATACCCCTATAACTTTTTCATATCGCGGTCAGCAACAATTTCGTCCCGTTACGCCGTTTTCTCAACTTGTTGCTAGCTTTTTATCGTCGACGTTCGCGTCTAGAATTCTTGCGATAAAGTTGGAACGGAGTATGCGCGGTGATAGTTGTATACTATAGATACAAAGAGCGGCCGGTTTATCTCAATTACCGCTACTCCCGCAACCGCGTCGAGCAGTTGGTCGTTTAATTCGCAGTTTGCCCGGTATCGGTCAAATAAATAACGATAGTAGAACGGCCGTTTATCATGCACATCCATAATGCACAGCCGTTCTTCTTCTTTTTCTTCTTCTTCTTCTTCTTCTACTTCCATCTCTGTTCGCGAAGTTCGCGTCGCGATACCATCGTCGAGTGTTTTCGCCACGTTGCCTCCTGTCACCAACCAACCGGTAATTTAATTTGACCGCTCCGAGCATCTCAAATTGTCTCATCAATGAGGACATCGATCGATTAAAAATTTATGTCCGACGTAATAAACGTCGCTTCTTTAACGATAAATTAAATTCCCGTAAATGGAAATAGATGGAGACGGAATAAAGGCGGTTACTACGCGTCACCTTTCCCTTACCGTTACTCCGTCCCTTTTTTTCACGAAGATACCCTCTGTCTCGCGTGGGTGCACGCGGACATCACGATACCACCGAACCCATCGTATCCTTTTTGAGCTCCTATTCGACGAGGCTGACCCTGAATAGGGATCCCAAGGGCGCCTACGTAACCCTGCCCGCCATTGTGCACACGCCAACCAGTTTCCATCTCGGATCTCCTTTTCACGCTCTTTCCGCCGAGTTGCCGCGGAAACATACGCTCGCGCGAGCGTCCCGGTATCTCTGCTACGTATCTGCGTCCTTAGATTTTATTAGTACGTGTACGGTAGAACTTTGCTTCTACTTAGACTTTTCGATGGAGAAAAGTAGCAGTTCGTTTAAACCGAGATCGCGTAATAAGAGTCCACTCGTTCCCTTCGCCATCTGGTTACACGTTTCTCGAGCCGATCGGGCACTAATTAAAATTTCGTTCACATACGACGGACATCGTACGCTGATATCGGTAACTTGGAAAGAAATATCAACTTCGTATCGTTCGACAAAGTCGATTATCCGAATTGCAAAGGGACGTTTCCAGCAAACTTCCTTTCGCTATCCTTCGCTCGCTGACGTAACGGCGATCCTCGAACTGGACGTATCACAACCAGTTTATTGGAACGATACAAAAGTATCGCGAGACGAGTTTCGGATCCAGGGTCAAGGGAGCGCGATGATGTAACAAGTTCCACCGCCTCTTTTCTCCTTTTCCCGCCGATTTCTCTTGCGCGGGCGCCGCCGCTCCGTTTCGTTAATAATTCGATTGTGCATCTTATCTGACATCTACCGTGACCAATAATTACGCGGCGAACGTATATCCGAATTTGTTCGCCGTTACCATCTGCCACGAACGATTGACTAGATACAACGGAGATAACCAGCCCACCTGACCCGTCCCTTCGTGGTCGACTTTCATCCATGGAAATTTTCCCAATTGCTTCCAGCCACCGCTTTCTTTACACGCGTACGTCCGACATCCGTAAGAAGCCTTTCTAACACTTTGACGAACAGCCACGCCAAAGCGTCGTGTAGTGATTATCATTATTGAATCGTTCAACCCCTTGTGGATAGATATCGTCGTGCGACTGACCGAATCTCTCAGACGTGTTATGATATAATGGCGTTTATCTGATACTTTCTTGGAATTAACTGACTTGTTTTCGTTTCGTAGGTCTCATCTACCGTTAGGATTAACTTTCATAAATACTAGATAGCGGTCTTCTCCATGGTATATCTCTGTCCCAGACTCTCCACCGTATCAAAGTCCGACGATCCTAATAAGACTGATAATAACACTGTAAAATAACAATAAGACAATAGCAAGTAATATAATTGCGCAAGTGATATAACGGGAAATGGTACAATTGTCGAAGATATTGCCGAAGCGTTGCTATCTTTTCGCGGACAGTTATGCCTACGAATTCCAAACTGCTAGATAATTCGATCTGTGTGTTTCGTGGGTCGATACACGCGGTATCTACGTATTTCTTTCTCAGTCTCTTATAACGTAACGTACCGTCGACGGTGCAATTAGATACGACCTATCGTCTATTAGATAGAAGAAGCAGAAGTAAGCGTAATTGTACGTCAAAACAATACCGGTAGAGGATCGGTGTACACGTGTAAACGCGATCTTGCTGGTCGCCTATCGTCAAAGGCCGTCTCAAAGATCCGAGTCCTTTACCAGTCACGCTGAAAACAGGAGCCCTCGTAGATGCTATCGCGTAACCTTCTAACGCCACTTTCCTCTCTCTCTCTCTCTCTCTCTCTCTCTCTCTCTCTCTCTCTCGTCCTCTTCATCCCTGTCCTTCTTTCATCTTTCTCGTTCCTTTCCTCCGCCCTCTTACTCGGTTATCTTGTTGTCCCGTGGTCCCTTTCCACCCTCCAGTCCCAACCGATCGCATTATTTCGTTCCACCAATTCATCCAGACCTTCCATCAACCGCAGAATAGCCAGGGACAATGTCAGCCGTGGCTCTTCGGAGGTTCTTCGTCGGGCAGAAACATATTGGCGCCAGGTAGTTAAAGATCTGATCTCGCATCGTGCGTCCACGGGTCATTTTTTCCAGCCTTGCTAAAAATGCAGAGTCGATCGGCATCTCTTCACGCCGGAATTTAAGTTTGAAAAATCGATCTCTCGAAAGATAGAAATCGATTGATGCCCGTTAATGGTGACAAATTACGGCGTGGCGACCGTTCACGTGTCCACGTCGCGAGTCATGAACGACACAACGGACACGGAGATTAATTGCATAACAGTAGCTCGATTGCGCAAGCTAGGTCTATTCGAGGCGCTCGACGATTTCTCCGATCGCGAACACACGCGACGACGGATCGCTCTCTCGACTTAACCTTTCGCAGGAATTTCACCGAAGTTATCGTATATTGATAGTTTTCACCCCGAACTCTCGACTTTTTCCCTGCGGCCGTGATGTTACGAGAAAGTGCAAAGAAACGCGCTACGCTCGCCGGAGCCATCCGGGGGAATTCTCATCTTCCGGCTGGGTGAATCGAATTAAGACGAGGCGAAATCTTTTAAATTTCTCGTTCGTTCGATCAATAACGAAAGTGACGACAAAGATACGTGAAAATCACATACGCCAAGACGGGGATTAGCCAGTTCCAACCGAAATACGTTCGTTCGTAACGGTTGTACCATCAAGAAGTTCAAATGGAAAAGTTGAAAAGGTGTGGAGGAAGAAAGTTGGAGTGGCCGTTGGGAAGGAAGTGCGGGCGCAAGGTGGCCGAGGAATCTGTGAAACTTAACGGTCGAACACGCCACGGAACAAGTGCACGACGCACTTGTGGGAAGAAGGCCAGTGGTGTTCCCTGGACGCAAGTTGCGCCGCAGAGGGTGCACGAAGGTGGTGGGTTCTCCTTCGTGGTCGTCGAATTAATAGGCCATCTGCTGCTTGCCGGCTCCTTCGAGGAAGTCAATGTTTAGGAAGTCCATGGGAAGCGGCGACAACGGAAAGCCCCATAAACGGTCGAGGACATGGGAACGAACGTTCGCAAGAAAGTTACACGGTCTTACGCACGATGTTCGTCGTCCCTCTCGTCTTCCGCTAAATAGAGAAGAAGAGGAGAAGGTGCGCCTAGATACGAGCTGCTACTCCTCCTCGGTACGAAGTGACCGCAAGGAAACGGCGATCATCGATCGCGGATACTTCTAGGCGTTTGATTTTCCGATTCTTTGACATTTTCTACCGTGAAACCGATAAGACTAAACTTTCGCAACGAATCTTCTGCTTACCGTGGTTAAACGGCTGCGAACGTCTTTTGGTAAACGCAATTCCCGATCAGTAATAGTAGTGATTTCTGCTTCGAACTTTCATCATTCGCGCTACATTTAATTGCAAACTTGTAGAATTTGTATGGAAATAAATTAAGATTAACATGTAACGATGCAAATATCGTCTATATCAGAATCGATCATGATCGATAGAACGAACGGATATTTCTGTCGTTAGCCAGAAACGAATTGACAAACGAAAGAGAAGAATACGTGGCGGAAGGTGAAGGCCGAGTATCGCGTCGAAGAATCTCAGCCGTGTAAAGCGGAAAGTAGCGACACGGTGAAATACGTATCTACCACGTAATTCCGTTAGAAAAAAGCACGGAGTTAGTTGGCGCTGGACGCGCGGAATTGCGTAACGGATAATTTTCGAACGATGGTTCAGCCTGAAAACCGCAATCAGGGGAAAAAGGTTTCGAGAAGCAGCAGGCATCGGTGTACCCTCGACGACGTGGCTTCGTCCTTCGCATCGTCTACGGAAGACTCGGCATGGGAAAGAATGTCGTTGATCGAGTACGTGCACGCGCATCGAGAGCCTTTTCGCGCCGCGGAACCGGTCATAAATTCATCAGCGATTCGCTTGAAACGCGTGTTTCTCCGTGCGCGGCGCTAACGGGATCCACGCTGCAAGAATCGGGCACTATTTTTAGATAGCGATCGGTAATTCGTATCTGTCGATTTCTCGATGAGATTTTTTTACCGCCGGTGATTTGAAAACGTAGCTTATGGCCGGTTCCGTTGCCAATAACCAACGCGTGGATAGGTAACAGGCGTGGCGAGTAGATCAAAGCGCGGTAGAGTGCTACTTGATTCGTTGGAACGAAATTTTGATCTGATTGAATTAACTACTGTCTTGCGAACGTATTTATCTGAACGTAGTCGTTTGTATTATTGCTACGATGTGATTATCATCCGTTTGTTTTTGTTCCCGACTGCGTAATTGAAAAGAGTACGAATGGCGGAAACGGCGAACCGTTACGCAAACTACTCGTCTCTCGATTCGGACGAATCAAGTTCTACTACGATATATTTCAAACGAACGACGAATTTCTGCTGGTTTGACATTAGGAATAGACGAATCGAGAACGGCAGGCAGGATAACGTCGGAGGTTGATTCGATCGGTCTGGCCGTTGAGAAACTTCGTTGCCACGAGAACAAGATTAATAAATCGAAAGGAGCCGGGTAGCGCGCGCGCGCGCTTGGTAACAATAACGAAACACCTTTTATGCACGCGTGGATTCTACCTCTTCCTCCTCCACAGCCAGCGGCGCATCTACCGCAACTACCATCTCGGTTGTCTCGCTCGTTCTACGAGCGCGAGCTTCTTCGCATTCACCTGCTGCTATTCGAAGATCAGCTGCCCTAACCGCCACCTTGGCAGCACCTTGCCCCTTCGCTATCCTCCTTCACCTCCGCCGCCGGTACCCTCGGCCTGTTGCATCGCTTCTTCTCGTCCTTCTTTTTCCACTTCTTCAACCCGTTCTTCAACCCTCTGCTCGCGACAGCTCGTTTCTTTTTCCATCGCCTCTGCCTCTCTCCCTGCCTCGGCCTCCTTCCGCGCTTCTGTTTCTTCTTCTTCTTCTTCTTCTTCTCCTCCTCCTCCTCCTCCTCCTCCTCCTCCTCCTCCTTCTTCTTCTTCTTTCTTCGTGACTGTCTTCTCGAATCGACCGCATGCCCCCGCACACACGGCTCGGATTTTTTCGAAAAAAAACACAGCTGCGCTGCTCTTTTATGGGGGTCCGTTGGCTATGCAAGACGCATCGAACGCGAACAGCGTGCACCTTGCACGCTTGTGACACGCGTGTTTCGCCTTTTCCGAGCTCTCTACCGACACCACACCAGCCTCCGTTCCTTTCGGCATCGACCCTGTCTGTAATTAACCGACACGCGCGGTCCGCGATCGGTGCTTCATTCCTAATTAAATACGCGATTACTCGCGGGGATATTGCGTCTCAGGGACGGCGTTGATCTCGCAGGTAGCGGCCGCTAGACAATCGACGGTCGCTCGCGTTGTTTCACCGTGCCAGTCCCTCAGCGGACGATTTTCGCTCGATAACGCACAGGGAAGGCGGAGGAAGAGAGTTTGACACTTTTTTCGCCGGTCGATCGTTGCGCAACGCGGCGGCCAACGAGTTATAAAATTGTATGCTTTAGGCACCTCGGTAACATTGCGAGAAAAACGAATGGCACCTGTGAGGTTCTTTGTCAGAATTTCTTCATCGGCAGGGCAGCAGGTGAGCCAGAGTCGGACAATGAGCCGCGTCGCACGATTCGCGTGCAACCGACATTTTTCACGAGTGCACATGCCCAGTGTGTTCGTCGGGGCGACGAATTCGCTGCTGGCGAAAGAAAAGCTTAGTAATTTAACGAACGCGAGCAGCACGCGCCTGCTCCACGACAACCCGTAACGTCACTGCCTTTTTGCGGACCGGTCGATGCCCATTTGCGTCGGTGGCGCGACCGGAATAAGCGAGATTCGAACCGAGCTTTCCTTACAGAGATCGCCGGGCATCGTTCCGGTGAAATATCGATGGCTTTTTCCACTTCTTTTTCATTCTTTTCCATCGCTTTGCAACTTCATTAATCCTGTCAGCGGTATGGTCGTACGTATATGGTTGGATATGTATCCTATGGTACTCTGCTAGCGCACTCTATCCACACGAACGCGACCTTTATTTATTAGTATTTTTAGCAGAGATGTTTGTGCGCTTGCTGATCCGTGTTTCGAAGAGTACGGATTTTGAACAGCAAAATCCTTTGGCAAAACCGTAATGTTTTAGTATTACACGTAATGGCAAAAATGCGCCAAGTTTTATTTCTATCGACGCGCCAAAGCCTATTCTCCAGATTTGTGTACATGTCCAAAAATTACGAAAACCATCACGTTGTTTAAACGATATTCAACGGACGAAGTTCGCGATTACTCGTCAGCAAATCTCACGAGGATGCAACGTAATCCGCCTGACCTCCGCAGGTTACGCGCAAAAACTATCAGAGGGTTATCCTCTTTCACCCTGTTACTTTCCCATACGATTTTTACGCGTTCAGGGAAGCTAATCCTCCGGTAGGGAAGCTCGAGGAGCGATGCACTTTTCGGTCGTGAGACTGTTTCGATCGCTACCAGAAGAGAGAGAGAGAGAGAGAGGATGAGAGTGGCTGGCTAGCTAGCGGATTCTTGATCGTTCGAGTGGACGAGCCAGTGAAGCGGAATGGATTCCGAGATGGCGTCAGGGTCTTAATGAAATTCAAAACACGGCCCTGCCAAGCGTATCAATTACGCGTCCACCCCCAGCGTCTCTGGTCTCGTCGTTCTACTCTCTCGAAAAACGGTTGGCGCCCCTCGACTTTCCCACGCGTCGCCGACACTCCGACTTTCGTCGTAGCCAACTCCTTCGGGACCTTGTTCCACTCGGACCCTCCTTTCGCTTGCCGCTCTAACTAGTCTCTTCCGTTATTAGTCCTACCTTCTATACTTAGTATAGCACTTGATACGTTGCATTAAGAACGTTTACTTGCCCGAAAGTTCTAAGGAACGTCCGCGAAAGAACGACGAGTCCGAGATGTAAGCGGCCGACGACGTAACCGTCGCGATCGAACCGAACCCTTGGTTTTCGATTCGTGAAAGAGCGAAAGAAAGAGAGAAAGAGACGTAGGAAGAATGGTGGAAGAGGAGGAGGAAGTCTCTCGAAAAAGGATCGCCGTGTGTGCTTCTCGCGGAAAAAAGACGAGTCTACCACTGTGGGAGATCGCGTACGCAGGGTGCAGGCCGGTCGAGAAGTCGTGAGAGGAAGCCTGCGCAGCGAGAGAAGGACGAGCAGAATCACCTGCGGTGCACCTGCTGTGCAGGGGGCTCCTTTGGTCCCGTATTAAAAGTGTATCAGGCCTTCCTCCTCCTCCTCCTCCTCCTCCTCCTCCACCTCTTTCTTCCTCTCCATCTCTTTCTCCTCTTCCATCTTCGTTTCCTTATTCCTCTTCTTCATCTTCGTCTTCATCTTGTTCTTCTTCTTCTTCTTCTTCTTCTTCTTCTTGTATTGCTCCTCTTCTTTAGTTCGCTGCTCCGTAGTCATGGCATGCTGCCGCTCGCGAGCCTCCATTCGATTTCACTTTGGCCTCCACGTACTCGTACTCCTCCCACTTGGAAATACCTGCTGATGATTCTACTCTGCCGATAATTATCCCGGTTCAGCCGACTGTTAGCTGTGTGCTTTTGCTGGAAACGGTCTAAGAATGGGCGCGGCGATGCTCCACGGCCGGAAACTGTCGACCATTACTATCGTCTCGGCCGCCTCTCTCCGTTCACCGTTGCCGCTAACTCGGCTCCTCGTGTTTTTTACATTAATGCCGATCGGCTCGATGCTCGAGCACCGACCAACGGGACAGGACTGCCGATCGACCGAACCGACCAAAACGAAGTCAAGGGTAATTACATAATCGGAGCAGCCGGGATTTCTTCCGACGCGATCGTCCTCTCCTTCCTTTTTCCCCTCATTTTCGTCGCTGGAGACGCTTAGTTACGCTTCGCAACGGTAGCCGCCGTTTTACGAGCGTTCTATCGAGAAATACCCGGCATCGCATAGGCATTATCCGCTGCCTCCATTTCTCAACGTCGCGCCGGCTTAATACCGATTCGATACGTAGGTGCTTCGATGACATTTCCCGCTTGCTCGCCTCGCCACGAACCGTAGGAACTTTCGAGAATTTACCAAACACGTTGAAAGCGGTGGAAATAAAAAAGGCAGGAAGGAAGGGGAGTGGAGTTGTGGAGTGATCCACGCAGAAGGCGCGGGCGCCTCCTTGGAGACAGGCGAGAGAAGGTGGCGGCGAAGAAGGTCAAAGCGATTTTTCCCTCTAACGGACGAGCTAGAGGAGTCGGCGCGGTGCGGCGGCGAGAGAGCCGCGGTCGCATTTGTTTCACGGCAGCCAGCAGGAGCAACCAACGGCCAACAGGTGTATAGCAGGTGCACACCCCGAGCGGCATCGAGAGTGCCGTGGAGAGCTAAAAAGTTTCACGTCCACCTGAAGGTCCCACACGAGAAACCGGGCGACTTTCAACCGTCGTTTTCTTCAGCGCCACCACCCCTCGACTCCCACCCCACGAAGCTACACACGCCGTGTACGGTGCCGAACGACCGAAGAAACCATCCGACGAACCCACTCGTTCTCCGTCTTGCCGCGACAGCACAATGCCATACGGCAGCAAAGAAACAATCGATAGGCCCGGTACTTCGGCTCGATCCTCCAATTCGTTGCCTTTCTGTCCGCGTTCGCGATCTAACTTTCCACCCACTGCGAAACTCGATCTCGTTGTCTAGCCAGTCGAGTCGCTCTTGCGGCGCTATCCACGAAATAGACGAAGAAAGATAGGACAGAGTGGAAGGAAAAGAGCACTTGGTTTTGCTAGTGGACACGTCGGTAGAATTACTGATCTCGTTAAAACCATTTCTTATTAAGAGCAGAAGCGTATCGCGTACGGTCAAGACAACTTTAAAATTGTATCGGTACAACGATCAAGCATCCGCGTATCTACTACCTTTACCGTATTAAAAGAGGCGGCGTTCTTTTACACCGAATATCCGACGATATTCAGAATTTCGCTTATTTTTCTCGGCGATCGATAACACCGTTCTTATTTCGCACGAATCCTGGGAAATCGCAGCCAGGTCATCCTATGCGCTGTACACCTTCGACGGTGCTACTAGGACGACCTAATCGGACATAAGATCTTCGCGTCACGAACTAGAGCAACCTAGAGTCTCGTGTTTTACACGCTAAGATAGTAAAGATCGTAGCACGTATTTCTAGAAACGGGCAATTCAACGTGTATTCCTTAGAAATATGCGAATTCCTCTGGTTAGAAGCGTAGATCGGTCATGCGCCACGGACGAGCCATCCTTTTAAAATTGCTCCTGTAAAGGCAAAGAGAGAAAATCCAAAGACGGTAACGACGAAAGAAAACACGAACGAATACCGGAAGAGGCGAGAAGAAGGAGAAGAAGAAGAAGAAGAAGAAGAAGAAGAAGAAGAAGAAGATAGAAGATACGTTGGAAGAGTGCGAGGATGCCAAGTCGAAGAGAAACACCTGCGTCCCATTATCGATCATCTATCGAACGGGTCCTCCATTCGGCGCTACCCTCCAAATCACTATGCGTCGCTATGTTTCCGACTGTTGAAATTCCACCCTGTGTCGTGGTGGTTCACCGTCAGGTGTTTCTTCCTGGACGGACAAGTGCAGGCGGCGCGAGTGCCTTCTCGAATTAATGACACGTTGTTCCACGCGAGCGTGGATGGCCTTTCTTCTCGGACTCCTCTTCCCGGATTTCCGTTTCCATTCCGTTTCGTTCTATTCGCCGTTGCCAACCACTGTTCGAGCGACCGACGATCATGGAAGCTCGTCGCGAACTCGGGTCTTTCGACGCGCGTCACTGCGGTAACGACGCATAAACGTTCTACCAACGCGTTCAAATTTTCCATCGACAAACTTTTGCGAGATCTTCGAAACGCTTCCTGCCAGCTAATACGTTTTCGTGTATCTGTAACGAGACGAGATAAGCGAGAGCGAACAACGAGCAATTAACGAGTCGAGAACGAGCGAGTAACAGCCGTCATAATCGTTAAACGAAGAACAACTTTTAAAGAGTCCGAAGGAAATGACGTTGGTCGAAAAGCGAGATAGGAAGGAAGCTCGGTGCGCGCAATTTGCTGCTTCGTGAATTTATGGAAACAGGAGGCACGAGGTGGTGCGGCACCGCCGACGCGTCCATTTATGGATAGAGCAATTAATCGAACGGAGGCGGACGGCGATAAAAGACGCGACGATAAAGCAGTCGCGCTCGCGCCAGTAAACACACGCGTACGTTGGCGCACTTTTACTTATCAAAGTTCAATTGAGTTAACGATTGCACCTGTACGTTCCTTTCTCCTCGATAGAGCGCGGCTGGGATGGATGGCAGCTGGGGCTGGCATGCACGGGCGCGCGTGTCGCGCACACGGTATACCGATACGCGTTCGTGTACGTACAGGTGGGACGGAGTCTCATCATCCTTCTCGTCGAACGGCTCGCACGATCTTCCCGTCCTTATCATAAATTTTCTCTCGTTTCCTGGCCAAACTCGAATTCGAGCTATCGACCGTTGTCCAACGATCGCTGCTCCACGACCACCGCTCGCCATCGATCTTCGTCCACGTATCGTTCCTTGTAGTCGTCGTCGTCGTCGTCGTCGTCGTCGTCGTCGTCGTCGTTAGAACCGAATCGCTTCGTTCCACCATGCCTCGAACGTCTCTCGATACGGACGCCCGAGAAAGGATAGGTGTTTTTTTGTTCGCTGTTTAATAATCGAGTCGGAGGATACATCGTGGATGGACGCGTGAAACGATGGCAATGGTGCCGGGTGGTATAATAACAAGGGCGAGGATAATAACGAAGAAGGAGGAAATATCGCGTAGTAAAGCGTGGAAGATCGCAGGCAAGTGCCAAGTAATCCTAACCGCCTACGGCGAAATCGAGTTTCCATCCGTTGGAAATTCCGTTGAATGGCGAACGGGTGAAGCGACAACGACCTAGGAATTGCCGCGGTGTAGATCGACGCGGTAGGGATCGCGAAATCGATCGTGGTGTTCGTTAAACGACGAAACGAGCGTAGGTACGTACCACTTACGAATCTTTGAGATTTCCGCCTCGTTCTAGAGAAATTACGTGGTCGTGGCGGCCACTCTAAGAAGAACGATAGAAGCTCTCGAGAAATATGTTGCTTCGATGGAAGGAAGATCTTTCCCCTGCGAGACGGGACGAGCCCCCCGGTGATGCGAGTTCGGCTTCGGCGAATCGTTTAATCGGAGGCTTGGCCGACGCGCTCGTCCCCGTTAAAAGGAGCATTCACGGATAATAATTAGGGTGCAACGGCCGTCGCGTTCGTGCAGCGTCGCCGAATCAAAAGGGAACAGTGATTGGTGGCTGGCCCGATGAGCAGCAACCGGGTCCTTTAAACTGTCCCGTGTCACACGCTGCTGCTCCAGCTCAACGCTTTTTTACCATCTGCCCCTTGTCGGGCATATGTTGCGGGATAACATCGAAAATGATCCGAAACAGGTAGAGGATAGCAGAGGCTCTATCTACACAGGTTTCGACACTCGCTACCCGTCTGTCGGCTATCACCTGTTGATTTCCTTTAAATCAAAATAATATCACGTTCCACGAGTTTCCTCGAGTTTGCTCGATGCGCAGTCGGCGCACAGTGGCTTTTCCTGCGATGGGAAGGGTGACTACGACTATGAAAAGACTCGATGCCTCTTCCCGTTTCGAAGAGCGCGCGCACCAGTCACCGTCACCGACGACCAATCATCGTTTGTCGAAGCCGCGACTCCAAAATATCTTTCCCAGCAGCGCGAATATTTTCTATCCATTTGCCAACCTATGAGGCGAAGGTATAAGTTGCGACTTCCGTTTGAAAATTCTTCTTCGCCACACGACGGAACTGCGCCGTGATTCCAACTCTTCCGTTTCCCGTGTATTCCGGACAAATTCCACGATTACGATCTCGACGAACAAGAGCGTCGATTAAGCGACTGAATGGCGGCGTAAACCCCCCCGTGAGAGTGGGTCGGTACCTCGTCGTTGAAAAGAGGGGCTGCATGAAAGCTCGACGCTTGATTTATGAACGAAAATCTCGAGTAAACGCCCGTTTCCGCGCTCCGCCGGGCGTGAAATGACTTTGGGCGAGTTCTGCCGCGAGCGGTCTGTCCTCGTCGCGACAGCGAACCGGCCGGGCGTGCAGTTCCGGCACCGGGACACCGGAAGCGCCGGCTCATACATCGGGTATTCGCGTCTACAACACCGCTTTGACGCGTCGTCGCGTAACCTCGTTCCGATTCCAACTATCCGAACAGCTGTACATTCGTCACGTTCGATTCGTTACTAAGTTGATCGGCCCGTTTCCTAACCTCCATCCTCTCGATCCATTTTCTTCTTGACGAATTTAGCGAATATTGACTGCGACGAGATGAATTTCCGTGGTATAATTTCGGTTTAGTAAATCGACCAGCCGGAAACTCATTTCTCTGGCAATCAGTGGCATCGAGGATTTCGGTGGGCGCGGCCAGTGACTCCGAAAACATCGGTTTTATTCGGAATTAAAGGTTGCCTGCGCGGCACCAACCACGAGCCGAAAATTACGACCAAACTTGAACCGGAGATCCTTCGAGCAGAATTCCCAAAAGATTTGCCGTCGTACCGCCTCTTTGTTTCGTCGTTGGACGATTCATTGACACGTATCTGCCGTAGTAGTTGGTGGTTCTTCAACTTCTCCAGTTTTCCAATTCAACTTTCATGACGTTTCACTGAAAGCTCGTGGAACTTTGCTATTTATATTCACGATCATATTGCTGAACGTTGTAACGCGGTAACGATAACTGCGAACCATTTACCGGGGTCGAAGGTTGTCTTATAAATCGAGCTTTTATTGCAGTTCGTGTCAGCACAGACGAAATGACTTTTATTCCAGCGATAGATTCTCCCCTTTTCTCGTTGCCTTATACTGCCACGTTTTTATCTCGAGAACCAGTCAGAAGCAGATCAAACGGAGATTGCAGCGGGAAGCATCGTCGTTCGATTCCTTCCCTCGGAAAATCTCTCTTTGAGAAATTCAAATTCGAACATTCCAGTACTCGAGAGTTTAAACGCGAACCTTCGAATATTCAAATTCGCAGACACGTACGTATACAATTATCGACGATATTCAAATTTCTATGCTTTTTTAAAGTACCCGTCTGCCGTGTGTCTAACGATCTCGACGTTGTCAAGAGCATTAAATTTCGCGTAACAGCGAGAAACAACGTAAAAGTCGTTTCGATAGGACGAAAGGTCGCGAACGAAGAAAGAAGAGGAAGTAACAAATGCCCTCTTATCGTTGCTTCTAGAGATTTTTAATAATAAACCGTGATTCGTTATTGAAGGATAGGTCGGTGCGCTTCTCTTGACAAAGACGTTGCTTTTATCCGCACTGCGGATATATTTATACGTACTCCGCTTTGTCCACCCTTCGCCGATTCCAGATTCCAGATCGTTTTTTCATACGTTTATCGGCGAGAGGCATTGGTTTCCGATCGAGAGCCATAGTCCACAATAAACTCGTCGATGACCTTAGCCGGATCGACTGGTCTGCGTGGGCGTACTGTCTTTTCGATTGCCAGAATACACATAAATCGGCCGATATGATAACCCAATTAATGACAGTAACGTATTTCCTGTAGCGATTCTTCTGTCAGAAGAACTCTTGTAAATGTAAAACCGCGTGCAACTTCTTTTCTATGCAGTCTATGCGAACTGTTTTATTTGTAAACGCGATGAAAACATTTCTTCGTCATCGTTGTCCTATCGTGCCTAATTAAAAGTGACGAAACAGAGAAACGTTCTCGGTGACAGTTTTATCGTCGGTTATGATACGCGTATTAGTAATACGATGTTAGTTCAATATCCCTCTTCGCGGCGTGATGTAAGTGACTGGCGATAAAGTTTTCATGCCAGATCGTTGGTCGGTCTCGAGCTGCTGTTTATAAGAGGAATTTATCGGAAGGTTTCGTTTATCGGGACAGACAGCCGGGTCAGACAGTCGGTGGAGACACGAGCGAGCGAAACACGCACACGCGGCACTGCGTGCAGCTGTACGCGAAATTGATGCCGTGCCGCCCGCCCATTTGCAATTTCTACGTAAGAAGCCGCGCTAGTTATTACCGGACTGATCGATCAAAAATTCTGCCTTTGGAAAAAACGCTGTAACGATAAACTAAACTGTCGACCGATACCACTACCGCTACGAATCCACCATCGCTGCCGGGTAAATAAAGCAACGTGTATGCCTCGATTATCGAGCTACAGAATTTGCTTCTGATTAGCACGTCTTACGATGTATGCCACTTTGACGGTGGATCGCGTATTTTGCCAGTGTTTTCCTTCAGTATTTCTGTAATGAAACGCACACGCGTTGTACTCGGCATACTTTGCCTACGATACAACGATACAACGATAAGCCGATAGCTATATTTACGTAAAAATTTCATTTCGAGCATTATCCTCAAACTGAATTAAACCTTGGAAAACAACGTTCGCGTTTAATGCGCACGTTATACGTGAAAGTTTGCAAATTACGCGATAGATTATGTAGGATAAACGGTTGAAAGATTAACCATCGGAAATGCGACGTTTCGTTTATCTTTTTAAACGCGTTGTAACACATGGCACTCTGAGATTTAATGCCGTTCGTCCCGAGCAGAGGGAGCAACAGGTGGTTGAAATCGATGTTGAGTTTAGTCGCGTTACGTCTGTTAATGATACGTGCATGCACGGCTGTTCAAACAGTCGAAACGAAGCAGAAGCTTTTATCGTGACGAAGAGAGTGAATTTTCTTTCTGCCCTCTCAAAGTTCAAAGGTTCGACCGATAATACGTTCGCTCGCCCGACGTCGCTTAACTGATAAGAAATCTGCTTTGCTTATTTATATTTGATATTTGATATAACCACGTGTCCCATACTTTCGTGCGTTATCACGCTTCCTTTTATACTCGAGTTCCTCTTCGGATTTTATTGACGATTTCATCGCAAAATAGAACTTTTTATCGAAAATGTTTGCTTTACGACGAACGTAAACTCGAACGTTCAAACAGATCGCAAGAACAAACAAATTGTTTTCATTTATCAGTGCAACCTCCGTATTTTTACGCGTTCGACAGAAACGTGATCGATGTATGTTTAAAATAAATACACGAGAAATGTCTTTTTTATATACATTTATGTATCTATCTATGTATGTATGTACACCATACGTATCGCAATTCTTGTATCGCAATTTTATCCGAGCTATCCGATCGACGGTGTCGCAGATTCCTAGACTATCAACTAGATTTTTCTACGTTTGTGCTGCCATCTCGTGGAAACGTCAGGAATTATTTTTAAGCGCAGACGTATGTATTCGATTTCTGGCATGCATCGATTGTTCGATGCATGTTTCGTCGTATACGTAAATCGATAAACGAATGAAAATACCTGCTGGATCGCGTGGCTCCTATGGATTAATTTGTAAAGTGTGCTTAACGACATTAAGAGACTTGCTTGTTAGAAACGCTACAGAGATGAATAGGGAGATCGTCTGTACAATGTTAAAAAAGTCAGCCAACAAATGCGCACTAAGAGTAAAGGCCTCTGGTGGCCAACGACCGAAATATACGCACGCTGTTTCTCCAACGTTCTTGGCGGGCGGAACGAGCGTGTGTACGGCGTGAGGGGTAGTGTTCATTCGTACCGGCACAGCGACCAGCGAGGGATAAGGAGGAAAGTAACCATAATGATTGCGTAGAAGTTCAATTAGAAATAAATTGCTTTTTTTGTATTGAGTATAGAAATGTCACTTCGGCGAGAGGGCGATAATTAAATAAAAACAGATAATTAAAAAATGATCGCGAAATTGTGTCACTTCGTATGTTATCGTGTTCTCTCTTGATACGAAATTCGAAAACTGATCGGAAAAGTTTTTGCTCTCCGATTTTCCCATAAAATGACGACGTTGTTATTAGAAATTTCAGAACGATTCGAATACCTTTCACGCGAGGTTTATGGACGTCCGAAGGATCTTAAATTATTAAACGCTTTGTTCATTTGCAAAATATGATTGTTTTATATAAATAATTTGACTTTTTTGTTCGACCGATGGATCTAGAACGACTCTCTTCTCACAAAAATGACAAAAATGACTCGGTACGAACGCACATTTCTCCACTCGTCGTTTACGCTCCCACCGAAAGCATCGGGCGAAGAAATGTGTGCATAGTTCGACCGTTTGACCGTTAGAGGCGGTAATTCGTGGAGCGTACCCTTGACCAAATTTATCTCATGCTCATTGACAACCATCCTACTCATCTCTGGTCACTATCTGACACTATCTGAATGGATTCAGTTAATTTTTGTAGCAGACGAAAAACATAACCTTTTATGTCAAGACATTCGATTGTTATTAAAAGTTCGAATGAATTAGAATAAAGGTTATTTATTGCCGTATGCATAATGGCGAATGACAGGGAGGTACTGAGAGAAATTTGGGATGGTAAAATTCCTGTTTGCTTTACGCTTGATTCCGAGGAAATATGTGAATTACAAGGACCCGACCCATTTTATCTTATGGTGCCTAGGTTAAGTTATTTCCCACTCTGCACAGATAAGGTAAATGAATAATATAAATAATATAAAAGATATAAGTAAAATGCTATCAATAACAGTTATCTCTATAATTTTTAATTGTTCCATTTTATACATTTTTTTTTTTTTTTTTTTTTTTTTATTAGATACGGAAACATTTTATAAGGCATATACAAAGTGACAGTAAGCAGGAGCATGAGATGTGGTTAGAATTTAATGGTATCCCCCTAAAGTGGCACTATCCGATTGGTGTTCTATTGGATATCTATTCCAATGACGTTGAATTACCTTGGAATATCGTCGTTCATTTTGACAGGTTCCCAGAAAATGTGCTGATGCACTGTCAAAATAAGTGAGTATATCTGCCAATAGTCGAACATCTGTTTCTAATAAGATACTTGATTTGACGAGACGTTTGAATTTCAATTACAGAGAAGTAGTGGAAGCATATTTCCTCTCCTGTATAAAGGAAGCAGACGTATTAAAGCACAGAAGCCAGGTTGTATCCAGTATGCAAAAGAAAGATCACAATCAATTATGGTCTGGTTTACTCAACGATAAGTTTGATCAATTCTGGTCTGTAAATCGAAAGCTTATGGAGGCCAGTAACACGGAGGAAGGTTTCAAGTATATACCATTTCGATGCTATACGAGCGAGGACAAATATGTACAGAAGCTTGTAAAACCTGTAAACGAGGAAGGGCAAAGGAAGACGTTAAGGCATTTGCTGAACGAAGTATTCCCAGACAATGAAAATGGTAAATATTTATTTTGTTTGTGAATATTTTACGAGTTTTATGTATCGTTCTTTTTTTTTTTTTTGTACAGTTACAGTGTTCACTCATGGTATCAGCCCACCTTTGGAAACACCCCTACAATGGATGTCAGAACACATGAGCTATCCTGACAATTTTTTACACTTAGTCGTGACATCATAACCCACAATGAAACAGCCAATTGACTAATTATCAATGAAATCGTGAGTTAAGTGCTGTTTCCTCTCGCCAGTATTACTGGTATTCTAACCAAGATCGCTTTACCACGGGTCTTTTTAATCTTACGTGCTTTGTCGTATATTTATTTTATACGAAGTCATAAATGACCCTCTAATTTTTCCTGGAGGATATCGGTTAAACGCAAAGCTGTTACTGTTGCTTATATTCTTGTAACGCACGAACATACTCAAGCTCTGTTGTAATGGCAACGTTGGACTTGTGCTAAAATCGAATCGATATTGGACCACGTTTATTATAGATCGATCGGATTGTAATTCAATTCACAATATTGTATCCGGAAGGAAATATATTGTATAAATATAATTATATAAATATTTAAAGAATCATTTATGTATATATACGTGTTAATTACGATTGTATTGGATATCATATAAAATCAATGTGAATATCTTAGGTAGGGATTGAAACGAGGATTGATTGCTATCTCACTTTAAAAAGAGAGAAACGAAGGGAAGGAGAACATTAAAGACACCAAACTATAAAATGGTCGACATGGTCGTTTAATTTACAATCGAGAACCATAATTTGGTCATAAATTAGTTTATTGCACAGCTATCTCGAGGCTTTCGATATATCCTTAATATTTGTGAGGATATGGTACTATCGTTACGAGTTGCCAAAGAGCCGACTGGTCTCCGCACAATAACAGGATGGTTTCCGTAGCTACTATATTCCATGGTTCTGCGACTCGTCCCAAAAGTTAGATAGTTAGCAAGTTCCTTTTTACTTTGTTGCTCCTGAAATGTAGAGATTTACGAGGCATTGAAATAATAATTACTCGGAACAATGTACAAAACCATATACAATGTGTTCTTAAAATACAATTTATGTATTAAAACGATTCTAAGTTGAAACAGAAGATTAATAAAATGTTGTTTCTATATTTAATTACAATTTAAATATGACGTTTTTAATTGGTAGACCTGTGCGTCATAAATAAATAATTACTTTAAATATGATCAGAGCAGCGTCTTGGTATCTCTTGTGAATCTCTTCCTTGGTCACTACGGCCTTCACTTCGGGCGATTCATAGCGCTCCGTCATTTACAGCTCTTTCTTCAACGGTCTTTGTATAGGAAACCTGTAACACGTATCGATTTACAAATTACGATATACAAATGGGTCGTCCGCGATTGAACGACATGACAATCATCGTAAAATGTCCTGTGTTTAACGAACCAGCAAAATCATCGATCGAAAGGAGTCCCTCGAAAATTATTGTCTACCAAAAGAGAAGAGAGATAAAGGACAGCGGGGAAAACAGGCATGTTCCGAGGAGAACGAGAGAACGAAAACAAGCAGGAGAAACGATGGAGAGAAGGCACACGTTCGTCTAGGGTAAAAATAAACTCTGGCTGGACTTTCACAACGCAGCAAACGCTGTCTTCCAACTATTTTCAGAATTAATATTCTCTACTTCTTTCTCCTCCCCTTTCTAATTAGCTACGCAATTTGGTCTCTTCTTTTTCCGTTTCTTGAGGAAGATTTTCCCTTTTTCCCCTCCCTCGGCGCTAAATTATTGTTCAATCAAAATGATAATAGTCGAATGTTTCTGCTACCTTTTTCTCTTTAACGTTTACGTCTAACAGATGACTGCTACCATGATTCTAATCGAGTTGGAGAACATGCAATCTATATACCGGTAAATTGAACACGATGCCCAACTTTTTCAAACAACTTTGTTGTACGGACGATGGTTGATAAAATACGGTCCAGGTCGGCGGTTTCTAAAGTCGCTGACAATTTATAAGCACTGTCTGATGGTATCGGCGAGCGGACAAGAAGTACACGGTAAGAATAATCAGCGAAACTTGAGACTTTGTCGTCACGCTGATCTTTAACTCGCAAACAGAGAAGACACGTTATTCGTCTATTGGAATGAAGCCAGAAACTTTTTGGTATCCCTTTCGAACTTCCGGTTGAGAACGCCAGACGCGTGGAATCCTGTCGTGAATTTTTTAGCGTTGTAGACAGTAGCTTATTACCTTTGAATGCGAAACGATTTGGCAAAAGATATACAGCGCTATGCAGTTGTACAACCTACTGGGAGGATATCAACTGGGTCCACGCAATCGTAACTTTAATTCGAACAGACCCGTTCGCAAGGTTACACGATCGAAGTAAATATGTAACGTTACTATGAATTTTCGTGTGCATATGCCACTGTACCCTTCCTAATTGCATTGTAACAGTCGGTGACATTTATTGGCGTTGATTGAAGCGTTGCATCAGTCATACTTTGATTCAAGGTCTGTTTTGCGCGCACACGGTGGCCTCAATAAAAACGAATCGCGCTTTAATATTAGGAACTTTCGATAAACATCGTTTATTCCTTAATACAGCCGAAATTATCGGCTGGAATGAACACCACTTACAAACAGAGTTATCGCGGATTTTATTTTCTTCCCATTTGCAATGTTAATCATGCCAAATGATTTTAAGCTAATTACGTACCGGGAGAACGCAATATGGCCTACAATAAGAACGATAAGATATTTAATAATCTTTCAAAAAAACCGTAGAGAGAAGCATCGATAAATCAGTGCAGCTATGCTACCACCGTCGATAACAAAAATGCCTGGACTGGTACGATTGACGTTAAGAGCTTCCATAAACCTGCAGAGGGATTCAAAACTTGTTTGATCAACGTCATTCGGGACATTATAATTTTAAATAAGCTGTTAAAGTCACATTTAAATAGGAATGCAACAATTAGTACATTAGTACATTATCGCACGCAGACTAATCGCGCTTCCGGTTTAATTATCATGTATTCCAATTCAATTATACGTCTACTCTAGAGATATATAGGAATATATGTATTGCATCACATGCATGTGTGCAGCTGCCCGCGCTACATTTTTTAGCCCCTGCTACATAAGTTCAAGGGAACAGTCAATAAAAACAGCAATTCAATTTTTCTGCTCGCATTAGCCTGCTGTGTTAACAGTGATTTATAAATAAACGCGCAGTCTATATATCGTAAAACAAAAAAAAAAAAAAAAAAAAAAAAAAAAAAACTCGCCGAGTTTTAAGAATGAGAGTTTTAAGATTTAGCAATTCGAAAAGACAACTACGATAAGTTAAAGATCTTTTACGTCATTTATCGACACAAGTGCATAGCCGATGAACAGCAACTGCATGGCGTGCAGGCAGGCGTGCGATTGCGTGCCTAGAAAGTTTAGCGAGTACGTGTGCGATCGTCGATCCTCGGATACTACCAATCAACCACGATAACGGAAACAATGCATCGGTTGCATCGATTGCAGATCGCACGACTGTATGAGTGCGCGTCCGACGTGACTACTTTCAGTATACGAATCAGTAAGTTGACTTGTCCTTATCTTCGATATGACTTCAGTCCTCGTTCAAATGCGACAGAATTATTTAAAAGCATCGCGGAAAAATGTACTTTAACGATAAATGTAACACGCGTGTAACGCCGGTATTTCAGAATATGACGAAATTTCGAACCGAATGACGTTCACATATTGCAAGCTTGTGTCGCAGTTGCAAGTTTTAAGTTGAATTTAGCGTAATTCGAGATAGAAGGTTGCAGTAATATTTCACGAGTTTCTTCAGCGTGTGAAACGTTTCGTTAGATAAGATTACCATCTTTGCTGAAAGAGAAAAGAAGAACAATCGTTTGAACAATAGCAGGAATGATACCGATTTGCGACATTTTTCTTCGTGCGAGCTTTCAACGTCGAACCTCTTCAAACGTAGACCCTAACGACACAAGTTATTGGATTTAGTATTTCTCAACCTTATTTCCGGAGTTATTTCTCGAAATATTGGAAACTATGTTCGCGTTATCGTCGTAGAAAAGAAAGGCACAAGGCAAAGGAAAGTTGCGGGGTCGATAAGACAAAAGTTACTTTGTAAGCCGTGTCTGTTATTTCCTCGACTGCATTTCTAATTATATTCTCGTCCTCGATGTATCGATACGTCGCGTAATAAATAACGGGATGGAACAAGATCGAGATCAAAGACTGTACCGCTCCCTCGAAGTCAACTTGTAAATCGGCGTGTGTATGTATCTTTGTTCGACTCTGTCAACTTTTCTCAAATTATCAGTTTCGCAGTTATCTCGAGACGCTCAGTCTGCCACGCGTGTAAGCGCCTCTGAGAAATGTATATACATAATCAAATGCGTTTTCACAATCGCGTAATCTCGTACGATTAGAATTATCTAAACCTACAAGGGGAAAAAGAAGAGAAAGACGTACCGATTGCATTATATTTCCGATGGTGGCAAAACGTGATACAAAAACGGTTGCGAATTTGTATTCGACGATAAATATGTACTGCGTAATCAGGGTTAAAGGGAAAGGTCGTGCCACTATAATTAAGTTGTTACGTTAAGTTGTTAGTTACTTTAAAAAAATGGAAATAACGCACGAAGGTTTCTTTTAAAATAGTCTCTTATATTTTCTCTCAAATTCTCATAATCTACGCGTGTGTATATAATACAATATTTAATACAGTAATTTTTGTTTCTTCGAACGTACAAAAAAAGTGAAATAAACGACAGATTCATGATGCCTGTCTCACCGTACGTTAAAATCTTTCTCAAGCATTCTCTCTCCCTTTCTCTCCGAATAAATTCAGTCTCTCCCTCTCACGCTGTCGCTACGTTGTTCTCGGTGAATCACAATAGCGGATATGCTTGGTAATCGGTCGAATTTTGCCGACAAATTGAGAAACACGCGGATCGGCCGATGCGCAGAGAATATCGTTGCTTTCGCCGCTGTTTTTAACGTCCGCTGAGAATTTCGACCGTACAAAGAGAGGAAAAAAATATGAATAAGCCCTCGAGGCTAGGTATCAACGATTCTACGATTATCACACTTTGAGCTGCCTCTCTTGGCGAGGGAACCCGATTCGTTCGTTTCTAGCTCTCGATCAACCCTCAGAACGAGTTCACGTTCGACTAACACAGTTTTCCATATATCATGCGGATGATTTATGATCGAATGCGAATTAAATGCCAACCGATCAGAATGACTGGAGATGTACAGCGGACGAGCGGAAGATAGACATTAAAAAGGAGAGGAAAAGAAAAAAGAAAGAAACGAACAAAAGTATAATCTATCGAATTTATACGACATCTAGATCGATCTGGTTTATTCAATTAAAAAACAAAAAAGAGAAACAAAATGATGGTTCTGACCCGTCGAATTAGCGACCAAATAAATAAAAGAATAAATGTGAATACTGATATTATTACACGCTTGGACGAGTCACCGGTGTTCCCTTTCGCGGAGCGTATCCTTGCCAACAACCCGCACGGGAACGCTTCTTTGCCGCGGAGAGGACGTAAAAATACGTGGCTCGTTCTAAGGACGCGAGACACTTTGGTCCTTGATTCCTTCTCGCGCCAGCGAAGCTATAAGGCACGAGCGATCTTTAAAAGGCACCGGGCGAGTTTACAAGCGCTTCGTTACATACAATTTGATCATATTAAAATATAATAATTATGTATACATATACATATTCATTTATATATATATATATATAAAGTCACTTTGTTTCTATTGTTCAACACTACATATATATATATATATATATATATTTCTTTACACATATAAGATACACGAGCATTATGCTTACAACGTAATTATTTGTGTGTGTGTGTGTGTGTGTGTGTGTGTGTGTGTGTGTGTGTGTGTGTGTGTGTGTGTGTGTGTGTGTATATATGGTTTGTATATATACATCGTCTCCCTGCACGTGGGTTTAAAACGTGGGGGTTCGCCCACGAAGTTTTTCTCCCCACTTCGAACCAACCGTTCGTTCTCTCCGTGTTTCCTTCCCCTCTCTTTTACTTTCTGTTCACACAGTTTGATGCACTTAAAAAATATTGCTTATACAACGCTTTATGCCTCGTTTAATAGACTCTTGTGGGCTGTGCACATGGAACACACGCGTGCGCACGTTTAAAACGCGCGCCGACATACACGCAACCACGCATTTATTTCTCGCGCTATCGAACACACACGTTTTCTCTCTCTCTCTCTCTCACACACACACACACACACACGCGCGCGCGCGCTCGCTCACTCTCTCTCTCTCTCTCTCACGTCAGTCGGTTCGACAGTACATTTATTATGTAAAACGTTGTTATGGCATTATATAATTCATTATGGCTTAAGATTACGCTATATTTTATTGTACATTGCCACCTTGACCCTATCGGCGAACGCGGACAAGGTTAATACGGTTTCTTCTCCCACCTTGGCGATATTCGATTCTCGAGGTTTATTGTTTGCCAAAGAAATTCGTTAAAAAGATGTCAGTTAGAAAATGGATAAAAGAAAAAGATTAGCGGTACGTTTGGTAGATGAAATTCCATCTACCGATAGAGGTAGGTAACCGGAGGAATTTAGTTTCTGCTCCGTGGAGGCATGAATCCAGGTAAATACCGTTGACCCGTGCGTACCACTATCCACGAGGAACGCAAGTGCATCTTTCTGGCTGATAATACACGCGGCTATCGCAACGCGTGAGATTAGTTGCGCTTGGAACGAGCTCGATTGAGTCTGAATATTGAAACATTGACGTAACTGCTCTGTCTGCGATGGTAATTTACAAAATTGCCCTTCTTTGCCGCGACGTGCTCAATTGCCGGATCGCAGAACATTCGTGGAACGCTATTTTCGGTTTCCCATCCGAGGGAAACTTTCTCGCCGGATCGTACTCTATTTTCGCAGACCGTGGGGCACACGCTGTACGCGTAGATTATCTCGTTCCAATCGATTCGGGCAGATAGCGATCGATTATCAGACGCAGAAAACGGAACGAGGCATTTCCGAGTTTTTTCTTTTTCTTTTTCTTTTTCTTTTTCTTTTTCTTTTTTCGCTTCGCGACCGACGCTGATTCAGAAACTTTCTTCGCCGTGATAGCTCGAAGGTCGTTCGACGATAAAAATGAACGCGTTATCGACTCGAGAATCGAAATAAGCCGGCGGAATACCAACCGGAGAACGAACGCATGAAACGATGTAAACGCGCGAATAATTTATAAGAATAATTAAGAACATTACTCTCGTGGTTTTGCACCGCGAACGAGTGCGCTAACCTAAATTAGAATCGCGACCATATTCTCTAAACACTCGATGCTATAACGACGTTGAGTCCCTGTGTGATTCTAATTTCTATATTATATATCGTGTATATCGTGTAAGGCACGCGGATTTTACGGAACGTTTTCGTGTGTGTCTTTTTGAAAGTCTCCCCGTACGATCAGTCTCGTATCCCGACTTGGAGTATACGTGTATGTGCGATCAACGAACGAATCGTTTCGACGTAGAACGGATTGGATTGTCAAAATTTCATCGATCAATAGCAATAAAAATATTTACAATTACTTTATCGCAACAAATACATATTTTTAAGTTTCTCCGCGCGGAATCGATTCGCCGTTTTACATTCCCTTTTTATCCTTGTCGATCTCTTAGCGGAATCGAGACACAAATTTGTACAAAATATAGCTCTATATACGACTAATTCTACGTGTAAGTTTGTTCTAAATTGGGCTACACGTTTGTTCTAGGATCAGCGAGAAGAAAGGCACGGATGGCGGCCTCGAAGGGAAGCGTGTACGGCGAATTTCTCGCAAAGTCCTTCTTCAACGTTTCGTCCCTTTCCTTCTTCCTCGGGATCGCACGTTCGATAGAAAAATAATCACGAATGATGACGCTAGCGAGGAGATCGAGCCAAATTATTATCAAAGATGGATCGATGTGTTCGAAATGCGAGTTTACGCGGCTCGATCTTCCTATACCATCGTATATACATATTTACAGAAAGTTCGATCCAGGACGAAGGAAACGAGATACCTAAGGAAATAAATCGCCTGGCTGTTCGAGAGGGGAGAGAGTTCCGGAAAATTAGAGAGGAAAAACTGAGACGAAACCCTGTCGTAATACTTGCGCACCATGCGTGGCACACGGGTGCGCGTATGGAAGAAATTGTTTGAGCAATTAAACGATATTAAGAGATCGATCCTCGACTGAACGCGAAACGAGAGGAGCGGCGTCGGTTCGTGGAAAAGTGCGGTGTCGCGACACCGATCTGCTTTTACCAAGAAATCGAACCGGGCTCGAAAAAGAAAAACCGGTAGCCGTTTCCCATGGTCGATTACGAATCGAGTGTTTTCCGCGAAGGCAATTGGCGGCGAAATAAAGGCGGTGTCGCGGTGTCGCGTTGCGGAACGGCACGGTGCCGCGCGCGAGACCACGTTACCGAGTTTTCCTCATGATCGATATCATACCGAGACTGACATAATTCCGTAATTATAGCGAGCACACTCGACCTCTAAACGGCCTAGCCGATAGCCGTCGAACGAGCTAATCTCGTCGATAAAGCCGGCGCGAGAAAAAACTTCTCCGTGTGTGTATTTCTCGATGATTTTCATGGGTGGGGAGAAAGAGGGAGAGGAGAAGTGGAGGGGTGGAGAAACCTTGCGGAGGGCAGCGGGAGAAAAAAGGCCAGATCCGAAGAAGTTGGAACATGCCGAACGAAGACGCGACCGTGTATAATCTCCTTCCATATCCCGGCTCGTCCAATAGTCGATTAAGACTTATCGTGATGTATAACGCGACACCGATGATCGAGGAAATGATAAACGCTTACGTGGCATACGACGTGTCGTAGATCACGTACCAATCGATCCTGCCCGGCTAAATCCTTTGTGGAAGGCCTTCTGCCATCCAACGAATATCTACGAATCGATTGAAACGTCCTTGATGCGTATAAAATATTAACTGTAATCTTTCTTTTTGTTTCCGAATTAAATGTCATCGATAACGGTTACATTCACGGTACGGAGATATCGGTTTTCAAAAAAATTCTTTTCATATCAAATATCGACTCCTTGACGTTCGATTAATTTGGATGGATACTATCCGGTTAAGATAGAACAAACCGTCGCTCCTGTTTCGCGCAATCGAGGATCAGACGTGATTTACCAATTAACTGTAATGAGGACTCGCTGGATACCTAACAAACGCACTCCTGACCTGTGGGAACTCAGTGTACGGACTTGGGTGAGCCCTCCAGGATACCGGCAATCTCAGGCTCAGCTCGAGAGCATAGTCGTGACCCCTGCCTTCGTTCAAATTACAGATACTTTGGCAGTTGTTGTTGTTGTTGTTGTTGTTGTTGTTGTTGTTCACGATTATACTCTGGCTACTGACTGGCGACAAGCCTCTTTGGATCGCCTGTTCCTTGATGGGTTTGGTCACAGGATTGTCCAAATACGGCTTGAACAGAATTGCGTCTTTCTTCAACGTTGGTCCCGGTGGCGGAGGCGCGGCGGACGCCGGTGGTGTTGGCACGGTGCTCGATACCGGCTCCGTCCTCGACGGAGAGGCGACGACGAGCCTCTTTGGCTTCACCAAACAGAGCGGCGTTTCCTGAGGAGGCACTTCATGGCAGGAGTTCGTCCTGATCGGGTCTTCGGCTTCCAGGCAGAGCCTCTTCGGCGACGGCAGAGTTTCGTAACAGCAGGAAAGCGTGCAGTGCTGTCTCTTGAACGCCGAGGACAATTCCTCCGAGTGCTCGGGAGCCGAGGTGATCTCCGAGGAATATTCTCGAGGCGAATAACAGTACAGCCTGGTGTGCGAGTTGGAGTAGCAAGATCCTCTTAAGGAGGTTTCCTGGTAGCACGAAGCGACCGGTGTTACGACGTGGCCGTCCATGCAACAGGCGAGATTGCAAGAAACGACGGGCTCGTTCTCGGAAGATACATCGACCGCGGCTGGATGCTGGTAATACGGAAGATGGTGCGAAGAGGAGGAACCAACGTCGCAACAGTAGAGAGGCGGAGGCGATCGCTCGAACTCGATTTCAATTCGATCCTGCGATAAACTCGAAACGTAGTTCGACGTCCTCAGATCTACCGGTGAGTCACCGGAAGCGGCATCCTGGATAGGGCCGAGCCGTTGTCTGGAGTTTCCACGGAGGGCGATCTCGCCTCGCAGTTCCGTCTCCTGTCCCAGCCACTTCTGTACCTGACGACGATTTATGCCAAATTTCCTGGCGGTGGCACGTTGATTGCCCGCCACGCCGACGTCTCGATGAAAAGCGTCGAGGACGTCCAATTTGAATCGAAGGGAGAAAGATCGTCGACGGGCGAGGTCGTTGGATGAATTGTGGCTACCGGAAGAGCAGTCGAGAGGGTCCATCTCGCTGTCGGAGCAACTTGTGCTGGATCTACCGGAGCTGACTGGTTCCTGAGGGCTCGAGGGTAAAGAGTACCCTTCTCGATCGTGTACGGGGCTTATCGGACAGGAGTCGGCGAGTGTCGAGGTAGCGGCAGGTGGTCGTTGGTAATCGACGTACGAAGACGCGACAACGGCTTCTCTTCCTTCTTCCGCGATCGGTGCTGCGACATCCTCCTCCGGCTGGATCTCTTCCTTGACCATCGCCCTACCGATTTCCGGTTCTTCGGCGATGTTCTCCGTTTCCTTGTCAGCGTGGATACGAACCGCGGTGGTCGCCGTTTCCCTGGACTCTGTCTGGTGCTGCTGGTGCTGCTGCTGCGCCGATCGGTGATGTAGGGACGGGATCGGCTTCTCGGAATCCAACGTTGGTGACGCGTGTGCGTGTGCGTGTTCGTGGACGTGCACGTGCAAGCATGGACTCACGGAGGCCCGTGGGGAATCGAAGTGAACGGACATAGTGGAGCTGGAGCTAGAGTTGGAACCGGTGCCGTTGGCTGGATACGAAATGGGCGAGAGAGGGACCCTCGAGACACCGGGGGAACTCGTCGACTCGCACGGCCCTGGCGTCGCCGCCGAGTCTGGGCTCGCTCGTTCCGTCTTTATCATCGACGGCGCTAGCAGCGATCCGTACGACGGCGATGACGATGATTTCCCGTCCATCGACGACGACGAATCCACGTCCCCGTAATTTTGCTGAGATCGATGATGATGATGTGTAGCACTAGGCGTCGAAGAACGATGTCGATGCAACGACGATGCGGCGATCGCGATCTCGTTGCCAGCCTCGTTACCACCGTATCGATGATGTTCCTGATGAACAGGTACTCGATACGCCGTCAGAGTCTGATACACTTTCGCTTCGTTTCGACCGTCAATAAAATTTTCGTGTTCTCGTTGGCCGTCCGAATTTAGAACGTAGTAGGTGGATTCTTGATCTGCGCGTGTCTCTGAGTAACCGTGAACGTCCACCGTTACCTGTACTCGATCCTCCGTTTCCCGGCAAGAATGATGCTGCTCGGAATTGCTGCCGGAATATTCTTGATATCCGAGACGAACGGGCAAAACCGGCGCCGTCGCCGTTCCAGATTGGGAAGCATATTGGGGCGAAGAGGGTGAACCACCATGAGGAGGATGAGAAAGAAGAGGTGGGGGCCCTTGCTGTGTAGCCAGCTCGTCGCCGTGCAGTCTGGCGAGGCTGAGGTTCAAGGCCGGCGCTGCTGGAGTCACGGCAGGCCCCGTGGCTTCCGTCACGGTACCGTCCGGCTTGGAAACACCCACGGGAGAGATCGCCGTTGTCGAGACCACTCCACCACTGGTATTTCCAGTCTCGGCACAACTGTTTCTCAAATTATCTTCGCACTGTAACCATTTTTGTATTTGACGTCGATGAATCCCGTACTTCCTCGCGGTGGCACGCTGATTTCCACGACAGTCGATGTCGTTTCTGTACGAATCGAGAACCTTGAGCTTGAAGGCCGGCGCAAATATCCGTCTGCTTCCCATCACACCGACCGATTTCCTCGCGTTCTGTTGCTGCTGATGTTGATGCACTGATTGCTGTTGTTGCTGTTTTTGATGCACCATTTTCACTGCTGTGTTTCCCTCACCGAGCACTTCGTTTACTCCATGAGCCATAACGCGTGTTATATTTCACGAACCGAACTCCTTCGCAGCGTGACGATGACCGTCACGTCGAACACGAGAACGAGAACACGACGATGAGCTTCGAAACCGGGCACTGCCAACGACGCACGGGGGTACCTTAACGCGTAACATTGCACGAAGTGGCCTGGCCGCGCCGCGCACGGAGTTCCTTTTAGGTCTTGGTAGATGCCGTAACTAATTTTCATCCCCACCACCGGCGACGAATGCGGCTGCTTCCCACTGAAACGATCTTTCCCTTCCCCTCCCGCGTCACAAGCTCGCGCTCTCGCTCTGTCGCCCCTTGCCGCGCGTCTCCCTTCTCGTTGCCGCACTCTCGGTCTCTCACCGTGCTACCCCCACTCTCGCATCGACCGTACTCTCTCGCTTTCTCTCTCTTTCCTACCACCCATCCATTCTCTGTCCTTTACTCTCCGTATTCAGTAAGCGCCCCTCGACGCCCCGCATCCCACTCGTGTAGCACAGGCGCTAGTCCACCGCCGTCGGCCACCAGTCATTCTTCTTTCTTTGCGCCACCGACCTAACCTCCACCAACTTCTCTCTTTCTACGGCTCTCGTCATCCTGCCTGACTGCCCGCACCCGTAGGCGCCCCACCCGCCCCACCCCCCCCGTCGCACCCTCTCGCCTTTCTCTCCACCCTTTCACACCTCAGCGCCGTAAAACTCCGCCATTTTGTGTGCTCACTTCCGTTAATGACGCGCGCGGGAAACGTCACGCCAGCGTGACGACGCTCTCGGCGCCATGTTGTCTGCCGTACTCGTCTGACTGCCTGCCTGCCTGCCTGCCTGCCTGCCTGCCTGCCTGCCTGCCTCCGCCGTTCGCTCGCTCGCTCGCTTGCTCGCTCGCTCGTTGCTTACCAACTCTCGGCTCGCACTAGCCAGCATGGAGCCGTGATTTTTGTTCGCCTTTCTCTTAGTGCGACTCGATCATGTCTTTTCTCGGCACTCACTATACCAGCATATGCTATGCAGAATCTCTTCCGATGTCTATGAATTCCGATCGAATCGATTCGAATCGAATCAAAGCGTCAAAAGAATTATGGACGCGTGACTCGACTCGACTCGACTCGACTCGACTCGACTCGACTCGACTCGACGAGCTGCGATGTTTTCTCGCGCGGCTGAGATTAGGCGTGTTATCTAGGTTAAATCGTTGAAGACCTACGTCAGACTTCGCATACGGTACGATTCTTGAAAGTTTGCCGTACCGAGCGCCAACACAGCGACCGTCGTCTAGGAAGTTTTATTGGCATCGAATAAGGGGAAAGGCCGGTGAGGCAAGGGGATTTTGCCTTCCAGGAAAAATGCTTGTGGCCGTGTTAGCTTTGCCAGGTAGTGGTAGGTCTCGTTAGGGTTGAAGTACCGTTCCTATTATAATCCCGGTAGGGTAATATGATCTGTATTGTTCTTTGCTAGTTATTACCAGCATTCTACCGACTTACCGTTACCAGTCACTACGGTGGCTATTCATAGTTTTCGTCGCATTCTTATTTTTCGTTTCTCGAATGCTCGTCCTATTCACTTCTTGGTTATCACTGAATGAGATTTCGAAGCGTGCATACGGATCACACGTTCCTCGCATATACGTAGTGGAATGAGATCATGTTGTTTTTGTGGCGTGAGCCGACAGTTAATATGTTTAGCTTTACGCGCGGTTGCCATGTCGCTGAGCCGCACGTAGGCCGCAACGTATACGGACGCGGAGAGACCTGCAAGCAATGACGCAAGCCTCGTGTTAGTATATATGTACTTTGGAGAAACAGGAGTGAGAGAGACGTGCCTTGTAGAAAGAAACGAACCGAGGCCTCGTAAATTTCCACGATTCGCGCCACTAGTAGAAACTGAGACTCGACCGATCCTTCTGTCGTTCCACGAAGGAGCACCCTACTGCGTTTCTAAGAATCTGCCTGCTTATTCTCGCTCCGTCGATCATTCCAACTCCGAACCGCTTCTAAATACATCTGACAATCATTAACATCGCGACGAGGGGAACGTGCCTCCTGAAGCGATACGACCTTCGCATAGTTTCGCGAGCGTGTCTCATCTTTTTGGTATTTTATGCTTGTCGTTCAAATCGCGAGATCGTATCTTCTTTCCTTTTTTTATCGAACTCAATGTTGTTTTCCTCTATCATCGCACGCCTCGTGATCGTAGTCGAGCTCTGGGTCTATGGAAGAGAAGCGAGAGCAGAGCCGATCGTGGAATAATATCGGTAAGAGGCATAGCAGTAGCAGACCGACAGTCGCCTAAGTACGCCACGATGGCTGGCACGTTCATCGGATTTGTCCTTGGGGCCGAAGGTAGGTGCAGCTCGAAGTCCGAGGACGTGGCAACGCAGCGGCCAGGCTCCCCCTCCTTTGTCCGCCGGCCGGTCTTGCCAGACAGGGTGTCGCCAGCTCGGTCGGCCTGGCCGTCCGGGTTGCTACGAGGGGAGAGGGGAAACGAACAACCCGATGGTGTAAAGGGGCAGGGGGATTCTGCGGGTTAGTGTCTGTATAAGCGTGTGACGGAGCAAGCATTAGGGGGAAGGAGCACGTTTATGAGAGGGAATCGTTCCGAACAGATTACACGGGCGAAACGGAGAAGACCGAGAATAGGAAGGAGAAGGAAGGAAAGAGGGATCTTGTAGTTCGTAAGGTTGAACGTGTGCGTGCGTGTTATACGATCGGTCGTGGACCTACATTCACGCGGGTAGCCATGTTTGAAAACTCGCGTCCCGCTGGAATGTAGCCTGCAGGGGCCCCATCGTTGATTCCTCCCCTTCTCTCCTTCCTCAACGTCACCCTACGCGATTCCCCGGTTCAAAGCTCGACGACGATGCTCGAACGCCTACCTTCCTCAGCGCTGGTCCTCCTGGGGCCCTCTCTTCTCTCTCTTCCTCTTTGTCCTCCTATGGTTTCCTCTTCTATCTGCCCATCCTCTCGCTCTTCTCGTCTCTGCGGCGTTCCATGCTTGGCGCCCCAAATGGTCGCGTAACCAGAGACGCGCCTCTGGCCTGGCCTGGCCTGGCTTGGCCTGGTCGCGCCAGACTTCTCGGCGCCCAAATGATGTACGCCGACCATTCTCTTTCCCTCTTTCTCCCCCATGTTCGTTTGCTTCGGTTTCGTAGCCTTCGCTTTCCTTGCTCTCTTTTCACGCGTTTGTACTTGTGTCCGTGTGTGTGTGTGTGTGTGTGTGTGTGTGTGCACGCGCGCGCGTGCGTGCGTGCGCGCCCGCGACAGTCAAAGGACAGAGTCACCGGATGGAAAGTAAGAGTAAGCGAGATAAGACGCTTCTATTTACCATTGCTTCGACTTGCAACACCTCACCTTTGAGTTCTGTGTACCATACTATATTCATGTAGCCCTTACCTACCTTACTTGCGGGGCAAAAGTCACGTGAGAATACCAGCGTAAAAGAAAAGGGCGTACCGGTTGCAATTCCTTGCAAAAAACGCATTAGACAGTTCTCTCCGTTATCTTTGCCTGTGTTACACAGGCATAGAGGCATCGTTCAAGGCTTCTTGGCAAACACGAGACAAGCAGTCGCCTATGATACTTATTTTGCTCGGACGATTGATCGAATCCTGTCTGAGGCTGCACTGTCCAAGTTTTCGTATAATTGGCTTCTGTCCAGTACGTAATATCACTTTGCTGTGTATACATATACGTTTTGAACGAGCCTCTGTCAAGCAACGCTTTGTTCCTTCATTCGACTAATTATACCTTCGTTTGCCTTTGTTTTTGGGCCTTATGATCAGAGTTGGGGAAGAAATGTATCAACTCCGTATACTCTACATCGTGTAGTATAACGAATAATTGTGGACAATTTAAGACGATAATACGTACGTAAGTTCTTTTGTCCAGAATGAAGAGCGGCACTTGCTAAAATTGCAGGTCCGAGTTTATAACCTGAGTTTATTTACGTACATGCTAACTGGGAGAGCGCCACACGTGCACCAGCGCATACAGTTCCATTGCTACGTGTTGGTGTTTGCGTTGTATACGTTATTCTACGTGCATACGTTATTCTACGTGTATACGTTATTCCACGTGTATATGTGTGAACGCTTGTGTATTTTAAAACTAGTCGCATAGATGAACCGTAACAGATTGTGTGTCGGTAAGAATTTCTAATCACAGCGGGGTTTCGATGTAAAATTTTGAAGCTCGAACAATTCGTAACGAAATGAATTTAGTGCATCAGGGAACGAAACATGTCGCCTCGTACCTTGACAGATAAAAGCAGCCCTGATTATTATCTATACGTATACGTAGGTTAAGCGTCACAGTTGGTCGCATCGCTCGTTTGCCCACGTACGAATGCAGAAATATACCTTCTCCGTGGGCGGTCACACGATGGCGCCTACTCGCGCATACCTGCGCATACCTGTATGAGCCCGAGGCTAACCTCGCAAACTCTTGTTTCATCGAGATTCTTCGATTCGTTCCTTTGCACAATCCACTCGCTTTCTTTCGTGTTATCGCCAAGACAAAGAAGGATGGAATAAAAGAACAAAAAGAACGCGTAGAAAGAAACGTTATCGAGAACGAACGCAAGGATCGAAGTGCACACGAGTAAGTGAAATACAATAACGCCCACATTTGCAACTCTACGAGAAACATACACACGCTAACCTTTATCTTATCATTGGCGAAGGCGTATCGAGGTTGACGAGGTTGCCATGCGTTTGCTTTTGATACGACGATGAAAGACAACGACGATGCGGATGACCACGATTCGAAACGATTACTAGCATCTTTCGTATTTGGTTTTCGCCAAAAACCTTGAATTCGAACACGGGGATCGCTACGGGTGTAGTCTCCCTCTGACCTCGATGGTTACCGCCCCGCGATTTGCTTTATCGACCGAGCGGTAAAAAATTAAAGGATTAAAAAGCCACGTATTATCCACGTTATTTGCTTTATCGACGTTTGAACGCTACTTTTGATCCTATTTTTCATTCAATTCTTTTCTCACTTTTTCGATTTATTGATATTATCGATTCATTTATTTTCTTGCGGCGTTTACATACCAATGTATAGTAGAGTTCTTTTTAATCACACTAAACTGTTCAATACCGCTCATGTTACTTCAGCGTTTTCAAATGTATTTTTAATCCTCAAATTAGATTAACCATGAAGTTAAATGTGGCCAATGATATTCGTTCGCCGTTCAAATGATTCAGTCGTTTCATTGGTATTGCAAAATCTCTTTTAACGAGCGGCTGAAAATATCTATCGTTTAGATAACCGCTGTCTTCGAGGGTCGAGAGCAGTTAAGCTCGTTAAATTTGTTATCGATTAATGCTAGCCTTTGAAACCTCATTAAAACATGACTCGTCATCGATATGCAATTCTGCGGAACGTCTACAATACACCGGATACGTTGAAATTTACACGTCGAATACAATTTGTTCTCGATTAAGAATAAATATGTTTTTCATTCAATTCGATCGACGCTTAGCTGGTAAATTTGACAAATTCGATCGATCGATTTACGTTAACGTTACAGAGAGGATTTAAAGATATGTTTCCGATGGATGCAATTGCAATCTATTTTTAGACAAAAATTCCGTAATTATTTTTATCTAGAGTCAACTGACTATTCATCGACAGCAACCGTATCAAGTGATTCATATTATTACTTGTCGCAATAATAAACTCACACACGTGTATCTTTAATACGTGCTTCTACATAGCTCGATTAATCACAAGTTCGAACCGATCGTTGGCCGTCGACCAATTGTTTTAATTTGTTTACACATCTGGTTGTTGAGGAATCTTGTGGTGCGATTGCCGATAGCGATTTCGAACGCATATTGCAATGGAAAACTGCGAAATTTTATCACTAATTTATCAGATTATTTGCAATCTAACAGCAATTCGCCTAACGTAACCACGAATGATTGAACGTCGAACAGAAAGAAAGAGGAACAGGGTGTTTTGGAAATTGATCTTCGTTTAATTATTAGAACATTCGCGTACATAAATAGAGTACAAATACATGTGATATTGATGCGTGTATGTATGTCTTCATCTCAATACCTATTACGATCCAATAATATATACATTTTGTATTTTTCCATTTCTACCCTTGAGATTCGACCCTTTTTAAAATCCACTTTAATCATCACGCCGATAAACGAAAGCGAAGGAACAATCAAGAATGACATACGGAGAAAGTTTATGGATGCCTGCTTCCACTTGTTGCAAGTGTATCGTCCTTTCCCTCTTCTTTTTCGATCCTCTGAAGCAACGCTTCGAGAATATTTGATGCAATTTATACGGAAGTACGATCAATGTTGCTAATATTTCATGCACTTTATGTTTGATATATTATTCTTAACGCGTGTGAATTACGTAAGACATGGATCATTTAGGCTTTATTAAAAAATATGTTTCAACATCGATCCTACGCAAAATTTTCATTGAAACGATTTACTTGTATCTGTCATTTCGTAGCGATGGTGTCATTTGTTTCAACGATCTATAACTATACGATGGAATGGAAATTTACCGTGATTCAGTATTGGAATATCTGTGATTCGATATCGAGGATCAAAGTATCTGCACCCAATAATCCCGAAAGCTCGGTTTTTCTCGCAGCTCGTTTCAAGCGATCAACATTTTCATCAACTTCAATTTCGCGATCAGACTTTCATGCTAGACTTCGTGCATTAATCTTCCAATTACTCGGAACGTTGAATCTACCGTTCGTCTTTTTGCACTGCCACGGTAACTGTAATTTTTCAAAGATCCTGATAGTCGATTACATAAAAACAGGGAAGATAGTTCTGAGCGGTCGATAAAGGCGCCAGCACGACTTCAACGGCGTATCTATTAATCGTGATGAAAAAATGCTCTTTCTCGTTCGTTCTCTTGTTCTTGCTTCTACCTATGCTTACATGCCTCGTTTATTTTCTACCTTAAACGCTAGTTGTATCGTTAGAAACGTTAGTGAAGCGTGAACCTTTAAATATCGCTAGTCTCGATACGGGTTATAAGTAGATTTCCGTGGGATATAAAATGTGGCTAGGGCTGTGCCGGACGATATTTGATCGACGAGAAACCTATCTCGTCCGGCAACAACCTGAAAAGTTCACAGAGATTGTATCGAGCAACGAAGGGGGAGATAATTGTCGCCCGTTACACCTTATTTCCCTTGCAACCCGATCAGAAGTAGCCCTTAAGAGATAAGACAGTTAGCTGTGTCTAAGATGTCCTTAAATAAAGTGTACTTATTACAACGTTTGTCGTCAGGGTGTCCCTGGTTGTTCTTAGCGAAAAGAACGTAGTAATCGCGGATCGGGGAACAATTTTCGTCCAATCGACGATCCTCGATCAAATGTACCATTTCTTTTCTCGATACGAGGAACACGACGTCAGAGGGACGTCCACGCGAGGCGTGATTCCATTACTTCCCATAGTTTCATCGTTGTCGAGAAAATGGATGTTCCGCGACTCCCTACGAAATATTGCACGCAAGATCCCTGCGATCTTCGACCCATGCGATCTAAAAGATCCGATATGTATGATAAATATTATGTATAAATGAGTGGAATGTCAGACGTAAAATGCGTAAGTGTAGAGCTTGCCCCGTAAGATATTCTGAAACCTGAACGTGTCTACCTCTGTCGTTGTATACGACATCGATCCTCAGCTGTATGTAAAACTAATCCCCCTTTCGAGGCGTTGCACAAGCGGCGAGCCTCGTGATTCTCGTCACACGCCACGTCGTTTAATGTCGCGTGTCCGTGTGAAATTATATTTAAAGTGTTCTATAATGAGTGTGCTTTAACATCGTCAATGAAATGATTTTCTTCAGAGCGTTGCATAACCGACCTGTGACTTCCGCCATGTGCAAGTCCCCGATTTAACGGCGAACAATAGATCTTCGATTTAGCTTTCTTTTTTTAGAGATACCCCTTGCTTTTCCTATTCTGTTTAATTTTGCCTCGCCATTCTAACGTTATATTCATCGTGAATTATGCTCGGAAGCTTCGAGGGTAAGGGGCATCTGTACTGCGATTAATTAAATTGCTTCACGAGTTAAACGCAACGTTCGAGTATCATGTTCTCGCCTAATGTATAAACGATAAGTCCTCGATAGTAACGAAGCATCGCGACAAACCCGAAACCGCGTCGTCTGAATGAAAAATATGTTCGCGTAGCCCGTATGGAAACACGAGTGGTTTTACCGCACGGCTGCTAGCTCTGCGAGCGAGGCGCGAACCGTGAGTAATATCGAGAATGACAGCGCGAAACTGCAAATTTTCCATGCGTCTACACGAACACGTGTCCATCGGGTTCACCGCGTGCTATCTTGTAACACGTATGACGCGTTACGCGAGGTGAGTTTGCACTTTATCTGGAGTTTTCCTTGTCGCTTCTTTCCTCACCACCTGAGCATCTCGGTGGGTCCTCGGCCTGGATGGGAATTTTTCAGGGCATCATCTTGCGAGGTGACAGCCATTTCTTCATGTAGTAACAAAAGATCGTGGAAATGTAAATAAGAACCAACAGGGCGCACGTCACTCCTAGAATAAGTACCGAAGTCTTCGTCGGACAGGGCTCTATTATGGTTACCGTTTTGTCTGGAAAATGAAAACAAATATCTTTTAGAAAATATCCTGAATAATATACTGGGATAACTCCAAAGATAAACGAAAGCTTCGAGACAATTGAAATCGTCCCTTGTACAATTACCGGCTTCGTTGAAGTCTATACTGGCGTCGCTCTTCAAGAAGTCTGACTGTTTCTCGTCGCCAAAATCGAGAACAAGGATTTCCTGAGACAACGTCATGTCCTCGGCCTTTTCCTCAGTGGCATTCGCGATGCTTCTTCGACGCCTCTTACCCCATGATTCCACCGACTCTCGTCCCCATTCGCAGACAGCCTATAATCAATTACGCATCTTCGTTAGCCGTCGACGATATATATGTAGATATATAAGTTATGTTCGATGTTGGTTCAATCACCGGTTCGCACGGTCCCAAACAGTACTTGACGTTGCACTGGAAGATCACACCGTAAGACTCGGTGAATCTAAATGCCTCGTAGACGGATTGAAGAGCGTTTCCGTCGGGCGTGAAGCTCGGGAAGATGGATGGATCTACTGGACATCTGAAAATGAAATAATTACTTGTTCAAGCGACTTATTAATTATTGCGACAATATTTTCTGCATACAAATATTACCAACCCTTCGTCATCGATGATCTGGAAGGTACTTTTTGAGTCTTTGGCCATGGCGACGCAACTTCTTGCGAAAATTCCATAGGGAGCTATGGGTCGAAAAAAGAGAAAAGAAGAAAAAAAGAAAAAAAGAAGGAGAACGAAGGTCACGACCAGGAGCGTTATAATCGATGTATCTCGACAAAACGACGATAAAAACTCACTGTCTTCCGGGATTTCGATTCTGAATGTTAGCTTGTCTCCGATACGGACAGTCTCGACTTCCCTGGACCTGCTGTCGAGAATGCGAATCCTTGGTGGAGGGGCTTCCGGCGCGCTGGTGATACTTATCATTTCCGGGTCCCTGATAGGCATCATCCCGAACGTGATATTTTTGGAGGACATGTCGTAAGTGCACTTCACTTTGTAAATCTTGTCCGCCTTGGTCATCACCACGGAATGATGCTGGAGGACGACCGTGTTCGAATAGATGCCAGTCTGAAAACCGTCACGCTGCCATAGTGAACAGAGAGTTTGAACAGGATTTAACGACTCGAGCGGATACATGGCCAGAGTGTGAACGGGTAATACCAATCACTTACCACGCTCTGGGTGTTACAGTCCTGCCCACTCATGGTCAGGTCGAGCCTGAAGAGATCGCTATTAATCACATCAATGTTGCAGGTCTCCGAACGGCCGAGAGCGTAAATGCGACCATTAAACGGCTTGTTCGTACGAACTTGGACGGCAATTCGCGTGTCTTTACAGTCCACCGATACTGCAATAATATTTTACGATCCGTTATCTTCAGGCTCACGATAACGAAGGATAGCTTCGAAGAATACTCTGTTACTTTTCAATCGATTAATAGCGTATTACCCTTCCTTGGTTAATGCCTGTTTAATATGTACATACCGTCGTAACAGGTACCAGTTTTATCGCAGTTTATGTCGTTTCTCGTGAGGTTGTTGATAGTGGGGTCTTCCGTGGTCTCGAAAACGACTGGCGGATCCGCTAACGGTCCTGCACCCTCTGACGATCAATTTAAATATATCGAACGACGGTGTCGATCGTACGATGGAAGAAATATAATGGAAATTTCTCTCTTACTTTCGCAATAATTCTCGAAATAAGTCCCAACTCTTTCTCCGTTATCGATCAGAGGTCGTTCGGCATTGAGGTACGTGGAAGGCCCATCGGGTAGAGTCCAGTGATCCAGATGGAATAACTGACAATTGTATGCCGATCCCTGTGGAGCACCGCGATACAGGAATGATCTGCAGAGGAACTCGTTCTCAATTTCGCAAGCCAACCTACACGCGGATTCGCTCTGAACCTGCAGCTCTTTGTCCGTGTAATAATGTAATCCCGCGTATTGCGCGACCTTATCATCGGCCACACCGATTCTTGGCATCTGAAAGTTCCTCTGCGACTTGCACGCTTCCTTGCCTGAAAATTCCGATATCACGAGTAACCTCTCTCATCGATTCGTACGATACATTTCGATAACGTCTGTTGCGTCGTACCTTTCAAGCATAGATTTTCGAAATAATCCACGCCCTGGGCGTCTACAAATTGCACATACTGGCCGGTCGTTCTTCGATCGGAATCGCTCAAATGGCATTGCAATGTTACGTAGTTGTATTCGACGGAGCGGCAGGTGAATCGATGTTCGTTCAGACAAGCCGCGAGACAAGCCTCCTTCGTCGACGTATAGATTAAAGCATTGTCCAAGCCACGAATCATCTTGTTTGGAACACGTTCGAAGGACCATGGTCGCAGACAGACGTTCTCTGGAAAAGTTTGACGAGAAAGCGAAGAAACGTTAAGAACAAGTAATTGCAATTTCAAGTAGAGGAAATTGAAAAGGAGTTGCGAGAGAAACGGTGTCTCGTGCCATATCGTCGTCGTATAATTTTATAACGAGCGAAATGTTTTTGTTTATAGAGAGGTAGAGCACGTGCGTACGCCTGACCGCAGACGCGACGTTCGCACACCTGATGAAGCACATGCAGGCTGCTGGCAGTTCTTCCTTACGTAACGCTCGAGTATGCCACACGAGCCTCGTATATCGACACCTGTAGCTACGCGAGAAACGATCGACGTTGGCATCCACGACATTGCAACATTTCAAACTTCAAGAGTCCTATTTAACAAAGCGTCTACAGTCCACAGCGTAAATAATATTTCTGCGAATTACTCGAGATTCCTCTTTCAAACTATTTTCTGAGAGTCAAGGCCACCTCAAGGTTGCTCTTATTTTTAACTCCGAAGCAGATACGGAGTTGCGTGTAGGACAAGACAACGTCCGTGAAATATGGTAATTCGTGTTCGTCGAGAGGGAAGCACGGCTGCGTGAAAAACGAAAAGAATGCGAGGCGTACGCTCGGGGCACGGATCGTCGATCGAGGAACAGTTATACTATATCCGGCCAGTCCGAGGAAGTGTGGCGAATTTCTCGGTTGGCCGATCACGCGAGCGTGACGGCCGCGAGACGGACACGAGTCGAAGCGCGCGCGCGCGTTGCCTCGATGCCGAAATCACGAGTGGAGAACATGTGACTTGGCAGATGGAACGATCCGCCGTTTCGTGACGCACGACCGCGCGACTTTCAGCCGACAAACGAGAATACACTTCGTCGAGGACCGGCCGACCGTTCCAATTTCTTTTGTTCCGCCCTCGAAACCGGCGCTAATGTCGACGAACACCGGGGACCGATGCCAACGAATCGACGCGTCACCACGACACCGATGATTCACCACGGTCGGGCGAATTCCTCGTTTCGTACGATCGATCGACCACCATCGAAATATACCAGCCGATACATTAACCTCGTTTCTTCGACAATGACGTCCCATGGAATGGAATAATTGTTCCATTTTTCTTCTCTTTTTTTTCTTTTCTTTCAGACTTTTTACATCTTCTCATTCGTTTTATTCATTCATTGTTGGTTTCTTTACGACTACGTAATAATCCGATCGTTCATCGATGGAGTGTGTCTCGAGGGAGGAAAGAATTAGGAAGGAAATACGAGTTTAATTGCAATCGCGCCACGAATATTACAGTTGGAACGTTTAAAAATACGCCGGCCGCTTGTTTTCAGTCGCTCGCTATTTTCAGACGACTGAAACGCGCGTACGACGACAGAGACGAGGAAACGGGCGGTGATTTTTATTCGCTGAAAATATTTTCTATACAGAGTGAACCGACGTTGAACTCTGTTATCTGTGACTCACGCGAATTCGCTAAAATAAATCGCCGTTGCGGGCTGCTTTATTTTCTCGAATTAAACTTCGGGATACGGGAACGGAACGGGGCTCGTTGCGTAAAATTTTGTACGAGCCAAGCGCTTACGTTCGAGTTTCTGTCGTCGAGAGGCCGATCGACCGCGCCCATGCAAATTCTTAACGTGTCGAGACCTCGATGACGGAGGTCTGTTTCGTCTGTTCTCGGTTATTTTAAGAGAGGAAGGATTTCGAACGGAAGTTACCAGCTGAAAAACGTGTCGTTTCGATACTAAAAGTCGCTACTAAATTCTCTTCTTTTATACACGCGAGGAAAATATTTGGTAGACGAAACAGTTCTCTATTTACGTTCAGTTTCTTTAGTTAGAAATTCTCTAAAATACGAATACGCATGAACATTCACAGACAGTTCGTTGTATTAACCTACTTTTTTATCCAGTTAGAAGGCTTATCAATGTATCGTATGGATGACGAGGCGCTTGAAAATCGTTGGCGCGTTTCGAGGAAACGAACGATTTCACGTGCGTTGTCCTTCGGTGCGTGACCCAGGCCCAAACCCGGAGGGTATCGCCGAGGGTGTCCGGGGACTCGCCGCTGTGAATTTTACGGTCGTGTCAAGATAGTTGGCGTTATCGGAGGTACCAGCAGGATCGTTAAACTAATATTAGAGATTTCTTAGACGTCCCTGGGATCTTTTCGACACATTGAAAGTGGCTGCAGGTACCTGTTTACAACGGTGACCGTACTTAAAGTATCTTCCGTTTTATCCGAAAGGTACCGATAAATCTTTTAGGTGGTTTACTGTTACCCGACCTGCCCTGTCTGGCAAATCGCACCTTTCCTCGGTGAAAATTCGACCGCCTATACCCACGCAGGGTGCGGCTTTTGCATTAGGGACTTAGGGGTTAGGCAGCTTCTCCACGCTCGTTACTCGAGTACAACGGACAATGGACCAGTGCACTGCACGTTTAGATATTAGGAACGCTTCACTAAAATTCAGTTTCGTCCTTCCTCTTGTTGTATTTTTGCCAATTTCGATCTTCCGTTCGACTCTATCCTTCTATCTTTTTTTAATGAAAAAAAAGAAAAAAAAAAAAATGGAAGTTTAAGAAAAGACGGAATCCAGCAAAGAAAGGAGTGGCATCGTTGTTTCCATGATATTGTGTTAGGTTACCGTGCAACGCGATCTAACGGCTACCGGTAACCGCGTTTATTTACGCATCTACCTGCCCCCAAACGACTTTGCCACTAGCGTTTGAACCCGGATTATCGTACCCGACTCTTCTCTTTGCCCGTTTCCTTTCCGCCAGTGCCGCTTGCGTTGCTGGATTTTAGTGCTCGGATCGACCTACAGTCCTACGTCCTCTTAGTTTCTTTTTTGTTCTCTCACCGACCTCTCGAAAGAGATTACCGCCGTCTGGTGCGAGGTAAAAGGCTACAGCCGAACGTATCAGTGTATTAACATTCGCTACAGGAGACGCGCTGGTGGCTCGATTATTCCGGAGAGCATCAGCTGCTCAAGGTCGAATCTTCTAGACAGACGCACGAGCATCGATGGACTCTCTGGTCGAAAGAAAAAAAAAAAAAAAAAAAAGAAAAAAAAAGAGATGCTCCTAATAGCATTTAGCAGCCGTTCTCTCGGCCGTGTTCGATCGATCTCGCGTTGCGAAGTTTCGAAGCGTGTTCTTGGTCGAGTCCGCTCACCTGATCTGATCTGAAGCTTCGTCATGTAGTACATGTTCGCGGCTCGCTGCGGTTGTGCCGCGGGATTCGTTGCCGCTGTCTCGTTCTGCAGCTGGCACAGGGTGTCCTGCATCGGCGCCAAAGGATTTACGACGAACGAGAACGCCGCCGCCTGACACTCGGACTCCTCGCGGCACCAGCCCTGACACTCGTACAAAGACAGGTTCCTCACGCTGTAGTACGTCGTTCCGCGGTAATCGTAGTCTGTCAGCTTCTCGAACGCTGTCCTAGCTGAAACGTGAACGCGACTACTTTGAAAACGTTGCGAGGAACGGCGTAACTGGAATTACTTGTTTACAAGCGGTTCTCGAGCATCTCGTTCGGTACTTTCAAGGGACTAACAGAGGTATAGGTACTTACCTAGAGCAGCGTGAGCGACGGTGGCGAAAGCCAGCAGCGTGACGCCAGCGACCACAGTTGCCGTCGTGCCGATCGCGGACGAGCCCATCTGGAACAGAAGCAATGGATATCGGTTAGAAGCGCAATTACCCCCTCGCGGTCAGCTCGATTCTCTCGTGCTCGTCCTTCGTTCCCAAGGTGCCTCCGCTCCTACGCCGGTCGTTTAATGAATGTTGCGCGCGCGTAACAGGGACAGACAGAGCAACGAAACGTTTGCGCGTTTAAAATCGTTCACCAAGCGAAGTTCCGCTCGTTCCAAGACGAGTCAAACGAGCATCTAATCGATGGCGTGAATTTGACATTCGTTTACCGTCGTAGCGCGTAACGCAGTCGGTTTGCCTCGCCGTCCCTTTCTCTCCTATTCTACTCTTTCGTATTGGCAAAACGTCGACGGCACACGCTAGAGGGCCGAGAGATAAGAGATAAGAGGTAAAAGGCGAGAGGTGAGAGGTTCCCGATAACTCGTTTTCCACGGCAGGCGCGCAATGTTCGTAAATCAATCCAACGAAGAATAAATCGTTGGAAGTCGATAGCCGCTCGCCGAGCGAGTCCGTTCATAAAAGTGTTAAGAGACGATCTCAGCTCGAGGAAGTCGTTCGAGATTGCTGGCGTCGGTCGAGTAATTCGCCCGTGCAAGCTGGTCGGGAAGCACGCAAGTCACCGGCTTCCCGTCTACCTTTTGCTCGTGTTTCAACAACTGACTGCTTCCTGGATTTCTTCTTTCCCTCGGTTTTTGCTCCCTTTCCACCTCCCTATTTCTTCTCTCCTGTATCTACCCAGCTTCTCTTCCCTTCCTCTTCTATTTCCCTCTGTTTCTCTTTCTTCGTCTTCGAGCGAGGATAGCGCGTCCGCGATCGTTCGCCTCCCCCTTCCACTCGATCCTCGTTTTTCCTGCCGGTCGATTGAGCGATCCAGCGATACTTACAGTAGGCTGCCGTGTAAGGCTCGCCATTTCGCAGGTTTGTGTTCTACGTTCTTCTTCTCTCTTGATCTCCGGAATCCTGCTTCGAGAGCACGTAAATCCTGCTTCGAGACCGGTCATTACGTCGATCGCCGTTCATTTTCGTTTCCCGCGTGTTGGTTAGATCCTTCCAAAATCAACCGACTCGTTTCCTCCTCGAACGATCGTTCGAAACGTGGTTATTGCCTCGAGCGAGCAGCTGGTTCGTTCACCCGTGGTTCATCCGTCGGTTATCTTGGTTCGAAGCGCGATTGAAACGCGAGTCGTCGGTTCGCCATCGCTAAAAATCCAAGGGATTCGGTGTACACGTTTCGGTGTCGTGCGACGTGCCCTCTAGTAATTGCGGCAGCACGTAAATGACGCGAGATCGCTCGAGCTGAAACGAACGTAATGCGATAACGGCGCGTTAGGACCTCGCAGGATGGAGCCTAGGCTTCGGCGTTTCGTAGCCTCGGTTCGAGGTCATCGAGCCTGCAATAGCCGAGGACCGTGTAACAGAGGAGGAGAGCTTTGTCGTGTCTTGCACCGAGGTCAAAGGTTCAGCCTGGATCCCCACCTTCTTCTTCTCTTCTTCGTTTCTTTCTCGTCTCCTCCCTCAGACCGCCCCGTGACGACGGGTTTCGAGCTTCGGTGCAATCGATTTCAATCTCTTCGTTCTACACACCTTTTAGACTATGGTTGCCGCGAATACCTGTACCGGCGAGTTGCCCGTGTCCCGACGTACGTACCATCGAATTGCATATACTCGTTAGAATCTATCTGTATCGGTCGAAACGACGTCGCTCCGGTCGCAATTAACGATTATTCTACGTAACAATTGCATCGAACGTGTCGACGATCGCTGTCGAGAATCGTCGAGAGTACACCGGTTCTGCGCCTACGGCTCGAACACACGTATCTGATTTTACCAGATTCGCGAATTTCTTTCCGACATTTGCGATAAAGTTGCGTGCGTTGCGAAGTTGCACCCGCTAACAACAAGGAATGCGCGTGTTTCTCTTGGCGGACGGGTTGATGCACTGTTACGAAGATTAATGTTCTCGTTGCGGTCGCCGCGAAAGAAACCGAGAGAAGAAGCGCGGTTTTCTTCCGGCGCGCGGCTGGTTACCGAGTTATCTGAGAACACTGGGTTTTCTAGGAACGTCGGTATCGAGGGGAACGCGGTACTTTATCGCGTTACCGTTCGACACTGCGTTACTTTCATCTCCACTACGGGACAGTCCAAGTGCTAACGTCACACGTGTCGCGTAACGCGTCACCGCCAAACGACCGGGACGTTTCCTTCCACGCGTGGCAGCGCTCCCAGACGTATAACTTCGATGCCGCTATGGGAGCGGCGAGGTTCCTTTGGTGTTCCTTTGGGCACAGCGGAGCTCCGTTTACTCGAATGAAATTTTAATCATTGCCCGATTTAACGAATTCGATAATTCGAACACAAATTCCTGATATACGAACGAGGAGTCACAGATAATGGAGGGGATCGACGAACTTGAAGACAAATTGGCTTCTACCCTACTCTCATTTGAACGGATCAAGAAATGTCAGTTTTCGCAGTGTCAGCTTTCGACGCTTTCGCGTGGCGGCTCCTCCTTAAGCTATTACCAGTGCTCCAGCTATTCTCTCAATTTCTCCTCGCAAACTCTCCTCGAGGATCTCCTCCGATCTTTTGCGAACGCGTATATAGTTATACGTTTTATCGTGAAAGCAAGGGAGAAAGATCGAAAGGTGCGGACGAGAGAAACGTGTGGAGGCAGACGTGCGAACTTCTCCGAGCGCATTGTCCTAGCTCGCGTTCCACCCGCAGGAAAAGTCCTTTCGCGTGCACACGTATCCCTGACCTTTACGTCACAACCGGTCCCTACCGGCGATACGAGCGAGAAACCTGGCCGACGAGTTCTCGCGAGATGTTCCACGGCTTTTCAAGGCCCTGCCAGCATAGAGAGCGGCTTCCGGTATTTCGTTCCGCGAACGACGCCGTTTCCGGACCGCTCGTCCTTAGCCCTACGCTTTTACGAAGGATATCGTCTTTAATAAACGCGATGTATCGGCTGTAATCGCGGGTACGTTTCCGTGACAAGCAGATTTTACGAATTTCGGATTATTCGGCAGAGAACAGTAAGAATTGCTCGTCTCAAACGTTCCGTAAATTTACGGAGCGAACGCAACACGCGCGAAGGGTATGTGTGTAAGTACATTGCACGGAGCGAATTTAGAAAAATGGCCCTGCGAGAGAACACCGAAGTGCAAAACTCGAACGCAGCGTCTTTGCGAAAGACTTTCTTGAAGAAAGTCGAACGGATTAACAAGTAAGGCGCAGGTGTATCGTCTCTTGAAATCGTACGACTTTATTTATGGAATAACAGGAAACACGAAAGGAAGACAAGTGTGGCGGTTAATTGGTGAAATATGTAAATCGCACGTTATTGGTATACGAATTGGTAATCGAGTGTACAGACCTATGATATTTACCACGTAGCCAAAAGATTTGATCTCTTTGACTCTTCCACGTCCGAACATCGCGTTAATTCGTAGAAAAATTTGTCTTTTATTAATAGAAAGAAACGTCGTTCGGCTTGGTAAATAAAGGAGACACGACGCGCTAATATTTGCGAGCAGTTTCGTTAAAAGCGACAACCCGTCGATCAACGAAAGCGTGAAAAACTTAAGAAAAGTGGTAACGAATCGGGCAGTGATCGAAACGGATAATATATCAGCAGCTCGGATTCGTTTGTATAGAAACGGTCCTCCGATAGGTTCGGAGTGGCGTAATTGATATCCGGACTCGGACACCGTTGCCGGCCGCGGCTCTGGTCAGTTAATTATCCTGTTTATGAAAGGCACGAGTCCCCAGGATTACCTTCGGGCCTTCTCCTCCTTCTCGCTCGAAATCGCTTCGTGAATCATGACCTCCTCCTTGGCGTCCCGGGGAGAGCACGAATTTCCATTTGTCTTGGCTTTCTCGTGGCCAGCCTCGTGACTAGGCACAATGATCTCGTAACAAATGCACTCGACTCTCGCGGAGGCGTTCCCCCGTCGTATCCTTGGGACGTCGACGAGATCGCCCTGAGCGAATCTATCCCCCTTATTAACTCGTCCACCGGTAACGAACTAGTTTTAGAGATCTGTGGCCCTCGAACGGCAATAAGCGGCCGTTCCCGACACAGAAACCGATCGAATCGTCGATACTAAACAGGTCGCCAACCACGCGTTTCCTCCCTCGACCCAGAAAAAGCCCGCGAACTCGAGCAGGGGCAATTAAACGGTTATCTATCTGGCGTTCGTTAAACGAACGAACGGTGCGCGGCGATTACGTTTGCATGCATAAGCGACGCGCATCCTCGGCGACGTGTTCTTTCGCCAGCGACTTTTTCGAAGCTTCGAACGAGAATGACGAACGATAATGAGCAATGTAATTGCACTTATGTGCATTTTTCTACGTTTTGTTTAGAACGTCCAGTTGCTATGCGTCATCGTGCTTTTAAAGCGGGCTTAATAATTTCGCATTATCCCGCTACCGTAAGCAATTACTTTCGCAAGTAGATAGTTCCAATTAGGTTCTTGCCTAAGCGTATAGCCTGCGCATCTTAGAATCCGGCCGCGCTTTATTCGTTCCCTAGCGCGATCGTAAAACAATCCGCTAATTAATTTCTGGGGGAAAAAGCATTTCCTCCATGCGAGAAGAGGATTTTTAGTCGTCGGTATCGTTCGTTTCAGCGTTTCCAACAGTCGCCTCGAAATCTCTTCTCGTCGACGGCGATAGCAATAATCCTTCATCGACACGAACCGAGTACCGCGTAAAGACTCGATCGAGCGACTCAACGTGCCACGGCTATTTGTAAAGCGCTTCGCGAAGAACGTTTGAAAAATGCTTCGCAGACGATATTCGTAACGGATGAGAAAATCGCCCGAGGCAGGCTACGCGAACAGACTGTCCAGCTCCGAGTTAATCGGTTTTGCTGTTGGTAACCGAGACTGTAGTCGGAGCACTGTGTCGAATCGAGCGACATTCTACACCACGACGCGCATCCTAAGGACGCGTTCGCGAGACCGCCGCTGGGACGCAGGAACAGGGGTCGGCGTTCCACGTCGTTTTAATTAAATCCAGCGATTCCGGTAAATTGTTAATCATTAGACGAGATAAGAGCGTGGATCACGGTATTTATTAGAATCGGCTACTTCTCGGCGGCGGTTAATTACAAAGTCACGATCGCCTGTTCTCGGGGAATTATGCCGAGCACTCGCGGCGATCCGTCCGCGCCATTACGCGATGGGATCTTTGGCTTCCGTGAAGAATCAATTACCCGGCCAACAGGCACACCTTCTCGTTCACGGTACCGAAAAATGAACGTCTGTCGAATCGTTTACGGTCGCGCGCCGCACACATTTTTATTCCGTTCATTAAACCATCGCGATTTGCCATTTAACTTTCACAGTCCGCGTGCCACCGTTTCCCCGAAAAGAGAAGACGAAGCATCTTTTTATTCGATTCTACGTCCAATTTTCACGATATTGCGAAGGATGGTTGATCGTTGGTTTCAAACGACGAGATGACTCGACGTTAAAACCGTCAGGTGTATTTAAAATAATTAATAAATACAGAGAACGTTCGCCAAGATTGTGTATAAATCGCTAATAAGATCGCACGTGATCGAGATCGATAAACCCGTCACCTTACGATCGCGTTCGTTTATTTATAGCGACCGACGGGGTACCGGTAAATTTCCATTCGCCTTTGTTGGACGATTACACGCAGCGGCGACATTGTTCTTACCCGGAGTTTACTTATCATCGCAATACGTATGTCCTAACGATGTCGATACTCCGACGCAAGACAACGACGTGGCTCGAATTGTCCCGTAGCTACGGCATCAAAATTTTATAATCGTACGGAAGTACTAAGAATATTTGGACGTAATTGATTCGTACGTAATAAATGGCACGATAATAAATACAACGGTGTACGAATACCTTTTGCAGGGATCGTAGACTGAAAAAGCTAGAGTATAAAACGACCCGATGCAACGCGGCACGATCTAACAGAGTATAGAATAATCCACACAGTTGGTTCTCGAGGTCTTTGACTCGAAATTGATCCTAAGCGCTTTGTATCTGTTTCCCGTCCCATCTAGCCGTAAGCCGCACCGCCGAAAGTGTGTCGATCGACGGTTATCTACCGCCTATTACCGACAAATTACGCGGATGGTAACGGTGCGGAGACGTGCCTCGAGAAAATTGCTCACGGCATTATTTTCGAAGATTTTTGAGCATCGTTTCTCCATCGCTAGGTATTCCCACGTAATTCGAACGATTTTCAGCGGTCTGCATTCGATGTAAAACGGCGGTGTAAAACGACGGCGTAATACGACGGTGTAATACGATGGGGCAGAACGACGGGGCCCAACGTTAGCCGGATAAATCTAGTTCGCGCATCGAGATAAACTCTTGGAGCGTACGATCGCGATCTCGCGATCGTGAATCCTGGACAGATAGCGGGAAGATGCTGCGCGAGCACAGCTACCGCAACATGCAGATTTATGTTCCTTGCAGCGTCTCCGCTCTTTAGATTAATGGTCGTCCGTGGTCTTTCCACGTAGTCTTTCTCGCACGGCGATCACTGCACGATGGCCTTCTCGCTAACGAGTCCTTCCAGTCCATCGATTTTACATCGACCCTTTTTTCCAATCGTACGTTTGGTCATTTCACGGTACGTTTCGATAATTTATTCGTGCAACGCAGCAACATTGGCGCAAGACGCTCGCACGTTCGCAGATTACTCGAGCTTCGCCCTTATATATCCTTACGCGCGTATATCCTTAAACACGAACGAGAGAGAAGCCCAGACGTATAATCTTGCCTAATCTTCAGTCTAGTCGCGTCTAGAATCGATCCTTCGAAAGACACCCCTCAAATCCACCTTGTACAATTCATCGATTCGTTTAAGATGTCCGAAATATGCGGTGTAATTATGTCGCCCTCGAGAGCGAGGCGCGAAGCAGCGCGGATTAGCGGGCTCGTTCGATGCTCGCGTTTCGTGGAAACGTATGCTCGAAGGCGAAAGGGAATTCGCGGTGGATAGTGCATTAAAAACCGCGATACCATCGTTTCCGTCGGCTAATTTCGCCCCACCCGCCGTTTCCGGCAGAGTCTGCGTCATTTACATATTTCACTCGGTGGTAGATCCTCGCCGATAGCGTGCCCTGAGCCCGAACCGGGACTCGGTCTTCGCTTAAGGCCACTCGAACCGCGAACGCGTTTTCCGTCACCGCACGCAGCCTCCCTTCGCGAACGAACGTTCGCGCCAGCGGAAAGATCAGATCTACGCCGATCGAGATAAACAAATTCATCGTCGAGAGTCACGGATGGATGTTTACGTAGGTGCGGGTCAAACGGGAAGACGACGCGTTCGCTCGTAAATCGTGGCAACCTCTCGCGTCCCTCCGCAGCAACAGAACACATTCCAACAGTCATTCCGCCAACCAACTCCGGGCGAGTATTCAATTTTCCGTTTAACGACGCGGACCATTTCCTATAGACGCCCATTCGGCGCTGATCGTAAACGGTCGACGAGAATATTATGGTCAGTGACATAGAGTCGGTAGCTGTAGCCTCGGAGCGATCGCATCGATCGAAGAGGGATGCCTGGCCTGGCTTGCTCGGCATTCGCAGGGTTATCACGCCGCGATCCCTGCAACGGTCAACTTCAACGATCTGATTTACGAGTGCATCTCGACGAGCACCGCGGCGAACGGTAGCTCGCGAGTAGATTCATAAATAATGAGACGATGGACGGAGAGGGGGTAGAGCGGTCGAGCAGCGATTTCCTTTCGGAGAATAAGAGATTCATAAACAATGAAGGCACGTAAATCGGTGCCGAGCCGGCTGCCCCGATCCACCACCGTGGAATGGATCTCGTTCCACGGAAGCTCTTCTGTACGGTCGCGATCTCCGCGAACCAAGTTCGATGATTTTTCCGTCGTTTCGTCGATCGTATAAATCGCGCGTTCCGTCTCTGGAATCTGGGTTCGTCTTCCGTGAGAAAACACGAGACGAGCCGTACGCTCGTATATAGTTAGTTATATCACGCACACCTGCGGCAACGAAGACGTTCCAATTCCGATAGTTTCTCCGCGAGTAGACACCTGGGAATTAACGAACCGTACCGCAGCATCTTCGTCCTGACATCGCATTAACATCGACCTTGCAACATCCGTCTGGAACGGGAGAAATTACTCTTCGTTCGCGCCAAGTGCGCACTACGATCGATTTTGTCGCGGGGAGAACGTTGTCCGAGGGAAAAGCACGAGACTCGGTGATAACGATCGATCCGGCGGAGGTACAGAGGCGCGGCAACTGATCCCGATAAATCTTCGAAGTAATTAGCGGCTGCATGGTAGTTGTCTTCATGGCCGTTTCGAGACACGCGAGACGGTGTAAACGAAATAAGAGTGGACGGACGAAGGGGAGTCGATAGACGAAGGGGACGCGGTAAGAAATATGATTATACCTTCTGCCGGTGAGAGATGCACGGAGCAACGACCTCGTCCCGGTAGAGAAGAAGCCCTTCGTTTCCCTTGCGCGCTCTCGTACCGCGGGAATAATAATACGAGAGGGGGCGGCGCGACCGCGACCTCTTCGCTTCGATCTACGCCTTCGAATTTACTCAAGATCATCGGATTAGCGCTATCGTCCGCCTCGACCTCGATCCACGTCCGATTATCTTTCGTACCGCAAATAGACCCTGCTGCTTCTGCGTTAATTATGATTTTAATCGAACGCGCTCGTAGCGTTGCGCGTTGTCGACTTTTTGCCACGAATGCTATTCGGGGTCGCTTGATTTATTCGATAGGGCAACGGGAGCGCGCGGTCATTAACGAGAAAACGCTTTAATTGGATCGAGCTACTCCCGGGTCGACAGAAACGAGAATCGACTTTGAAAGGTGAACGCTCGTCGAACCGGCACGGATCCACCGATGAGAACTCTATTTCAGCTTGTCAGCTCCTCTTCACGCTGCCACGTCAACGCCGACGTAACATCCGCGAGGCAGAGACGCCGACCTGCCAGCTTCGGGCATTCCGTTTTTCATGTAAATTTAATCATCGCGGTGAACGCTGCGCGCCAAGACTAGCTTCGTTCTCCTCCGAACAACGATCCACGAAAGCGTCCCGCTGAACGCCGTAATATTTCAATCGCACGAAACACGTCACTTCGTCCACGCGAACCTCCGATAGCCCTCTGATCGATTGCCGACTGTCGAACCTGACAACGTACCGGACTAGAATCCTAGCGAATCCACGATTAACGAGCCTTTCTTTCATATTCTACTTTATACTTTCGTCACGCCCCCATGCACGAACAGAATCACCGAGCGCGCGAGTCTCTCGTGGATCTCTGGTGGACTTGCGTTCTAGGAATGGCAAATCGATTCGCGAAGTTGGCGAGTTTCCGTCGATTTCTTCCGTCGGATTCCACGCGAGCGATCGGTACTCTGGCTGTGCTTATTATCGACGATTCGAATCGCGTGATTTCAGAGCTCGATGAAGCGTTTCGCCGATTGCTTCGCGCGGAAAGGAGCTAAGAGACAAGATCGTTCTTCGCTTGAGAATCAAGTAAATTGGCAGTTGTCGAAGGTCTGTCTCATCGTTCGAAGAAGCTGGAAGGTGGAAGGTGGTGGCGAGTCGATTCCGTTTTGGATCGTCCTCTTCCGTCCGATTACTGTGTTTAGTCGACGAATGGATGTTCGCGCGGAAATGGTTGCCGCCCGGATAAAGTAGCCTATCAACGTAGCGAATCGAAATGGCGCTATACGTCGCGTGACTGCACCTTCGGAACGCTTTACGACGAGGATCCACAGGATTACCGGGAATCCGTTGAATTTTCAATGGACAAGCAACTGCGACTGACGGTGAATGTCATCGCTACCGATACAAGCATCTGTATGATTCAAAATGGCAGGCTAAACGCGAGCGTTCCGTGAAAAAGTATCACGTGCTTGGAAATGAAATTCGATGTCTCTGATCGAACTGGCGAGAACGCTTGGCGGATGGAGCACGCGATACGCGTCAAGAAATCAGTCTTCGTTACGTCGCCACTTACCTCGCAACGACCGAAGAAGAACACCAGGCGCTCCGTTATACAGCTAGAAGTTGCGGATGTTCGCGATAGGACAATGGTACGCAGCCTGGCCGGACGAGGAACCGCAAGCGAGAGCCGTTGCTTGTAAAGGGTTGCTATGTAGATGTACAATAGTAGGTATAATATGTGAAATTGCAAGCAAGACGACCGCGGGTGGTCCGTTAGATCGGTGCCACTGTCGCGACCTAACGCGACTCTGCTAGGCGAACGGCGCGAGGTAAAAGTCCATCACGACGGTGTTTGCAACGGTGCGACTGCAAGGGTGGCTGTCGAGTTTGTGCCGTTGGTTCTGTCGCCGTGGAACGTGTGTCGCGGAACGAATCGATGGCTTTGGTGGAATCGTATAGTTGCCACGAGACGCGAGGCAGCTATAGATTATTGGCGGCATGATCGGTAGCCGCGGTGTGGTCGCGGCGGTTGGACCCGCGCAAGGAATAAGAAGAGTCGAAGGGCACGATCTTGTAAAAAGCAGAAGCAAACGAGCAGAGGATGGAGTTGGAGGCGCAGGCCGGCTTATCAGATGGCTCGGAGCGCGCAGGAAACGCCGGTTGCAAATTCAAGACACGGTGTTCGGCGGCGAAACGAGGCAACTCGGAGCCGGAGACGCAGCATCCGGTCGTGCAGCCGGCCGGCAGATATTACGTAGCCACGGCCATGTAAAACCATCGCCCGCGACATTTTGTCTTCTTCCCTCGATGCACGAGCGGCTCGCTTTCGTGTTCCACGATTTTTCCAGCCGTCTAAGCGGATCTCTCGACTTTTCTCCGTTGCCTCCACCTCCTGTTTCTTCTGCTTCTTCTTCTCCCTCGCTCCCCTCTCACTCTCCCTTGCTCGCTCTCTCTCTCTCTCTCTCTCTCCTTTTGTCTTCTTCTTGTTGCGCTACATGCAAATGGAGTGGCCAGGAATAGGCGAGCGAAAGAAACCCGCCACGAAGCAACGCCGGCAGCCGGCGGTAGAAAAAGAACACGAGGAAGGAAAAAGGAGCCCGAGGAAGAGCTGGAGATGTACCGCTCAAGGACACGATCTACCGCAACACCGAGCTCCGTGACAAGGATGCCCAAGCCGGCGGACAAGGAGGAAGAATGCAGCTCGGAACGCGAGAAGAACGAAAGGATCCACCGGGGAGAGTCATTCGTGGATCTCGGTTACACGAAACTGCTTGTTCCGTGGAGTTCTTTTAAATTCGCTATTCCAGTCCCGACACCGCCGAGATTCGAAACTAATGATTCTCCCTAGGATGTTCGCCGACGACGATGCACGGCCATCGAGTCGACTGCTCGACGTTCCCTCTTCTCTCCTTTCCTCGTCGCGTGGGTGGAATTCTTTAACGAAGCACGAAGAACTTTTCGAGGCGGAACACTTGGAAGAAATTTTTATCTCGATTTGCCATCGGGGGAAGCAATCGTTGTCTACAACGTTATTCGCGTGCGTGCTTGCAGGATAGTCTATGTACAGGATGTCGAAGCTATCCCTTCCGTAATTTACAATATTTAAAGATTTCACGGCGATTGTGCACCTTCCTCTTCATCCTACAAATGGAACGCTTTAACGAACTACAAAGAATCGATCGAGGGAAGAGACGTTCCGTTGAAATTTCTATCTATGGTTTTGCTATTAAGAAAAGCAATTGTTATTCCGTAAGCTCACGCGCGTCGATGCTCGTAGGAAAGTCTACGTCCAGGGTGTTACGAGAGGCGCGAAATTTCGTTCGAAGGATAATCTTCCGATCGTTCAGAATGTTTAAGGATTTCATGGATTCGTTTTACTTCGTGAAAGCACATTCGAAGCGGCTCCCACGTGCCGCGGAACAGCCTGTAATCGAACGTCCATGGGAATGCTGGCCAGGCGATAAGTGATGACCCGGCAGTGAAGGAAATCGCGTATGATTTCGTAGTTGGCCATGTAATTTTCTCGGCGAGCTCGTTGTTCGATGATTTGCGAGCCGGCTGGACTTTTGCATAATTCGAGTTAAACGGCTGCGGATAAGCGTAGATTACTCGGCATAAGGAAGTGTGCAACGACCGCCGATCAATTAGTCAAGCTCGAGAGACTCGGGATGTATCGGCGGGAATGGTCTCGGAATCCAGTTTCTCTCGACGTTTCAACCGTGTTCGCCTGCATAACGTTTAAACTACGCGATTAACCTACCGGTTGATCTCGGCTTACGACGACGATACGATGACTGGCTCGTTTATCAGCTCGAGTAATTATCTTCGTTTCTCTTCTACGGTCATTGAAATATATCTAGCTATGTTGATCGACCATCGAGATCGTCGATGGATACCTACTCATTTTTACGACATACTTAACACAATCTGGACACTTGAATCGATAGATATCGATAAAGAGCTAGAGTCGATCAAGTTGGAAGAGAACTGAGAAACGACGTTAAACTGCGAATTTTCGACTTAGGCCGATGCTAACGGTAGATCGCCACGTCCTGACGAATGCACCGTCCGAAGGTCCCGAAATGCACACATTCAAATATACGTCTACACATCGATACGACGTGCCGAGTTCGTCGGAACGCGCATCCAGTGTAATCGTAATCTTAGGCGCCGCGAATTCGTTTTCATCAGCTTTCAGGATCATCGTACAAAACCGCACGAGCTCGCGTAAAGAAAGTTTCAGGAGTCTGTTTCACGGTCGCTGAAAAAGCGGGTCAGTGTCGAGTGGAAGATGGAAGATGTACTTTCACCATGCTTACGAGACTTCGAGGTAATCGTGATTGCGTTTACGTAACACGAAAGCCGCAGAAACGTCGGGCACGCGACTCTACCTTGTTCGCTACGTTTCTCATCTCCATCGAAACGTACGTATTATGTGATCCTCGAAGCACGATGAACACGATACGTACTAAAAGAACGAAATTGCTGGCAATTTCGTTGATAAAGTTCGGGAATATAGCCATGAGCCAGGTCAAACAACACGACCGAGGTTAAATATACTGGATTTAGTTGTTAACTTCGATATTACTCGCAATATCGAGTTAAACGAGGAGCGAGGCTATCCGATATCGACATTACGCGTTCTCTTTAAGGGAACGTCGCTTCGCGAAACTGCGCGGTTCCTTTTTGCAAACCACTCGAGGTTTGTAAACCAGCCGCGTACGGAAAAAGGAGCTGATTGGTAAATTCGATATATCCTGAATTAAAAGACGATGGGAAGGAACTTTTACACAATCACGCTCGACTCGTGCGCTATGGAACGAGGAATCATTTAGAGTTAATGAACTGGATGGTTGACGAAGCTCGCACAGAGTACGTGGAAGAAGCACGAACCACGGTGCGCTCGTTCCGCGGCGCTGACCAACGCGTGCATCATCGCGTGCGTGCAGCACGAATGGCGGATGCGGCGATCGTTCGAAATCAAAGGTCCATCATTGGACGTGCCTCTCGTGGTTCGGCGCGTCTAGTTTTTGCTTAAACAAGAGTCCGACAAGCCACGCGCTTTCGTGTCTCTGACGAAGACAAGACGAGTTTAACGCCCCCTAATCGATCCAAGTATCGCGAAAGCGAGTTCGCTGTTACGTGTTTCGATCTTCCCATCGTCGATCAGTTTCGCGTCGAACGCGAGCGATGATTGAGTCCGTAAGAAAGAGTTAATTAGAAGAAACGCGAATGAAAAACCAAGAAAGCATCGAACTAGACGAGAGTCAAGAACATGTCGACTTCTACGGTTCGTTCGCTAACTACGGTCTCTCGATGTTTCCCGGTTCGTCGCCACATTTTTCTTTCGAAAAATCGCAGGAAAATCGGCAAGCTCGCATTCCCGTGCATATTCGTTATCATCTCGGGAAAGGAATTCAAACGAGCAAACGGTTCGGATCGTTCGGCAAGACCGGCACGTTCAGTTGCAGGGTAGAAAAACTTTCGAATAAACTTTTCGCTCTTTTCCGTTTCTTTCTGTCATTTCATTCGCTCCGTTCCCTGTCATTCGTTCCTCTCTGCCGAGGACGAACTGGACAGATGCTAGAACGACTCGTTCGCCACCGATCCTCGATTTCTGCGTGCTTAATGGCGCGTGGAAACCGATTGTCTTCATCGAAATTGAAAGACACAGCACTGAATTAACTGTTCTTTGGTCTGTTCGTCGCTATTGCTCTTTACTTTCGTATTCGACAAATAAACGATTACTTTTACTGCAAAAAGAAGACTATAAAATTATACGAAAAGAAGATGGCATTGGTTATACGTATATATATTTCACAATTCTAAGTGCTCGTCGTTTACGGTTGCATTTCACGAATCGCGTCATCGCGTCGATAGAATCCAGTCAATTGCGTCGTCCATTTCGTGGACAGCGGTTAAATAGAATTACGTAGGACGTGACAATTCTGGACCAAAATCGCTCGCGTTATTACTCTTTCGTAGCTCCGTGGCAAAGCAACCGCGGCGCGCTGCAAGCAGGGTTGCATACCTTGTAATCAATCCGCAGGCGCGCTACGTACCTTCCGCCAGCCACGAACAACCGTGCTCGCTATTGCGAACAAACATCCTCATTCCCTAGGCATCCCGTTCCTTATCCATTCGCGGTGAACACCAAATTAAAGGGCAACCGAGTCCACGCAGTTGAACGTCGCCTTTTATAATCAAGGATCTCGCTTCTTTGTTTGGATTAACTATTTACGCTACGTTTTCTTCTTCGTCGATTTATCAGTATAATCGCATTATCTATATACATTTGTTATGTAGAACGTCGATGTATTGCTACTCGAAGCAACTTGGCAGACTCATCGATCGAGTACCACGAATGGTAGGCTCGTAGAGTTGCCATGCCATCGAGAGGGTAGAATCAACGAGGAAATGAATATTGCGAGGCATCGAGTCCTTTGGGATTCGTCCGGGGACTCGAATCGTCTAATTGCTTCGTTAAACGATTAGTGGATCGACAGGTCTGCAAAATCGACAAAAACGACAGAAGCCAGTTTCCGCGTCTAGAATCGGATCATAGGGTTACCAGCTTCATTATCGCGACGGAGGATTCACGTTGTTTAACTTCGGGACACGTCACCGTCGCTGTTTTCACAGTAGCGATCTTAATGTTTCTGTAAAGCACGAGCAAACGTGACGTACTTGCGAAGTTCGAGTCCGTTAGAACGGTATACGGGCAAAACGCTTGAGAGATTAACACATTTTCTTTGGAGCATCTCGCGCGCCGCGAACGAGTCATCACCTTGTCCTTGAAGCACTCTCTCGTTATGTTGCACGTCGCGGGCAAGAGTGTTTTCCGAGAAGCCTGTTCATCCATAAAGATGTTTGGAATACGACTATATACTACGCGGTTTTTAAAGTCGTATGAAAACAGAGATGCACCTGTTGCGTCAGTGTTATTGGACAACGTTAATATAGCGCAATGTATCTACGAATAGAGCTATCTACGACACGCGTCAAACGGGGACAAAGTATACTTTATTATAGTATCGATTCAGCTATTCTCCTCGGGCCTGTATAATCCCAAATAAATACTATATTTTAATGTTTGCCTTCATAATTTTATTATCTTTTGCGTGTCCTACGCTTTTTATGAACGAAGTATCCCAAAGGAAGGACGTGTCTGTAAAAGATACAAACGCGGAGAAGAAGCGGAGAGAAGAATATAGCTAACGCGACGTAACATACGCGTCAATAAGCAGCGAAAGAGTTGACCGAAGAAATTTCCTCGAAGAATCATTCGTGCAAGATAAAGAACAGGATAGAACAGGTAGTTGTGAAACGTGGACGTTAACTGACGTTAAGGGATAGTCTGGATGACCGGAACGATTCTTTTCCAGGAATCTAAAACTCTGCACGGAGAACTGCAGTTTCTTGGAAAGAATCGGAAAAAAGAAGTTAACGGTACGCGACGGTTCATCGCGCGGAAAGAAAATACGCCGATTTGTTATAAGTGGGTGTTCGCGAAACGATTAATCGCCGGAGACCGAAACCTGGTTGCGCAATTCCAAGATTTTTTCGAACGCTCGGTTTCGACCTCGTTTCGAGGAAGTTTATACCGTTAAGCGAAGACGAGCACGACGCTATAGTCGAAAGGAGGAGAAAACGTTGGGAGCCTCGTCCCCTTTCTCCATCGATGCCTTTTCTTTCGTTCGTTTCGCGATCGCAGGAAACGGCAATTATTAAAACAGTTGACCGTTACATTCGACGAACAAGATTCGGAGTTACGAACAGAGAATGGAACGAATCTCGGCGAAGGAGTGTCTAAGTACACGTGGGTACCGTCGTGCTCTACTCCGTGGCGAAGTCGAGTGGAATCCAAGCGACTATGGCAATCGTGGAGTAGTCCACGAGAGCGTTTTATATGATCAACGTAATGCCCCGTTTAACGATCCTCTTTGTAATTGTGGCAAGCTAGGGAATTCAACAAACCAGTCGGTCCGATCGTTTTTAACGAAAGGAAACTTTCTTGAAAATAATCGCGTAGTTAAGAGCTAACAGAGTGCTCCATCTGGGTGGTCGACGACCGACGGCCGAGGGTAAGACAAGCAATCTCGGTGTCAAGTTCACCCGATCCCCGAGGCGGATTCTCCTCTTCCATTCGCGGACACCGGCCAGCTCGCGGAAGAATCGCCACTCTATGGAAATTATCGTAATAACGCGCGCGATCTCACGTGCACATAAAATCAACTATCCACGTAATATTCTTGGCCATCGAATTGGAAATGATTAACAATCTTTAATAATTTGTATTTCATTCCCTTGCCACGATCGTAACTTGCATTTTTCTCGTATAGCACGCTATATATTTTCGTTATTTCGTCGCACATCCTGTGCGCTTGCCTTCGAATTGGATAATACGGCGATTGGAAATGAATACGCAAGCGATTTCAGCAGTCTCTGTGCCATTTTCAATGGCATTTAAATCCAGCCAATTGCCTAATCATAGAAACTCGCCAGCGTTGTCTGGCGATAGGTACCCCGCGATAGTTTTACTGATAAAACAGCGTAATAAAATAATTATTACATATGTAGATACGTTGTATACCGTCCCAGGTTCGTGACCTTTTCGCGGCTGGAGAACAATCGAGTAAGGTCGCTTTCTTTTGCGGCGGTTCTACCGTCTCGATGGTATTTCGCTGGCAGGAGAAGGAAAGGCCCACTTTCGTCCCGAAATTCGCCTTGAACTTCGTACAGGGTCCAGTTGGAATTAGGTCGAGCAAAAGTTGAACGAACAACGGTTTTAATCGGGTAACCATTCGAGTTACCAAACTAGTCGTGCCGCGTTTCATTGACCATTTCTCATCGGTCGCGGCCGTTCGATTTGTTACGCGATTTACCGTTAAACTCGAAGCGTCGATTCGCAGTTGCGACTCTTCGCTGACGCTTCGCCTCAATTTCTTCGTTTCCAGCGACAACTATAGCTTTCAGAAAAATTGCAGAACAGATTCGTCGATCGTCGCTACAGCGGCGCGATTTTCGTCCAACCGTAAGTATCGTTCGTACGTCGGTCGATAACGCAGAGTCACGGCGTCACGGTGGCACGATCGTGATCGATAAATTCGGTAGCGTTAATTAGATATGGATATGCGCAAAAAATACGTATCGATCATCATCTCTTTCTATTATCCATAAATTATGGGAGGGCGTGGCGAGTTCGGAGATTCGACGGTTCGAAGATTAGAACTTTTGCCGCGCGTCGTAGTGTCGGCGATCAGAGGTTTACTATCGAAAAGGGAACGGGACGATCGAAGTTGCGTCTGCTTGCTTTTAACGGTATTGGAAGAGTATCAGCCTCCCTTTACGGTTGCGCAGCGACCGAGAATGCTACCACGCGGTCGAGTGTGCGATCCAGTCTCTCCCGTTCCATTTAGCGTTATAATTAATGAAATTCAGGCAGATGCAACTTTACAGATACGGAACGGTCTAAAGTCGGTCAATATCTCTGTTTGTATCGATGTAGCCGTGATTTAATTTGCCACGAACGCGACTCGTCGTGTAAGAAGCAGCCAAGCAGAGGGACCGGTCGCGTCGTTCGTTGAATATTAATAGTGCGCCCAGGAACGAAAGTTGAGCGCTCGATGTTCGATAGTCAAACATAAAATTATACCGAACGACGCTCCTTCCCAGGATCGTCATGCGAAAGATAGAACACGTTAGCGGGCCCTGTTCGGCGCAGATTCGATCGCTCCTAAATTATACGTTGCGGGGTCGGCAGACCTGCCTCTTTCTTCTTTTTTTTTTTCTTTCCTCCTAATGAAAATAAGGTCGATAAAAGTTCCTCGCCATGATAAACAGCCTCTAGACGATGGGGTGGAGCTCGTCGTAAAATCGAGGAGAAAGAGGAGAAGCGAGAGCGTCGCCGGGGCAAGGAACGAACCAGCGATTCGGCTAAAATTCTTTCGTTAGGCCAACCGATCGTTTTCGAACGAGTCTGAATTTACGCTTGTCGGAGCAGCGTCGATTCGAAGATACGCACGTGCATCGTAATTCGGCGTTACGGTTGCGTCTTTTTTAAACGAACGCGATACGGCTGAGATACGAACGCGACGGCTTTAAGAAATCATGCACCGTTGAAGAATAAATCTACAGATATAAAAAGAACGTGATTGTTTTTGTCATTCCGTACGCGCTAACCTTCTCATCGGCTCGTTCGAAGGCGGAAACGCGGCGTCTGATAGACACCGTCCGTGCAAAAATGACGCGTGTATCGCGGTTTTCGCATACAACGGTGTCCATACAAGTTCGACGCGATTCGTCTCGCAGAGACGTAAATCGAAACGACAAACTCTTGAATCGTCACGGATCCGGATAACGCGCGCCTACCACTTAAGCCGGAAACTCGTTCCGAGACGTTAGTCGACGCGATGAATCTCCGCGGCAACGACGAACCCAGGATACGGTATAAAGCTGCAACGCGTAATACGCGGGAAAACAATAATTCTCTGTCGACCGATTCTCAGGAAATTCCTATACCGGTAACGGTGCGAGCGGCTGTCGTTAAAGTCGCATTAAAGTCGACGAAGATTGTTCACCTTGTGCCACAGTTATTGCATACAGTTAGGCGCGCATCGCGTGGAATTAGAATCGACGATTTTATCTCGTCCCTTCTCTTCGACTCGGTTCGTCGCGGTTCTCGCGTTCGCCTCTCCTTCTCTTTCTCTTCCTTCGCCGCGATATACCTCGTCGCGAGAAGAGAAAGGTAACGGTCTTGAACGATTATAAATCACAAAATATTCTCGTCGGACGGAACAATCGGTTAAAGCGTGTCCCTAATTGATACAGTTACTTGTTTTACTTAATTAAGCCTGTTCGTGGAATCGCGCGTACACTCGACACCGCCGATTGTCTTCTTGCGCGGTCGTGTACTCGGTCGACAACGAAACAACGAAACGACAAACGAGTGCAAACCATAGAAATAACGATCGCGTCTTTCGCGTTTTATTCGCAAGCATCGAATCGTACGAACAACGAGAAAGATTAAAACGGACGTGATCGATGAGAGTCGACGACAATTTTTAATCGTTTACGAGGTAGTAAATCTGAGAGCATTTTATTCGAGCAAGAGCGATTAATTTTTCCCTACTTGCTCTAAAAAAAATCGCAGAATCGCGTTAAGATCGGAGATTTTTTGTCTCTCCTTTGCTCTCCCCCGCCCGCCCTCCCACCCTCCTCTCCCCACGAGATTTCACAGGAAAAGGAGACGCTTATCGCCGTTTCGATCGCGTTATTAATTTTTTCGCCGTGTCGTTACAGGTCGCTACGCTTATTCGCCTCGATACGATCGTTTTCCAAGAAATGGTCGAAACTGGCCAGCCGAATCGAATAGCGACCCCCGTTAAATTCGAGTGCACGATCCCCCTGCGGCTACGTTCTCTTCCTTTTGCTCGATTAATCGTCCACGGTGGCGTCGTAAATTCTTAGCAATTACGTACGCCCGCTTGTAGCCTGTCGACTCGGTAATTACTTACTTTCAGCCGGCGGGAGTTCACTCGGATCGCCGTTTAGACGAAAACGTTTTAATACACGATCTATCGGTGGTAGGTCGAAACGATGAGAAACGCTTTCCATCGAAAGAATGTTCGATGCGTGAAGTTATGTGGCATCTGTCAGAACGCCCGATTAAAGACCGCGATCGCGATCCCACGACTATCCTATCCTATCCTATCCTATCCATAAGATGTACCGTTAATGGGCAATCGGAACGTGACACACTCGTACACCATCTGCCATTGCTCGATATTTATATATCGGCGTTCGCAAATGCCGCGACCAGAAGCAGAAGCACCGTTGCGTGGCGTTATTGACAGAAACGGGAAGCTATGCACTGCTGGCTACCGTACGTTCGCGTATCGTCCGATAGACGACAATCGCGAAAAAAAGGTCGTAGAGCAATGTCATTCTCCAGATGCGAATGGTCGAATCAGTCGTAAAACTTTGATGGTCCATTATCATGATCGTTATCGCCGATAACCGCGTACTCGATCCACTCGGCAACGACAGAGAGGCCGTGTTCAAAATATTATAATCGATCGAATGGGAAATTCGATCGCGAACGGCCACTTAACAGATCGTTGCCTGGAAGATCCTTTTCCTTTTTCCCTCCGAGTCTTCCTTCCTATGCTCGAACGAGATCAGAGATAAATAGTCGTTCGACGCCGGCATTGCCATTAACGACAAGGTTGCCTCTCGCGAGCCCTGCCAGGAATCAACAGGATGTTGTATGTAGCTGGGAGAGAACTGATTTACCCGCGATGGCGGCTCGTCGTTTCCGGTTTGGTTTTTTGACCTTCCATTTTCTCAATCCTTCGCGTTTCTTTAATCTTAGTCCGCAAATTGCCAAGAGATTCGTCGACTCTTCCTCGTTATCTGTTTCTATTATGGCTTTTATCGTTGTAAAAATGATTTTTAAATAGAATGTTCCAATATTATCTGTTAGGTTTCTATCTTAGGTTACTTGGCGCGTTTCAATTCGCGATTCGGCGTTACGTCGTAGCTTCTCGTGCTACATCTTCGTGGCCTGTGCCCTTTCGCCGGAACACGACAGTTGCGAGCGGCCGCCGATTTGCACAAATTGGCGATAGAGAAAGTCGTGAGCAGAGAGGGACGCGGTATCAGATTCGCAAGGAAACACAACGGTTAACGGTAACACAGTGGTGAGAGAAAATAAAGGCGAGCGGTGGGCGTCGTTGGCGGCCGTGGCCGTGGCCTCGCCGGCCAACTCCGATAACTAAGGTCGCGGCGTTTTATGGAGTTCGCGCTCATAAGTGTAACGGTGTTCGAACACAAGCTCCGCGATTCGCGCTCCGGAGGAGCGGTTACCGTTGCGTGGTCCACAAACTCCTTACAGTCAATATTCTCCAGGAATCGCGTGTCTCTGTTTGCCTCTCCATCTCCGTCTTCGTCTTGTTCGTCCTCTCGTTTCGTATCTTTCTTCTTCGTTTATGGCATTGTTATAGGCCGCGTGACCATCGCGGCTACTTAACGTATCGTGCAAGTTCGATCACGAACGCCGAGAATACGTCCTTTCCCCGGCACGATTTAAATCAGCTTCGTGAATCGGTCAGCGAAGACGATACTTCGTCTCGATTTTTAAACGGTGCTTGGCGAAACGACTTCGAAGCTCAGAGATATTAGAGTCTGTTCGTACGGCGATACGGTAGAATAAAGGTAACGAGGACGTCTCCGTCCAAGCTGCTCCATTTTCACACCCACACATTTGAAGTTAAAAGCCGTTGCAAGGCGGTTGTTATCGCGCGTAGATGTCGCAAAAGCTTGGTTACCGTTCAACGATATCAGCTCGCGTTCGTTCGAACCGCGTCCGTATCCGTCCCTTCCCGTTAATCCTCTGCGTCTTCGTTCTGCCATTTACGGGACGCGCTACTCGATCCTTCCGATAAACCGAATACGGCGAAAGCTCGTTGCGAAATCTACTGCTTCGCGAGACTTTTCCGGGATCGTGAAACCCGATAGGCTAATACGGTAATTCGGGTAGGTAGAGTGTTGCTTTCGAAGGAAACGGCGAAAGATCGGCGTGGAAAGATCACGGTCAAACTGTAGCGCTTCCTTTTCTCGTGGCGCCTGCGGTCGACGAACAAACGCGATCGCCGAACAGGAACCGGCTTTTTCTTTCCGGCGTTCCTTCCGCGAACGACACGGTTTCGATGGCCGGCCTTCTAACGGATTGCAGCGAACGGTTTCGGCACGCTCGTACTAACAAGCAGTTGAATCGATTCCTCCGCCGTATATTCCACCGGCCTCGTAATTCTTCGACTCGTGAAAATCGAGCGAAGAATGCCGCCAGCGTTAGGCGGACACCGATAAGCGTAACGGTCGTTGGAAAAGTTTGGAAAAAGGAAGAACGAAAGGAAGGAGGGGGGGGGGGGGGGAGGAGTTAAAGCGTGTTTTTAGCGCAGTAGAGCGTACAGTCTATCGAAATGTAAGGACGGCCCAAGAACCGGATCGGAGACCGGTAGAACCGTTTTACCCACATATTCGGCCCACGGAAAGTTACGAGCGAGGGTGGCTGAAACGAACGGAGGGCACTCACCGGAACGACTTTCAAACAGAACGTTCCAACATTACCAGTCGTAGTACGGCTTTAAATATTTGTTCGTGACGAGAAGACCAAACTATCGGTACGAGGTTTTTCTCTTTCCTTTTCTCTCCTGATCGTGCCAGTCATCCAGGTCGCGTACCTTCATCGCGACCTTCTTCCTCCACGAGAATCGAACATGGTACCGTTGATCGAGCAATTTGCAAATAACGCGAACCGCGGCTGCATCTGTCGCGATATCGCGTCTCCTCTGCACTTCGAGTTTTTGTCAGGCGATTTTAAAAACGCGATCAAGCGAGGATACGTAACGTCCACCATCGATCCTGTACTTTGCGTGTTCTCCGTTCGAGATCTTCATCGGCGATCTCCATTTAGCGATTGAAAATCGGGCCAAAATTGCCGGATGTATTGCCCCCATAACCACGGGCAAAGTGAACGCTTCGAGATTATGGTGTTCCTTTTCTCCGTGTATTACACAGGCCGCCGAAATTACACAGGCTGTTAATCTTTCCTGTTTTCGTTTTTTAGTACGCCCTAAACGACCGATCGTGCAGGTGTTCTCAGACGGGCCCGGGAACACCCCGACGCTTTATTTTTACTTTATTACGAAGGACGAAGCGCTGTGAACTGATTAAGGCTGACTCCTTTCGTAAAAGATGGTTGGCAGGACTGGGAAAGCTAAGGAAATCTAAACGGTCGATCGCCTTAAGTTAAAGCGTAATTTTCCTCGAACGCGAGTGGAATACTTTATCCGCGGGCTTCGCCTTATTTTTAGACCGTGCAGGGAACACAGGTGTTCGCCTTCGGTTGTAATCGGCGACTGACGGCAGGCAGCGTGGAATCATTAAACGCTGTGTCGAGCGAATCGAAGAGATGCGGCGGCGCGCGTCCACGCCTATCTGTGCAGTATGGCCAGGAAGTAGCTTTAAAACGTGCTAAGTGTTCAATAATGAGCTCCTGTCGCCCTCCTCCCCCTTTTCTTTCGCGTTCACTCCCCGGGTTCGTTCGCCTTTACGAGCTTACCTTCGCGTTCGGCTGCCCATTGCTCAGCTTCGATCCCCGTATCGATAATTTTCATCGACTCTCAGCACGATCTTCGTTCCCATCTTTCTATTTGCCTTCTATTCTCGTGGCCGTTGATCGAAAATTTGTCGAGCGCTATCTTCGTTTTGCCTTTCCCACACGGGCAGGTCCGTTTGTTTTAGAGAACTAATCGGTCTCTCCGAGTAATTGGTTTCTCCTTCGGCTCGCTTCCTTTTCACTTTCCCGCCGACTGCGTACCTTCTTCCTTTCGAGCGTGTACACACCGTCCGCGCAAATTACGAGTTAGAAATTGAGCGTTACTGATTAAGGGCGGAAGAGATAATGGGTAGAGCGCGTTCGAGGATATTGTTAGCCATAATGAGATATCTTAAATACCTTCTGCGAACGTTCGTGTCTTCCGTGAACGCGTCGGAGCTGCAATCCTCCTTCACGATCGCTCGAACAACGTCGCGAGGTCGTCGCACGGAGACGCACAAATCGAAGCGATCTAATACGATCGTAATCTAGCTTTTGTTCCGCGCGTCCGCGATGCCCGTGTCCCGTCCTCATTGTTCGCAAATGAGAATTCGTTTGCCGCTCTCTAACCGGTCGTTTGTTACGACATTCCACGCGTCTCACTTATGAATCCGACATCCGTTACGCGGTTCACATATATATTCCCCTGGCGACTATACCGTGGCGAACTGACGGATCGCTATTTCTAGTCGATCGCGTCTTTGTCGAACGTTGGACTGCAGCCAAACGAACTCCGTTCGTCGAACCTCGCAGCAAGTTCGAAGTTAGCCGTAGCCAGAAATTCTTTAAGATCCGAGATATTCCAAGGGGCAACTAACTTTCGTTAATCACCGAAAAAGATACGCCAGATTCTTGGTCAGATTTATAGAGCGGAGTAGCGACGAAGTAGGAGCGGAGATACGAGTTTCCTGAGCGGAATGTCTCACACCTGTTGGTATCTTTCTCGGTGACGAGCGGACCGGTTGACGCGGATCGCGCGAGTCGAGAAGGTCGACGAAGGCGAGCGATCGCCGTTGGAACAACGCTCGGCGAGGAAACGTTAATTAACTGAAAAGATTCCGCGGGATAAAATTCCAAAGGGTCGCCGAAGAAGCAGGTCGTCCGACGATGATCTAAGCGAGCGAAGCGCGGAGCTACTAAGATGGTCAGGGCCGTAGGCAGCTTCGGGGTCAACGGCCAGGCGGCGCCTGGAAGATCCTCCATCGGTTGAACGCGAGATAGTGGGGCAGGTCGTGGCTACGAGTCCGGGGAAAAAGGAAAAAAGGAAAGGCACCGGCAGGATAGAACAGAACACCGCCGACTCGAATGGCAGATTCGCGCGAATCGCCAAATGAAAAACGTCACGCTTGTCGCCTCGGGGTGTCCTCCAGCGGGCTTCGCTTTTCTTCTTCGCCGGCCATTCAGGATCGCGTCGGCGAAAGCTCGAGCGAAGCGAAACGATCTTCGCTCGGCAGTCAAATCGCTCGATTTAACGAACAAGATCGAAGCTGCGAAAGAAACAAATCGTTTCCTGTCGAACGCAATTCGGTGTAAAAGCTCGAATCGAGCGACGACGGATGTTCGAAGAAAATATGAGATTAACAAGGAGCATGGGAATTCGCGAACTCCTTTGCAAAGCCCGTGCGAAGCAGCGAATATGGTTTTCAAGTTCGTTCAACTTCGTTGATGGGATTGGTGCTGGTAACTCGGCGATTCATAGCGGCGATAGCGCAAAAAAGTGGGGTTGCTTTAAGAAAAGCGTAGGAACGATGACGGCGACGATCGCAACGACGAGGATGATGATCGCGGTGATGATGATGGTGGCGGCGATGAAGAAGGAGTCCGTCACGGCGCGGTGAGCTTGCGCGCGCACGCCATTACTACCAGCGAGTCTCCTCTCTCTTCTCTCTTGGACTTTATATCGTGCAAGAACAGCAGTCCCGCGAACGTTACCATCTTCCGAGATGCGTTGTTGATCGTTTCAAGACGAAACGATTCTCCGTGCAAGTAGCATGGATGCTGCGTCAGATCTTGGGGACACGAATTAGAGTTTTTTTTTTTCTCAGCGGCCATTCGAGCATCGCGTCGTTGGTCGTATAAATATATAGCGCCTGGACGAGCCGATGCCGATCTCGCTGAAATTTTCTGACCGACGATGACTGGCGATTTATGAAAGTACAGAGGAGAGATTATTCATCGTCCTCTTACGAGACTGTGAAATTATAACGTGCTATAACATTATGCGAATCCCTCTGCGCATCCTTCTTCTTTCGATACACGAGATACACGTACGTGTATACTACGTGTGATCGTTTCTCCGTGGTAGAGTAAAACCTCTAGTTTTATTGTTTTCAGAGTTAATCAGGATTCTTTCACGCGGCGTAAGATGTGCGTGACAAAAAGGTAATTAAGTGTGCTCGTGTTACGTAATTAAATATACGAACATACCCGATGATTTAATGGTTGTTGAACCTTTCGTGAGAACCATAATGGACGTAATAACGTTTCCGGTCACCCGACAACTACACTTTCATTCGGATCTTTCATTTGTTCCGTTTCTTAGTCGCGAATAATATTAGCCATTGTTCGAACGTTCCGCGAGAAAAGTTTACGCCGCTCTATCTTTAACGACTCATCGAGGGAACCACAGAAACGCGCGCGATCGATCGTGTCTCGTTGCGTATCAACTTGCATTCGGCAGAGAGGATAATCGGCGATAGTATTGGGGCGCAAGCATTTTCACAACTCGATGATTCCCGTATCTTCGCGAAAGTGCGAGTACGCGGAATTACGACGCCGACGGTGCGACTATTGGCAGGCGTCACGCCTCTCTGGCATCGAACTCACCGACTTGGACCGCGCTTCTACCATAGAAAACGCGCACCTGCTCGCGACACATCGGACTTCCGTTCCTAAACGTTTCGCGGTACGAAACCATTTGCGCTGTTCTTCGAAAAACAACTCTTCGCGTATCTCTCATTAAGATCTAGATGTCCGTGTTACTTGGATTTCTGTAACTTCATCTATCGAAATTCCTAACTGGAGTCGTATTTAACGCGATATTGTTGGCTTCGCGGAATTTACATATCGAAAGACCAACGCGTTGTTCGAAGGGTCGACGGACTTCCGACCGGTCGAAACAAGGTACCAGCATGAATATTCGACTGGCGTCGCGGGCCGACACGAAATCGGACGTCTATCGGGAATACGAACGATTCGACGGTCGAGTGTCCGTGTACGACTAAAAATACTCCGCCTATTCGAAATACTTGTCTCTTCTTTCTATGCAACGATTCGTTTGGCATAATACAGCAAACGATTCGATAGCTCGATGTATCATTGATGTGACTAAAAATACTCGATCTATTCGAAACACGGACGTGTCATTTACACGACACGGCGCAGCTTACAGTAGCATTCTCTCTCTCTCTCTCTCTCTCTCTCTATACTCGCAATGAAAATGGTCGGATCGGTATTGTCCGCGAGCGTTGGACGCTAGCAATTTCGTAGCTAGTTTTAGAAGGCAATTTAAGCGTACCGGCGTGGAGAGACGAGCGTGGCGGAGCAACGCGTTTCGATTTTATGCGCGGTTTCGCGTTCGCTCGATATTATGGGCCTCGACTGTTGCTCAACACGGCCCTGACTTTGAACCGCGTTTGCTCGACTCCGAACCGTGGGAATGGCGACCACGAGGCATCGCGCCGATCGCACAGGTTTTTTTTTTATTTTCCCGACTCGATCGATCATCGCTCGCGTCTATCCATCTATCTGTTCTTCGATCTAAGATCCCCGAGAAGAATCTCTTCAGGAAGAACAGATCGCATTGGAATATTTTTCGCGTCGCCTATTCGATCGTTTACGATGACCACCGCGTCGTTTCTGCTCCAAAACGTACTATCTATCTAGTCTCGCAAACTGTGCGAAAGCATCCCATGGACGAACGCGTGTATCCGAAAGCAACGGCGAGGAAGATTCTCATCGCGTGAATCCCGTCGCGGACTCGTCACTCTGCTTATCACGTCTTCGCGGTGATTAATCGATCCATGGATCGTTTCGATCGATCGTGGTGGACTCCTTATCATCGAATATTCCTTATCAACCTGGGAGAATCTTCGACACCGGTACGTTCGAACACTTGTTCCACCGGGAATAGGTCGGAGAACACTTTGGGTACGCACGTACCTTGGTTGGAAATTCACTCGGTATCGAACTTGAATTCTTCGGTTCACCAGCTCTCTCTTATCACTCTCGGTTATCACTGGATTCCCGCTCGAACTTGTGCCGAAACTTCGCGGAACCGGAAATCTTTGGAGAACCGGAGGAGAAGAAGGAGGGAGGACAGAGAGGATGGAGAAACCTTCACCGAATTTTCGTTCACCGGTCGATCACACACGACGGAACACTCGTCTCGGACGGGTTGATGGATAGAAAAAAAAAACAACGTTCCTGATGGTTGGGCTGTCGGCACGGCTCTGTCTTCGAGGCGGCGCATCGGGCTCACTTTATAAACGGAGTTGGCCGGGTGGTGGTCGCGTTTGCTTGCCGGTCAAACCTAGCCGGCGATTGGACGCGTTCGCGTAAACAGGTCGCGCGATTGGCCGCGAGATCTAGCGGTACCGTGGCTCCATCCAAGGGGGATCTCTCGCTTCTTCGTGGCTACGATGTTTCCGTGCGTCTCTATCTCGTTCTTCCTTCTTCTTTCTCTCCGTCCTTCCCTTCTATCTTCTCGCTTTCCTCTCGAACCCAGTACAGGCTAGTTATTTCGCGTAATTAGGGAACAGTGACATTTTACCGCTTTTTCCCTCCCTTTCTCCCTTCTTCCCTTCGGTCTTCCTCCTTCTCTTTATATCTCGCCTCGACTTCCGTGCGACGGTCGCGTCAACCGAATCGTTCGCCGCGTCATTTGCTTGGCCGCTGCCGCCGATTGACTGACCATTGGCAGGAATTCGAGAAATGGGCCGCCCTCGACGACCTACCTTGCAACTATTATCCCGCTGACGCGACGGTATCGGCGTTCACGCCGCCCCCTCAAAAAGATAGAAGGGTCGAAGAAAACTAAGAGGAGATGGGGCGGTGGGAAGGATTTTTCGAAGATCGATCGCAAGATGATCGCAACCAGGAAGCTCGGACGACGTTCGTACTTCGTGGCAGAGAGTCAAGTCGACGTAATAAGCAAGATTAATTCGGTGCGCCAGGCGGCGAACTTTAACGATGGAGACGATGGCTGGTCGTGCGAGGCGACGCTGATCTCCGATTAGAAACCGCGCGCCTCTGCAATTCCGTATGGCCGTATCCGCTGACTCTTGTACTTGAGCGCGCGCGGTATGCTTGCTTACGTCCATTCCTCGCTATCCCTCGCCGTTGAACAATGTTCGAAACCGAATTTCTCTTTCGTCGTATGTCGTCGAGAGGGGATGTTGAAATACGATATCGAGAAGCATCGGTAAGATGTTCGAGCCGCAGTTCCATCGGAAGCGTGGGAGGAAAAAGACACGATCGAATTACGCACGCTGCGTCAACCCACGCTATCCGTCTTTTTTCTATTTCCTCGTTTTCTCGAAGGAGCGAAAGGCCGATCTTCGACATTCCACGCGTATTCCGCGGAAGCTAGCATTGGGCAAATACAGTTGTTTCGATAGCGTCGGTTCGCTGCTAACAAGGCTATTAAGCGAAGCGAGAGGCGAGCGTAACGTCCCGCTCGGCTCGCAGCGGTGGCGCGCGTGCACGCAATTCCACATAATTCCCATTCAGATAAATCGACCACTAAATAAACATAACTGTCGCCAACGAGCTATCTTGTGGACGCGAGAGCCTCGAGCCTGATCACAGTATTCCTACGAAACGACGACGATCATTGCCTCCAGCTACCGAACCAACGTCACCTCCGACCGAACCCTTTGCCGTAGATATCAAACTACCGTGAATATCCTAACTGCGCCATTTACGAGGATACGAACCGGCTCTCTAACTCCGTAATGGCACTTGATGACAATCACCGCTGCATGAAACTGTTATTTTAAAGAAATACTCTCGTAGAAGGTATTTCGCCCTCCAGATAGGATGCATGGTGATGCAAAGCAACGATCAGTCCGGCCGAAATCGGGTGGAAAATCTCCCATGCGAAGATCCGTCCGATGATCCAACCACTGACGTCTATCGATCGTACGTTCTTCTTCAAACGGGGAAGGTCAAGCTCGACGTTCGTACGCGATATCGGATTTTTAGTCGGATAACACGTGTTGCTTCTACGTATCTATCGTGGCTATAGGTAGACAAGAAGATTGATGTCCGGTTATGGCTCGTTGACGAGACTCTTGCGTCGAAATGGAAATTTATTGGTATCGCGATTTACCTTCGAGGAACGATCGAATTCGAGGAGATACGAGCGAACCTGGAACAGCGATCGAACGAAGGAATCGAACAACGAGTCGACCTTGATTTACGACTCGATTGCGAACAGCGTATCTGGTTCACCAGTACCAAGTTTCTTTCTACTCGTTAGCCGTGCAGGTGGATCGTTAACGGACGTATACGTCATAAGAGAGCCGTGGTCCTGCACCACGAACAGTGTGTATAGCGCATTAATGTTGGCGTCGGGATATTTATGGGGCGGGAAAAATGTTTGCCGCGCGACGGTGCTCGTAAACCGCTTGGATTCGAGAGTAAATTTTCGTGCTGCAACGAATCACGAGCTTTCGAGAGGGATGCCTCCTCGACTCGAGTTCTACGAAACGACGTAGACTCGTTACGCCTCTGCCGGATAATGGTTTTTTCTTCTACGAAACGCCACGAGAGCAGATCGATGCGGTTCGTCGTTAATGGTCGTCGTTATGTACACGCAACGTTCTCGACGATCTCGCCGCGTACCGACCAACGGTCAAACCAAGGAAACTTCCCGGTTTTCCACCGATTTAGGCGCGATATTCGACATTCTCCGACAACGAGCGAGCCCCATCTCGTTCCGTGATCTCGCGTTCCTGCGTTCCTCGTCCTCCTTCCTAATTGTTCTTTATTACACGCGATCCCCCTGTTTAACAGTAGACCAACGTCGCGCGTTCTACGCTGGGTCACCGGTCTGAACGAACGAGATGCCCGCGTTCTCGGGACATCGTGGAATCGCGTTGTTAATTAAACACGCGACGCGTGTAAGTCGTTTCGCGTGACTCTGGTATCATCGGACTGAAGGAACTTCGAATGGCCATTGCTCGAAGAAACGACGCGATAGATTTAGAGTTTGAGGAGAGACGTTGCACGATTGGATCGTTATACCATGGATACTTGCGCGATTCCATGTTTTTGCAAATGTAATTAAAGTAATGCAATCTAAGCGAAGATCAATTTCACTTGTCGCTCGATCGAGCAATAGCGAAGTAACGTTTCAAGCAGTCAGGCTGCAATAACGCGTTACACGGTGATCCTCTATTCTCGATTACGGCGTTCTTTTCTTTCACCTTCCCTTTCCGAGCGAAAGCGTTGTAATCCGAATATCTTTGCATCTTTAAATTTCTCATATGCGCGCCAATATCCGCGATCTGGCAATTACAGTACGATCCCGCCTAACTTTCTTACGACGAATCCTGCAGCGAACGCGTGGAGGAGACGATCGCGTGTCACTGGTTTGGAGACTACGGTCGAAGCAACGCCCAGACGTTGGCGGGAGATACGGTCTCGGCATTGTCCGCGATTAAGAACAAACAACGACATGTCCGCGGAACAGGTTTGCCCGGCGACAGCGTGATCAGCGTACCATGAAGAGAACCGTGGAAAACAATCAGCCGAAATCAGCGCCGCTGGTCAGCCTAAGTGCCTAACTGTAGCGTTTTATGCTCGTTGATCTAACTTGCATACGTCGAGTTTGCGACCACGTGGCCACCATGCAAATGACCCTTCCTCTGTCCCAGCCAGTCACCGTTGGTTAACTGTAGACTTTTATGCCTTGCTAGACCGCGATCCTCCGTACCGTGTCCGCGCATTTTTCGCCTAATTTTTCCCCCGTCCAGCTCGTCCCTCGACGATTTCTCTTTGTCGGCGTCGGGCCGGTCGAATCTCCCCTCCGCTGGACTCACAGTCGTACCGTGGACGTAACACGTCGCGGCGGCTAGATAGATTTCCAATTAAACGCTCCTGAATCGCAGGAAGTTCTGTTCTGTCCGGTGGCCGGGTCAAAGTGTCCATCGCGCCGCCGGTCGAATCTCCGTCGGATAAAATCAGCTCGTTTATCTAGGCATTCATCTGTCACGCGCACTCGCCCATACCTTTAATTTCGAACATCCATTCGCTGTCCCAGTGGTAGAGGGCTCGCATCGATCCATCCCGCGGCGGATTGGTCTTACGGTTCTTACAGCCTGTAATAAAGTATCTATTTATCTGTCTATCCGTTCATCCATCGTTGCACGCGGGCGTGTATACGATTCGCCGTGGGTCGTGCGAAGTTATTCCACGACGATGATCGGGCATACGGGTTCGGGCTGTGGCCCCGCCGTTCGATGCTTTACGAGCTCCTTCGCGAGTCCTCGCGTTCGCCCGAGGAAACGCCGTGTAACTAAGTACCACGCGTTTGCAGATATAGAGAATCGCCGTGTCGACGAGGTTACCGCGGGTTAACCTCTTAATTATCCCGCCCCCCGCGATTTCGCCCATCATTCCTTCCGTTCCCGTCGTTTAACTCCTCCTTTCTTTTCCTCGTCTCGTTTACCTTTCCTCGGGCATGAGCGCGGCTTCGTTTGCGATCGTTTGCTATCGTTTGCGATCGTTCGCGATCGTTCGCGATCGTTCGCGATCGTTTGCGATCGTTTGCGATGGATGCCATTCGACTACGATTTCCGAGTTTCCTCCGTCTGAGACGAATCGACGGGACGAGAAAAAGAGAGAGAAAGAGAGTTGGCGGTGCCAACGGCGGTTGGTGCGAAAACTATAAAAAGCAAGCATCGCTTGGTAGATCGTTGATTCGCGGTGGTTGGACGTAAGTAGTTGAGGCTCGTTGAATCGAAAAAGCGCGTATATTGCGAGGCCTTGAGAGGTTGCGTTTACCAACGGGTACAAACGAGATCGGTTAATGCCATTGCTCGTTCCGCACCTCCTCCTCTCGTCGAAAAAATGCCACGACTCTAACCTCCGGTGCTTTGTGCGTCTCAATCATCGTTACGCGTGCAAATAGATTTGCGTGAAGCGGGGTCGGAAGCGCGACTGATTACGCTGCAATATTTCATACGAAGCGCGTTACGTGCCGGCGTACCTAGCTCTTTCCCATAATTAATCGGATCGATATAATGGCATCCGTTCGGATGGTTTCTCAGAGCTGGACGGAATCGAGCAGCGCGTACGGCGAAGGAATAATAACCGGATCGGAGCATTGTCCCGAACACCGTGGATAATCGGGGATTAAGCGAAGAGGAACTTCTTTTTTGTCGTTGTAGAGGCACGACTCGTTCCGTGGTATAAATCGTTTCAGCTGATTTTTCCAAAGAGGATCAGAGCGAATTCCAGCGCGTCTTTATCAATCGATGGACGAAGAATGACAATTCTATCCGATGACTTGGAAACCATCGTACGCACGCTTCGTCCGCATCTTTTTATTTCGCTGTTTCGATGATGGATTCGCCGGTATTTCGTGCAACGCTCGGACGATCGAGAATAATGTTCCCCCGTTTCTCGGCGTAGTCACGCGAAGTTTCGTTCGGTTTCGTTCGAATTGGAACGAAATTATCGACGGTACCATCGTCGAACGATTTTCGGGTGGCTACCGGTTGGCCGATTTGACTCGGCTCTCGTGGTACCGTTAGAAAACTAGGGATCATCGCCGAAATTACCGAGAGAAGGAGATTAAAGAGGCTCCCGCAACGGGAATCTCCCGGTGAGAGATGCGTGGCACCGTGTACAGAGAGGAAGTCGAAAGGAGGAGAAAGGTCGTTCTCTGCTGCTTTTAATTTACGTTACGTTATCCCGCTATAGTCGGTTCCGCGATCCGACGTCGGTCGTGCTCTTCTTATGATTATTCTTTATCGCGTTACTTTAATTGCCCATTCTCCTCCGGCTTCGCGAGGAAACGCCATGTTTGTCGGAGGTGGCGAACAAAGGAGTCGATCGATAAACCGCAGCGTCAAAGGTGAACGAGATCGTACTACGTTTCTAATTGTTTCCGAACGTGGTAAGAAGCAACTGTGAAACGATCTTTTTCTCTCGATCTGGCCGTTTCTCTTTCTCTTCTCGACAAAGCACGCGAAACGTAATAAATAAATGGAAACGATAGCGGTTGGAAATAACAAGGATTATGGTATTCGAGTAGGAACAGCGTCGGGAGATGTACCCTTCGATCGGCCGTCGGCTCGGTCGTTTCTTGGCTCTTCCGCGGCGTTCTCGTGGAACCTAGCCTCCTCCTACGCCGCCTCCTCCCACACCAGCTTCTCTCGTAATCACTATATTTTAGTTGGCCGGTTCGAGAGGCATCGAGTGTGGCGCGCGGCAGCCAATCAGGTACTAGCCGGCTTTCCACTCTTCCTCGAGGTTCAGGGTCGGTCAAGGACTCGCGAAGTGCCGGCACGACGCCGTTGCCGCCGTCCTCGCAAACAACGAGCAGCCACGATCGTAGAGGAGCCCGTTCGTGCCTGTCTTCCCTGGTACGCGATTTCCTCCGACCAAAGCTGCTCATCCGTTAATCTCCTTCAACACTCGTCACCGATGCTAATTACTGTTATTACTCATTAGACCGTAGTTTACTGCCCAAGGTCATCGTTGATCGCAACATCCGAACGAAACACTGTCCGACAGCGCTTCCCTTCGTGTTTCCATTCGACCCGCAAATTCGCCGCAGCGTCGGCCAACTCTTCGTACACCGATCGTCCCCCGCTCGTTTCTCCTCTCGTTGCTTCGCTCGTATCGCTTCGTTCGCCTACCGTTTCACTCCGTTTCCATTTTTCCTCAGGATGCGATAAACACGGCTCAAAGGCTCGCTTATCCGGCTTCGTTACTGCTATCAGGCCGGCGTGTTCTCCTCCTCGGAGACTTCCGTCGTCGCGCACCTTCGTTCTCACACGTTCCCTCGAGCGATCTAGCCGTAGGCAACCTCGCCCAGTCCAACCAAACCGACCGCCTCGTCGGTTCGACGTCGGAACGCACGAGTTTAGCTCTCGGAGCTTCCAAAAAGGATAATACGCACGAGCAACAGCCACTCGCGTTATTTCCGTTCATGGTACTTGCTGATCAGTTCGCACGAATATGTAATAACATGCTCGATAGGGATGCTCTCGATTCTCTCTTTGCCTCTCTTCCGCGCTTCCTCTCGGTTTCTTGGCCTTCTTTTTCGCCGCCTCGATTCCGCTCGATCTATCGGCGATTTCTCGTCAAGGTCACGCGTTCAGTCAGAACGGGTCTATTTATAGGTACGCGCGGATGAGAGTCGTCGCTAGCTGCCAGCTCGCGAACGGGAACGCTTCGACGATCAGATTGATCGCCGTGAAACGCCAGAACCAGTCGCTCTGCGCTTTGCTGTCGCATTTCAGGGCTCGATAAAACGGAACACGATAGAGTTCGGTCACGATGTAGCGAGGTCGTGAATTAAACACTGTCAGCAAGTAGCAACGACCTTCTACCGTACGATCTCCGATCATATAAACCGTTTGTCTTTCCACAAAGTTTGTATAAATCGAGTTCTACCGTATCGTATGTTTTATTCCTATCTGGCTTCGCGATCCTCCTAATACCGTGACTATGACCGCGAGTCGGACTGTTGCAAACGTTGAATTCGCGATAGAATAAGCGGCAAAAGGTACGTCGTTACCGAACGAATCATTACCGCGCAGGAATTCTCCTCGAATCCAACTTGGCAACGTCGTCCACGAAAGGAACAATGTTTGCTTCGAATCTCGGTTTGCTGGATTCAGCAAGACATTCGGCAAGATAATCGATATATCCGTTTGAAAACGAGCAAGGATCGTTTGCCCGCACAAGCCGGACATGAAAATGATTCTCGCTGCAGTTTCCCCATACAAGGCGCGGCGAGGCAGCGTAAAAGGCCGAGGCAGCCCTTTGCACGCGTCTACCAGCAGCCCGGAAGTCGAGTTAGGTGCTTTGTAGGCTACGTCGAATCGCTTATCCGCCTCCGTGTACGCTTCGAAAGGAGCTATTCCTCTCCAACGTCTCTCCCCCGGCCCATTCTAACGCTCGATTCAAAGGGAGCGTGATATCCTATGGAGCCGGCACGGCGGCGGCTGGCTACCGACCAACGATATACTCGAACTTTTAGCTAATACGTTTCCTTCTCTTCGAGCTCGCAATGCCGCGTTGGATCGTAATCGAACGCTCGCTCCTCCTCCTTCGCTTTAGTCAAATTTAAGGCTGCACGTACTCGCCAATGGACAAGATCCGATCTTCCGATCAAGATCCAGTTCGACGGATGTCGTGGGATGAGACAGTAGATCCGAGTAAGTATAAAATCTTAGGCTCGGGTGATCACGCGTAATCAGCCGCAAGAAACTCGACGGAATCGTTGCATCCTGCGCAAACGTGACTCGTCGTCGCGGCCGAAACCGTTATTGGTTCGCACTGCAGCGTGATTTATAACGCGGACCTGTAATTAGAAGACGTTGAATGCGATTCAAGGATGTCCGCGCTACGCGGTTACAACCCGATTGCACCGTGCTGTACAGAGGCCGGAAGTCACAGAAGGTATGTGCATCGTCTGGTCTATCGAATCGGTTGTACGACGCGAATCCGCGTTCCGTTCGAGCAAGCTATCCTTTATGATGCTCGAGTGGAGAAGGGTAATCGCAGCGGGGTATAAATTCACAACATTTACCCTCCGCGACGATTCGCTTTAACGAACGATCGGTCAGTCGACTCGTTGTTGGTATCTGAGAATTGCAGAAAATCGTGGCTCGATTTCTCTGGCCGTCCTGTCCCTTTCGTTCGAAAGAAATCTGCACAAAACCTGTTAGATTATCAATTGAATCCGATGGCAGAGGCGTGATGAAAAAAAATTAATCGATACCGTAATTACCGATCGACTTCCTCGTGCGGCTTTATCGCTTGTTCGCGGACGACCTTTCGTTTTACGGCTGCCCCGTGAGGCGCAAAAACCGGAGGCACCTCGGAGCGACAAGAAGAGCGTTACCGTCTTCCGTGGTGATGGCTCGTAAATGCCTAGCTTTTTGCTTCGCGCGTCCTGCCGCTTTCAGCCTCGCGCGTTTACTTGCCTATCGCTTTCCATTTGTTCCGCGATTATTAACGTTTACGACGGAATCATGCCGCGTCCGAGCAATTACCGTGGCGGGTGTCGTTCGCGCGATACCGAACGTTCGACGTTAAGGAAGAAACGCGTACAACGTCGTAACGCGATACGACGAACATGTTCTGGCTGAGTCTGTTTGTCGTTCGCCGATATCGAATGCTTTCTCCCCTAATAAAATTAATTTATGTCACTCGTACTACCTTACCTCTCTTTTTACTCCGGATGTTTCTATTACCCGTAAACAGATATTCTCGACAAGTTCCAGGCTTTACGATTCGCCTGCTCGAGATACGTAGATGATGCGTGTCAGTTGGAAAAGCCTGCGTCGTCCCGTCCAGGTTCGCCGCTATAGGTCCAAAATCGTCGCGAAGAGCAAAGGTTCTCTTAGCTTTCATGATAGCCCTTCGATACGCATCTCCGTTACTCGTCTACGTCGGTCTATCTTCGTATATAGCGATATTATAATTGTAAATATTATAACGAACACCGAATAGATTACAGAGGGAAGAAACTGGATTATTAAAAAAGGACGATAAATATACGTTTGCATTTTATAATCTTTCCGGTTTCGAGTTTTATCGATGTAATTACGATAGCAGGTGGTTAAGTCGCAGGTTCGGTAAAATTTCAAAAAGATTCGTATAACGAGGACAATATATTTACGATGATTTCTCTCCAACAAATGTGCAAACGCTTTCGCTGTGTACTCATCGAAATGTAGCTTTTATAGGGTAAACACATTTATCGAGGAAAATCAGGTTAATCCTCCAATGGGTAATGGTCGTGCGTCGTAGTTTAGTCGCGCCGAAATTCAAATCACGTCGGTCGAACGAACGGTACAATTCTGGCGCGCGATATTTCGAAGCGAGACGAAATTGGCAGCCGGTAGAACGTCACGTGGCGGGCAGCAGGTTGGATTCCAGAGCGCATTTTCACGCCGCGATGCAGCGCGGACTAGCGCAGCGTTCCGTTCCTTTTTGTATCGTCGCGAAATCTGCGTAATCGATTTCCGCACGAAATGCTCACACTGTTGCTCGGCTATTCCCCCTTGGCAACGGCCATTATCGGCGTAGCCACTCGAATCGTGCTCGATGCGGTTGCATTATGTGCCACCAACCAACCGTGCCCTCTCCGTCGCGCCTTTTTGCCGGTTCTTTGCGGCCGTGCCGGAGCCCACGTGCATCCACGATCATCCTCTTCTCTCGTTCGGCTGTTTTTCCTCCCTGCGAGACCTCTGCTTCGCTCCGCTTCGTTCTGCTCCGCTGTTCGTGCCATCTCGAAAACAACAGAAGCCAGTTCCCTTCGGAATTTTTGCCATAAACTTCCTAGAATGTTTCGCAAAAACTCGGCGGATTCAGGATACTCGGCAAGGCTTTTAAGCACGATTTTAATGGAAGAAGTTAATTAAGAGTGTTAGATCCATTTGCTTTTATTCCACGTGGGGATGTAAACTCGTTATTTCGTTTTTTGCGTGTGTAGTTAGTTTTACGAACAACCTGATACCGATACCCAGGGAATCCAAAAATATATCTTTATCGAACCCTAGTAAGTGCGAAAAAAGAAAAAAAAGAAAAAAAAAAGAAAAGAAAAACGAAAGGAAAAGGAAGAGAAAGAAAAAATAAGAGGAAAGCGACATATCGAGGAGCAGTCGACTGCTTCAAGATGAAAGTCTAAGAACAGTTCGATGGAAGTGTCTTTCACGGGCTATCCTATAGATATCGAGCGGTCGTTTGGAAAGTAAACGACGCTTTGGTCTGTAACACGATGGTTTACGATGATAACCTGTTGCAGTCACAGATCCAGTCACGGTAGAACTTACAGATTTTACAAAGTCGATGAAGCATCGCCCTTTTTACCGCATACCAAACCAGTGTTTCTGCTTCTTGCTACGGTAAAAGAAAAAGAAGGCACAGTGGTCGCAAGATGTTTACCGTTGTACACTCGGAAGTAAGAAGGGAGAAACAACAAACTTGGCAGTGTAAGCGTGATATTATCCAAGCATTACGACACCTCTTACGCGGAAAGTAGATTGTCACCGTTTGGTCGGACACGCGTCGGCCGCGTAGGTTAACTAGCCAGCGCGCCGGACGAGAGGTATCGAGACTGTAAGCCGCGTTTAGAAGCTCACCCGACTGTTTCCTTCGAACAAGTAAGCACGTTTTCTATGAGTATCCAAATCACGCAAGAAACAACAAGTATCTGGCGAGCGGTAATTCTCGATCAGAACCATAGTCGGAAAGTCATCGTTGACAAGCGGAAAAAATGAACAAAGGGAGGAAACTCGTTGCGTGCAGCTATTTGTCCGCGTAGTGAATCGAAAATAGTCCTCTCTGCTCCGTTTTTACGAGTGCGGTCACGCTTGTATTTTCTTTACCACGTTTAACGAGTCTCGAACGATTCGTTCGGCCGCGAACTATTTAACAATCCGCATAGCCGTCCTTTCCAGTCTTCGTTCGCTTCCTTTTCTCCCTTCCTTCTTCTCATCAGTTTCTCCGCGTTTATTTCCCGCTCGTCGACTCGAACGAGTAGAACACGTCGACCGGACAAGAGTGCCGTGAACGTCGATTCTATTTGCCTGTTCATCGACTGTCCGTTCATCAAATTTCTTTTTTACTCTTCTCTCCTCTCTATCCCTTCGCTTTCATCCTTTTTCACGTTGTTAACCCTGTACGCGTTCTGCCTCGTTGTTTCACCGAGAAAATTACGCCTGCGTGATATAACGGGCTGCCAGTTTCACGGGTTCGTCCAGCATCGGTGCGAGCAAGGAATTCTGTCGCAAGCTGTTGACAAGCTGCATGCGTTAACTTTTGTCCACGTCTCGTACGATTTAAAGGATGTTTCGATGTTTTCGCCAAAAACAAACGACGACGTTGCAAACGATTTCCGAAGCTCGAATCGTAACAATTTTTCTTTGTTTCTCGTTATTTCGTGGCGGATCGCTGATCTTGTCGTCTGTTTACCTACGCGTTTATCGCCATGTAATAATTATTCGCAGGATTTATCGTTCTCTTTATCCTCGTAAAATTATTTTCGTTACTAACTCGCGACACTCCAACAAATTTCCCGTACGAATTTTCGGATCCGTTAATTTTCCTCTCCTCTCGAGAATTATAACTGATCGTTTCGTTATTCTCTTCGCCTTGGTAAAACTTTCAGTCTTTAAATTGGAACGACGTGCTTTCGTAGGACAGGCACGTGAACGGAATCCTCGATGCTACCCACTGTTCCATGCTCGAGACTAATTGGCTCGAGTCATCGTCATCGGCAAACTCGATTTCCCCGGTTGACTCTATGCCTCTTCTCCGATGTAAATATTTTACTTAACATTTACATTTATTCGTCTTACCAATTTTTACAACCAAGCTTGTCCAACAAGTTCGACGAAATATATGTCGAAAGATGTATCGAAAGATACAGAGAATCCGTTCGAAGCAACATCGCGCAAGTACCGTCTCCTTCCTGAATCGATAGTGGCAACGGTTGAATCGGTATATCGGCGTCCCTTACAATTCTCTCAACGTCCGGCAATCGTTGTTTCGTACATGTATATCACGATAGAAGCAAGAACGGCGAGGGAAAGCAGAGGAGGCAGCAGAAAAACGCGTTGCCGCGTGTACCGTACGTATGGTGTCGGGAAACGCGAGGATTAAAGTTCTCGAAAGGAAAACGAGAGGAGTATCGCGTTCGATTCGTATCTGTCTAGCGCGCGATTATTCAAACGCTAGGCGCGCCTTCCCCTTAGCATCTGGACAGCATCGGCGGAAACGAACGTAGGTACGTAGCGGACAGCGTCCGCTCTTGTCTCTCGAATTCCGTTTCTAGAGGGAGATTTTTCACGCTCCGCGATATTTACAACATCTGCGACGCTGAATCTTCTTCTATTTCGAATCGCAGAACGGAAGAGGTACGGAGTAACTCGTTTCCAAGTAAATGCAAATTTTCCGTGGCCACGGCGAGCCGAGATTGCGGTGACGCGTTATTCGAACCGCGGTATGACGAACGATTCGTCTTAACCGCATCGTTCTCTCCGTCGCAGCCCGCAGAAGAGGAAACGTTTGCTATAGAAGCAGCAGAAAAAAAGACGAACGAGAAGAGGAGAGGAAAAAAAGATGGCAGATCGAGAGAAGCGGGTAGTCAAAGAGGTGAAGTAAGAGCGAGAGAAGAGAGAGAGAGAGAGAGGGGGGGGGGAGAGAGAGAAGCTGGTTCGCGATGGAATGAGGAAACTGTAAAGAGGAGGAAGCTACGGTGAGTCTCGGATGTCACCATCGGTCGGTCCACGTCAGGCGTATCGCGAACGGGACGACACGGTTCGAGGATGTCGCGTTAGTTGAGGTTAGGTCTGGAATATAAGGCTCGAGTGCGTGCACGCACAACGGAGCACTTGTTACGCGCGGCCAGACTCAACGTCGTTTCGAGTGACCTGAGATCGGAGAAGAGGTCTGCGACCAGTTTATACGGAAGATCGAAAGTAAACAGAGCGAGGGAAAAGATCGAAAGACGTCGTTGGCGGCAAAGTTTTTAAGCCGGATAAGAATCAGGAATTACACGAGACTTTGATCGATCGATGATGGACGAGTAGTGGCTTCGGCCGACAAGCAGGCAGATTGATAGTCGTTGCTCCCTCGATCGGGCCTGTTCGTCGCTGTGAAAACAAATCGATCAACGTGCATAGGCAGGATACACGGATCGGCTACGTTTGCTTAGAATCGTCGAAAATAGACGCGCAACGCGGTTAGAGCACAGCGGAATAAAGGAAAGGTAAGAAACGATAATTGAAACGATCGATTGGAAGAAATCGTCCGCGATAACCGAGCATGTACGTTACGCTAATTCTATAGAAACTGCTGGCGATAAGTTAGCCAGTAATACCGACCCCGTCGAAATGGCTGCAATTTTCCCAAGCGAATATGTTCATCGTCCGGTCCAAGTACCATGTTATTCAGTTTCTCGCGGCCATTACTCGATACTCGACACTCAGCCGCGAGGAACGCTCGACGAGTCGTGCACTTTCATTAGCCTCTGGTACGAGCGAGCGTTTGGCGCAGGAAACGAAACGCAGTGGCGAACGCTCGCGACAACTTTCTAGCCCTCGGAGAGCCAGTCGGCCGGAATCGTCCCTGAGATCTAGCCTTTCAGCGCGTAACCGATAATTACGCGGCTTTCGTGTATCGTCTTCGACTTGTCCGATGCTTTTTATCCGGCGGTAATGGTTCGTTGGTATCGTCGAGGGAATTCATCTTCGGGAGGTCGTGTCGGGATTTTCAGGAACTTGTATCTCACGATGGAACATGAGGAACGATTAGGAGCCCGGGGCGTACGTACGTTGGCAGCGAGGACGCGCACAAAGCTCGTGGAAGCCGGCAATTTTCCTCGCCACTTTCAGCCGATAACGGAACCATAATGATACAACGCATACGACGAGCCGTGTCGCAACGAGGTAACGAGAACCGCGTGACTTTCGGCGTACGCAATTCAGCGCTTAGGTGGCCTTCGATTACCTAATCGTTTCGCTGAATAGAGGGACGATTTGGCAGCAGGAAAAATAAGATACCGCTCGTTTCGCAAACAGCCGCCAATTTCCTCTGCCGCCCTCTTCCACGCCAACCGTAAGAGCCAACGGAGAAGCATTTCGATTCTAAATCTTCCCTCAAGGAGTTAATCGGCGCCTAAGCGCTTTTTAGCCGTCTCTGTCCCTTTGCTTAACGCCGTCAATTTCCGCTGACGCGACGACACGGCAACGCTTTTAAGTATCGCGTGGCTCGATTAGCCCGACCAAGAAATTTCCTTAATCTCTGGCTACACCGAGTACGTTTGTTCCTTGAAATATGGAGTCGATCCTACAAGACCATTTCCGATCATCCTTCCTGAATTCCAGAGTCGGAATTTTCCTCGCGTCTGGAAAGATGGCGAGGAGAACCACGTGGAAACCGGGCGGCGCGCTCCAAGTGTACGAAACGGCGAAATTCGATTCGTTCGTACTCGCGCGATTTCATTGCTGATAAAATACTCGTTGCTGCAACGACGAGCGACCGGCGTGCGACGGATATTTCCCGCGGCCGATTACGGGATAAGCCACGGTCGAATGCGGGAATCGAAAGGCGAGTAGCAACAGGCTGCTCCGGTCGTCAGTCTGTCCAAGGTCGTCCAAGGTCGATCGAGAGACGCAAGGACCTTGGATTACAGAAACCCGCGCAACAAACTGGTCTCTCCACGTAGCCTTCCCGCTTGAAAAGAACGAGAGTAACAGGTCTGTGAAAATCGGAACGTCGTCTCCCCCTCGACCTTTCTTCTTCGTCTTCATCTTTCTCGTTTCTCGCCTATTCTATCATCGTCCAGGTAAGTTATATTTGCCTGTGGACGTTTGGAACGAAGAGTGGAACGATGACGATGCGGGAACGCAAATTGCTACCGGCAATGCGACGTTCTGGGGGGGTGGCGGAATGCGAAAGAAACGTTTCAAAAATAGAATTTCTCCCGACAGTATTCGCGTTTTTTATCAGAGCCAGATTGCCGACTCGGTAGTTAAGTAGCAGCCGTTGGTTTGAGGAAGCACGAGAAAGAGAGAGAGAGAGAGAGAGAGAGAGAGAGAGAGATGGTCGCATTATCAAAGAAAACATACAACAGCAACGACGCGATGTACGGTTAGTTTAATGGGTTGGCGCTTCTAAGATCGCTCTAGAACAGCGGGGAGAACGGCGTTATAGGAACCGCCTCCGACTTCCTGCATCGCGACCGTCTCGCGTCTCTTGTTTTTTACGACGCGTTATTTGCGCAAACTCTCGGCAGGCTCGTCCAAGATGCTCGAAACTTCTTAACCGTTCGATAGTTTTGCTCCTCGTGTTTCATCGCTCGCGATCTTTTTCCCTGCACGCCGCGTCCCGTTTGCAGAAGAGGGGTTGCCGGCCCCTTATCTTCGTCGGACTTGGCTGCGCGGCGCGCGCGTTCCGCTCTATCCCCGGCTTCTCGCGAGTAATAATAAAACGGCCGATCCTCTTACATATTACCGAGCGAGGCACGGTTCACGCACGAACGAACACCGTAAGAAGCGCCGAGGAAAATACCGGGATGGAATCCGGTCGAGCCTGTGTCACGCTCGACACGTTGCATCGGTCCACGAGAGAGTCCCGCGTCCCCTCCTTCCTTCATCGACCGATCATTTTTCCGCCTCTATCACTCGTCCTGGACCGATCCGTAATTCTCGCTCTGTCGTCTTTTTCACCCTAACCGTGCTTTAACCGTACTCGTAGAATCATTACGCAGCCGGAAGGACGATGGAAGAACCTGATTCGAAGATTCGTTATCGGTCGTAACGCGAGCCATTTTTGCCTCTGTACGAGCCATCGACTAACGGTATCGCGGATTTTAATATCGACTCTACTCATTACAGTTGCTTTAAGTACGGCACGGTGTGTATTTCATTCACTTTCAGCATCGGAGAAAAGAGGATCGCCGGTTCTCAAGTACGTTGGAACGAATCGCGCGAGCGGAGTACGTATTATCGCGGAAACGTTCGCTTTTATTTCCGCGTTTAAATATAGACCTAACTATCCTGAGAATATCTGGAAATGTCCGCTCGGTTCGTGGATCGATGATCCACACCGATCGATCAGCGTGGCTACCAGTCAGCCCGCGTACTTTACGAAAAACGTGCTGGCCATTCCACCATTCTCTCTCTCTCTCTCTCTCTCTCTCTCTCTCTCTCTCTGTATGATCGATCGACCTGATCGCGTTCGCGTTCGTTCCGTGGAAAAAACTATAGCTGGAGCGTATTCGCGCCTCGCGATATTACACGTTTCTCGTGTCACATAAATCTTCCGGCTGGTCGTATAAATTGCCGCGTGTACCGGTTTGGTTCGACCGCTCGCCAGTAACGATAATGTAACGTATCTAAGCGTCGTAATTATTCCGCGCGTGCCCTCCTCTTTTCGCCTCCTTCAATGACTTTATCATACCGCCGATGGAACGGCCGAGCAGGAAAACGTACATTTTGCCCGATCGATCGATTAGTGGACAGGAACGATGGAAAACTGAGCTACTGATGTTCCTTGGAACACAAGAAAAGTCGTTTGCCGATTGCGGTCAGGAACGTGGAGCGCACGAGCCGCTCCTTCGAATTCAGCCACGAAGATCCCTACGAAAGTGGTTTATAAATTGCTTCGATCGTTGTCAGCGACACGGACGAATCTCAACGTCCAACAACGTTTGACATCGACACGGACAATGAGAAAATCGTTTATTTACGCCGTGTTAAGCGAAATCAGGCGCGATACGCGACGGAAAAGAATCGCGCGTGTTTCGCTATTGAAACGGAGATTATTCGCATCCACGTTGGAAGATTTATACGCGTTCTTATGAATACGCGTTTCGCTCGAATCCGCACGCAGTCGTTACCCTCGTGCAACAATGATGATTCCCAGCTGGTAATCCGTTTCATTATCCGACTCTATTCTCCGTCGGCTGTGTACACGTTCCGTTTGCAATAACGATAATAATAAAGAGTCCTCTGTTCCGGTCGATTATCCCGTCAGTGGGGCGAGAAAGAACGAACTAGCCTGCGAGACGACGCGAGCCGCGTCGCCAACTTTTATTCCACGTTGTTATTATTCGCGAATGGTAAGCGAAACGACGGGGTCGCCACGGAAAAAACGGTACACCGTCGTGCTCCAGTGTCACGCGAGTATTTACTCGGTCAAAAAGTCCGTTCGCCATCCGGTTCGCTCGTGCACCCCGGCTCGCTGCCTCGTTACCTCCGTGCTCTTCCACGTGCTCTTTTCCTGCTCTCCACGCCCTCGCGTCTCTTCCTCTGTCGCCACGCGTTTTTCCTCCTTCCTCTTGTTCGCGCTTCCGCGTGTCCACCGTGTTCGAACACCGATCGACCTCGCCGCCCCTTCTCTCGATAGTCGCCGCGTGGCCAGGCTGATCTCGCTCCATAATTACCGCACCAATTACCGCATTTCGGATTACAGTAATTAAAGGAGGCCCGGTTCGATCGCCGCGGAAAACGGCTGCTGTTTCATCGAGGGGAAAGCAAAGGCGTTCCTTCCGTTTCGCTGAATCCGTACCGCCGCTATCCCTCGCGGCAGGAATTCAGAGTTACGATCATCGTGTTCGCAGCGATCTCGCCGAGAAGTATATAGCTGTAATTACCATGCGAATAGATCAGAATATCTCGCTGGAGGAGGAATTTTCACCTTCTTTGGTGGTCGAACTCCCCAAAGGACATTGGCGGCAGTGATCCTCGAACACGTTCAGCATCGTAGCTGATTTCCGCGTGTAGATCGTCTGTTTCGCTCGGACGGGCCGATTCTCTCGCTCTGACCGAGGACGAGTTAAATCGGCACGAAGCGTGACCGGTGTCCAACGCTTCTTCTCCCCGTGTCGTCTCCTTCTTCCACTCAGCTCGGTCGAGAGACCGTCCCGGCAGAACACCGTCTTCCGTATCGCGCTTTAATTACAACTACGGTCCCGTTTTTTTGCAGTACTTTTATTAATTGAGGGAACAGGGCCCGGTTCGAAGCCGCTCGAGCCGCGAGCTGCACACGCTCGCGGACAATGCGCGGATAGGAGCCACGCGTCCTCCCGGCCGACCGCCGTTACGGTACTTTCCTCTTCGTTCTCGCGAGCGTCACAGCTCGAGCGTCTCTTCCATATCGCCGATGATTTTCCGCGCTTTTCCAATTTTCCTCCATTCTTCGCTGCTTTTCTCTCGTTATTACGCAACACGGTAGACTCTTTGAACTCGGTCGAAGATTTCATCCGGTCGCAGGTCGATGGCGAAGTGCTCGAGAACCGCGAGAGGAACACGTCGCTAACGAAGTTCGAGGTATATTAGATGCTAATTGCTTTGACCGTGGCACCGAGCTATGAGAACGTTCTCTCCTTCCATTGTTCCAACTTGAAGCCAGACGGTAAAACTATTGACCGCCGTGTGCGCGCTATTCTCGCGGCGGATGCCTAAGTGAATACTATACTGCGTCATAATATATCAAACGGAATGACTCTCGAATCGTTTGCCGGTCTTTCAATGGCTAATTTCATTTATAAAAAGAGTGAAAAAGCGGCGTATAATTACGCGTACCTCGGGCAATATCTTATCTTATTTTATTCGATAGAGACGCGCGAGCTATACTTTTGCCAGCTATCAAGGGCAGCGTTTGAGAGAAGCGGCGAGGCAAGGAGACGAGAAGAAATTTGCAAGTTTCGCACGGAAAGTTTCCGCGTGGTTTGCTCGCCGCTTGGTCGCCGGTTTTGTACCGGCATCGCTCGATTGTTTCGTAATCACGAGGGATCTGAATAATTGGCCCTCGGTCGCACGCCCTCGCGGTTTTCAACGCAACGCGGGATCGGCGAGGCGGTGGATGCTTTCTTTCGATGACGTGCCGATCCCGCGCCGTTTCTTACCCGCCACGGTGTAAATAACCTTTTACCGGTCGCGTTCTATTCCAATCATCTTCGTAGAATCGTTCCATCGGTGAATTCTGCCGTCGTAAAGAAAAACACGAAGAAGAATCGGTGGTCGATCGTTTTTCCCAAAACTATTACAGTTTCGTGTTTGCGAGCGCGCGTTTGTCGGCGCTCCCTCGACGATCCGCTAACGATCGAATAACTGGCTGTAAATCGCAGATCCTGCGCGACTGCATGCGGCATTATCGGGCCTGAGGTCGGCCGCTTCCATTTAATGGAGAAACGATCTCTCCTAGTCAGGCAACTGCCCCTCCCTCGCGACTCGGTGTAAACGACCTTAAGCGTTGCCTGCCTCCCCTGCGCGTATATATTTTCTGCCGATTTCCCGTGACGCGCAGCACCGGCAACGGTACTCGCTAATAAGATCTACGGAGATTGGGATTTCTTCGTTTTCGTCGCTGAGTGATTTCCGCAGCTTGTATCGTAGCGCGGCTCGTCCTCCGGCGTTCGTGATTTGCCGCCATCGCGGCGGATGACGGAACGTAGTGGAAGATGGCTCCAGGTTACCGGGAATTCTTTCAGAAGCATGTTTATCGTGTTAATGCCTTCGTGTCGCGGAACGCTGTAATAATTTACAACGAAACGTGCAAGAATCTGACGAATCGCCAAAAATTCTTGACCCAAAAATCAGCCGAACCAGCGAAAGATACCGCTACGCGTTTCTTACGTGTGCGAGGATGTTTCTTGCGACACACACATATATATTTGAAATCTGCTCGCGCGGCATTTTTGGGCGCAGCGAAACCTCGTTAATGAACTCGTTGACGAGCCTGTACGAACTTTACGATCCTGACTGCCTGGTTGAACGGCGCATTGTTGGAAAATTCCGAAAATTTGCTGCATTCCTTCTCCGCAGCTGTAAGGTAAATTCACGGGTTGCGACAGAAATGGATTATCCGTCAATGGATATAGAATTTAACCGGCAACCGTACGTTGTGCCGATCTCCGTAACAACTGTTTTGAATAGCTGTCGGATGTAAAGAGCGGGCGGTTCGCAGGTTCTAAACATTAACCGACAATCGCTGCTCGATTATCGCCATTTAAATACGATTCTCGAAAAATATAATCCTTCCACGAGTAGATTCACGTAGAAAGAATCCATGAAATCGAACATCCTTTCCGTTGCTCGAGGAAATGGTCGCACACCGAACAGAGAGGCGGCATCGATGGCTTCGTTTCTTCGAAACGTGATACTATACGCGCGTGCTCGTGCAAAAATCGTTTTACATTCGTGGAAACGTAACAAATTCCACGTTTCCAACCTCTCGCGTCGCTGGAATATTACGCGTCTAACATTTACGTATAGTTGAATCGACTTCCTAGACGATAATCAACGACCAAAGCGATATTCTAGGTCGCACGACGTCTCATCAACGAAAGGAGGAAAAAATATTTGAGCATGTGATCGACAAGGTCTATTTCTTAATAGACCTGTCTGTTGGTCACGCGATCTCAGAGTGGTTCGTGCGTATTCGGGTCGCGTATGTCACGTGAATTAATCGTTGGCGATTTACAAAGCATCACCTGTCGACCTTCCTGAACTCGCACGACTATTATCGCACGGACGTACAACGTACGAAGGGTAAGAGGGATCGAAGAAGAGGAACGAGACTCCGAGTACAAGTGGGTAGATGTAAACCCGCTTACGCGCAAACTGCGAGCCGTCACCTCGTCACTCGTACCTCGTTAAATCGGCGGAACGAGCCGCTTTCGGGTATTTCGGAAAAATTCCACACCGATACGAATCAATTTCCGTGCCTATTAAAATTCTATAACCGCTTCTTCCTGCCTTTCCGCGTTCAATGAGAAAAATGACTTCTCGTTCGCTATCTTATCGGGCGTTTCGATGGAAAGCGCGTGGGCGCTGGTTATCTTCGAACGGCCGACCCCGGGGCCGACTCGGCACGACGATTTTTGTCCTCGCGTTGAGGACATTCTGCAGCTACACCGGATCCGTTGACGCTTAATTAATCACGGTCGAACGTGACGGTAGAAGGCTCTCTCGAGGCTCGGAGATCCGAGGGCCGCCTCTTAGATCGTGCTCGATTCGTCTGGCCGAAGCGTTCGAGTCTATCTATTCGTCGTCACCTCTAGTTGATCGTAGCGGCGCGACGCTCGTGGGCAGGATTTACCGTTGGTATCTCCAAAGCTTCTCTCGGTTTTCTCGCTTCTCTTTGGTACATCAGGAGCTTCGTGGATCGAGATACGCGGCTCGATTTCTGCGTAACTAGCCGAGGACACCGTCGTGTGCTTATCGGCCCTGTTCCACGGATGTAGATGCGACTAATAGATCGTCGAGATCGGCGCGAGACGCAGCTAGGTTTAATGGGCGAGCTGTTGGTTTTTCGTGGCCGAGTCACAACCGGTGTAATTATAGGAAATTAACGTCCAACGGAGATTCAGGAAGATACGGTTGTGCGCGGTAAAACGAGACGTTTAAGTGGACGACTCGGTCGACATTGAACGATAATTTTACTCGATTGCAGAGGGATGTGGCGGAGCAGAGACACCCGTTCTATGCCCCATGGTGTAGCGGGTAAAAGTTGCGCGACGATCGAGACAATCGCAAAACCGACAGAAAGAAGCTAGAAGTTGGCTTTGTGGTGTGGAGAGCAGGGAAAAAAGAGGTTGGAAAAACGAGCATCAACGATGCACCGAGGGTAATTGCCCGGCTGTAAATCGCGTACATAATTGAAGAATTTCACGGTTACTATGGAAGATAAATCCTGCGAATTTTAGATCCCTTTTTCATCGGGTAGCGTCTTCGTTTTTTTCCACCGGGAGTCGTTCTTTCGTTGCGTTTTACGTACAGCTTCACGCCTCGTAATTGTTTCTCCGCAAATTTGTCGCCGACGTCTCGCATTGTAGACTTATTTTCGTCGCAAAAAAGCCACGCTACACGGAATGCGGCCAATCATCGTTCAAGCACGAAGATCGTATCGAATTGGAGCGCCGAGGTTCGTCGGTTCCGAGTAGCTTTTTCCAGCTTGACGCCTCAACAGCGACCACCGCGTTCACTGTGATCGTTAAATCACGATTTTGAATGGAAGGCGAACCCTTGATATCGAATATCAGGCGTGTTCGAGCCGATGTGCTCTCGATTTTGAAATCTTCCGTCTCGCTCGCGAGTAATTTCCCCTCGATTCCCATAGCTTCGGTACGCCGTGTAACAACGATAATTGCTCTAGAACCGTTGTACATTCTTCGTAAGATACGCTTCCTGTGTTAATTCCAACTCGCATCTGCCGTCTACAATTTCGAAAGCGATTACGACTGAATCGTTTGCAAATTTCATTCGCTTACTTCCGAGCGCTCCATTACGTTCGCTTCCATTTCTCCGACCATCCGTGCTAATTTTAACTTGGACGAGTACCATCTCGACAGACGTATTCCGCGATCAAGAAACGATACATCTCTTACACGCGAAACGCGACCAAAACGACGAAGCTCGAGCCACCGTGTATTTTCTTAACTACGAATCGGATCGAGCCATCGTAGAACCATCCTCGATCGAAATCCTGCGAACAATTTGGAATTGAACGCGTCGAACATGATGTTCCAACCAACCAGGCGAATCATCTTTAATTTTACTCCCATCCTCGCAACTTCCGTTCGACTCGCGGCGTCCGCCGTAATTGAAATATCATCTCGAAGATTGCAGCGTGCGGTCTGGGCTGTAAGATACCGCCGGCTGTCGTCGCGCTTCTTCGTCAGCCTTTTTTCTTCCAGCACCTTCGTTTGTTACGCGTATTATTGGGACGAAGACCTGTGCAGAGATTGCAAGAAAAGACGACTCGAATTGATCGGCGGCGTCTACTCGTTGCGTCTTTCTTCTTGCCACGCGAACAACGCGATATTTTGATAAAAGTCCGACGTCGTCTGAAAAAATTCGGTGATTATCATATCCAGTCGGGTTTGACGTCCGACAATACCTGACGAAAAGCAAAAACCAGCGCCGTCTACGTAAACGAGATTACTCGGTACATTGACCTTGACATGTGTATATGGTATATATATATATATATATATATCAAGGCCATTGAAAACGGCGAAGCCGATCGTCGCGTATCGAATTACGGAAAATTCGTAAGGGAACGACGTAAACCGAGCTGCTAGCGGGAAAACAGATAAGAGGTGAGAGATAAGAGACAAGATCGATAATACACGGGATCGAAGAAGACCTCCTTACGATAATGGAGCAAGAGCCCGCGGATTCGCCGATTTATTCCCGTTTCGTTAAGAAGCTGTAACAAAACGACGAACTGTTCGCATGCCTGTTCTGTTAAAGAATCCGCAAGGATGTGCTCGATGGCGTTAAGGTAACTGTACCGCGATCAACGCCGTTCCACATAACAACCTTCGAGAGAGCTCGTCGACTCTCCTCCCGATGGCCAGTTGGATACGTATAGTTTTACCGATCGTTTTGTCGATTGCGACCAGGCTGCGATTAGGCTTGCCGGTTGCAATTGGTCCCACCTACCGGACCCGGAGATATTACCTTGCACGCGGAACGCGTTTCCTACCGGTTTTTTGTCACCGGATAATAGTCGACGTACGAACGAACGAACGACGAGCTTCCGACGCGGACACGTTTTCCATTCTACCTCTCTTCTTTCTTCGGGCTACCGGTCACGACCGATTAATTTCGAGTTATTTCGGCCCGGAGAACTCGGAACCCGGAGATTGCTTACGATTCTGCTTCGATCCATGTGTTCACCGTTCGTGAAGTCGTGCAGCGTTCTGCCTCGGAATGTAATAACACCGCGATATCTTTGGCTAGGGCTTTTTCTTCTCTTGCGTTTGGTCACTGACCGTGTCCTCGTTTCTCGCGAGACCAACGTCTTTGTTTACTCGAGATTGAGAATCGATGTTCATTTGGTTTCCTTTTAAAATTACTATAAATCGGTAAATACGTTTCTTGCCGATAAGGGGGTTTTAACGTTTTCGAACGAGAGCAAATGAGATTCGCGCTCGTGTGATCGTAAAGCTGTATGCATACGCGTGTACCTATGGCCAGCGTAATGCATATTTGTGGTTAATTTTACCGTTTCTCGATATTACAACCAGTGGTAACGACAGATACCACGTACTATCAAACTGGATCTTTCTTTCGTTTCCTTCGTTAGAGCGCGGTTTCTTGCTGCCGGATGTGATCCGTGTTATTCGCGATAATTACGTAATTCATAGCTTGCCATTTTGCCCCGTGATCCGCCATTTATTTTCCCTGTCGTGAACATATGTATATCATAAAATACTCGACGGGTACGGCGCGGTTATCGGTTTTAACGCGACTCGATTATCTTTTTCCCCAGATTAACAGCGAAATTCCTTGCTAATGCGTCCCGGCAAAACCGTCCGATTAATAATTGCGGATTTCTGTATCCTACCAACGACCGGTTAATGTTTCTTCCGGTCGCGTACAACCTCGCCTCGATTTACCACCTTAGAATCGTAAGGATCGACGATGTTTTTCGCCTTCCTCGAATCTCATCGTTGAATCTCTTTCGAATTTTCGTCCGCTCGTCCGTCTGGAAATACACGCGCGCACGTTCAAGGACGTTGCACGTGCCACGCGATCGCCTTCGACAAATCGAAACAGAATCGATCGAGCGTTTCACCGAACGGGACCTGAATCCGATACCGAACGTCCGATTTCGCCGGCCTCGATAAATCGACTAAGGTCGACCCAAGGTAACGGTCACTGCGAGTCCAGGCCCGATAGAGCCGCGCAAGCGATCGGTATTCCCAGTCGTACACGTAACGTTAACGACCGGCGTTAATCGCGCCAACGCTAGACCAAAGAAACCGAGGCTGGAAACACGAACAACGACATCGTATAAATTGCAGATGTTCGAGCGTCGCTCGCACGCTCTGCCCTCCCATTAAAATCGCAAATGATAATGGAGATCTCGTTACTCTTCGAAGAACTAGCGCTCGTTACGCGAGATTAGAGAGAAGAAGCGATAAATAAACGAGATCGACCGAGAAGATGGTTTTCGTGGCACGCCTTTTCGTCGTTTCCTATTATCGGTGTTTCTGTGACACCGCTATTTACACGTCGATGCTAATACTTTTCCAATTTCACGCTTTCGACGTGCCCCACTTTGTCGAGTCGGCGAAACCAATGAAAGCAATCTGACAAACTGTACGCGCATAGTTTATCGCAAACGTGGAGTAGCTACGAGCGCACGTGCTTCGATGAATTTACGCAACGTTGTTTACTCGTCCACTCGTTCGCTTGTCCTCTACGATTCCGCCAACGTCCGACGTCTTTCGACTTTATTCGAAATTACGATAGCGTTCGTGGTTCGAGCGTATATTCGACACCTTCGATCGTCGATCTACGCCTGCAGTTCTTCTGCTTTTCACAATTGATTCGTCATTCGAGGTAAACGAACTGAGAAATAGCGGCCGAAGTCTCGAGGGAAGACTATAACCGTGACGGTAATGCTACGTTTCCGCTGCGAATGTCCGTGATGCTCGGCGTCAAATGTCTCGTAATTACCCCGGCAGCCAGCCCCCGTTCTCTGTTACCAGAAAAATTAGAAATTTCCGAACGAACGAGCGGAACGTGGCCTGTCGTCGATGTCGACTTTTACCGCGTTACCACGCTGCAAACGTTCGAACGGACAACCGCAGGCACAGGAAGCTGTCGGCCGATCGAGATGCGATTACAAGGGGAACGGCGCCATCGGTGCTATTCTCTGGGCGATTCGAACGAATTATCCCGCTCGTAGCAAGCCCTTAAAGGCGTAGACGCTTTTAATGGGTCAGTCTCGTCGACGAGTTGCATCTTCTCGGTCGTAGATTAACCCTCGCCCCTTCCGCCCCCCCCCCTCCTCCGCTCCCCGGAAAAGCATAATCGCGGTTCGAACAATGAATTATTAGCGTTGCGAAGATGTCTGGTACTCGGCCTAAAGGCAATTCGTCGATCCATCGATCTAATTGATTCTTTCCAGCTCGTTTTCATCCTCGTGTTTCGAGCACGCTCCGTCGTGAATTTACGTCGACTGCGTTCTATGCAGGTGATCTTGCGATCGACGCGATTCAATTACCTGGTTACCGTAATCGTCGACATCCTGGCAACAGCTACTCGTCTCGTCTCCGATACTTTCGCCTGCGTCCTCCGCTTTCCCCGGCGATGCGACTTCGGAACTTGATGACGCGATTACGACGCGTTCACCGGAGTGACTTCACCTCTCCGTCCTCCCGGACGTGTTTATTATACGGCGAGGAGAAGTAGGAGAAAAAAAGAAAAAAAGATGGAAACGTCGGGCGCGTAATTATACGTTCGTTAGCGTTACACGAGAAGTAGTTCGAGGAAGCTGTATCGAACGCGATGTGTCGAGGCGATCCTTCGTCGCGAGCATCGCGCGGCTTACCTGATCCTTGTCGACGAACTGGCTGCATGCGGTCCTCGTGACTAATGTCAGAGCAAACTTGCGTTTTCGTGGGTGCCTCGGCCGATCCGGAATCGTCCGTAACGCGAACAGGATCGCGGACAGGATCGCAGACAGGATCGCGCACGCGTGGCGCTAACCACCAGCGATTCGCGTTTCTTCGCTTATTCCGCTCGATTACCGACGTTAAATCGTGGCTGATTTCTCCGTTTGCACCGCAGGTCGAGCAATCCCAGAAATTCGATCCGGCGCTCTCGCGCTTATTGAAATAGCGAGAAAGGACGTGTCCGCGATGGAACGTGGATGCATCGCAGGCTATTCGGTAGCCTGTTTCTCTTCCGATCTGCCGCGAGTACTCTGGAACATTTGTACTTTGCTCGAGATACGGGCGCGCAACATATTCTACGGCTTTGCACCATGTTCTTCTCCCACAAATCTACTGGTTCGCTGGAGCAGCCTGTAGCAGCTGACGCGGAGAATTCGCTGAAACGAGGCAACGACCGCATCCTATTCCCTCGGACGGGTTTATACCCGATCTCGAATGAAATTATTAGCCTCTTAGTTGGGTAACCGCGAACGGGGCGCGAATGCCGCCGAGGAAGGGGAGCGTGTTGCGTGGAAAATTATGCGTATGCACACAGGACCGAGTTAAGTGTCCGCCTAATGGACAGGTACATAATTTCAGGGGTGTTCTTTTCTGGCTGAGAGTAACGCGTACGCGCCGAGAAACCTCTCGGTCTCCTTCCCGCGAAATCCCATGGATCTCTGATCTAAAATTAAATTACCCTTCGTCGTTCTGATCGTCGTATGTGCGCGCGTTGCACGAGCTGACGATAATTTTCAAGCATCAGCGCGCCACGCTGCCCTGCCAATTTCGTTCGTTTACGAGGCATAGAGCAACAACACTGTGTAACGCGTGTTCGCAGCTGCAGTTGCCGAGGAATCCCGACACGCGCGATCCGACTTGGCTTATTCGCATGGACGTAATTGACCAGCTACGCGAATCCCGTATCGCGTAGCTGGATCGTTTAATTATTTATCGATCCACGGCCAACTGGTATTCCGGCATTCTCGAAAAACGACGCCCAAGTTCTTTCGGAGAAACGCGAAAGCTGAGATCGTCGGCGATACAGCCGCGAAGCGAATCGTTCGTTGCGACAGCGGTTTCTTTAAGGGAAGCCCAAAGCCACTGCGCGTCCTACGATTTCGTATTATACTAAGTCGGCGTACGAATTTTTTCTCCGGCTATTATATATGTTCGTACATCTCGCGCGGCGTTATTAGCGAGCTATCTGTTCGAGCATCTATGGAGCATGAACATTTTCTGCGGGACCTGTCAATTATACAGATTTATGATCTCCCCCTTCTTCTTTCACCGTTCGCTTCGCTCACCGGTCGCGGTTATCCGTACCGCGTTTTCTACGAATATACACCCACGACACCCACAGACGCACGTGGAACATCGTCTCGCGTGTCTCCGCCACGAGAGAAAAGGACACGATCCGATTGATTAACGATCGTCGTTAATCGCAGCTGCCTCGGTTACGATAAAACGACCCACCGATGATTAATCGCACCGATTCTTCGTCCGATCGATCCTCGCTGATCGACGAATTTTCAGGGTACCGAGCGATCGGTTGCATCGAACGAAAATCCATTTGTTCAATCTGTACGCGGTGTTAACGAATGAACCGAAGTACTTAATTCGTGCTTAAAGGCGTCGGGAAAAGTGAAACGAATTGGAAGGAGGAGTCGCGGCGTTCGCAATATCCTTGATACGTTCTATCTCGTCGAGCATCCTCAACGAGAATCATCGTCCGTTCGATGCGAATATCCGACATCTTGGCGGGAGTTTGTTGGTACGCGAAACGAACCACGTCCAAATATTGAAATTACGTCGCGTATTTTCACGGAGCAAGAACTCATTGTAACCCGTGTTAGCTGCTATTCACGCTACCGCTGCTTCGATTAGCTTAATTAGCGAAATTGTCGGCAATTAGGGGAGGTTGGCGAAACAGGAATTTCTTCGACGCAAAGACCGTAACGAAAACTGATGCAGGAAGGTGATCCGTGCGATGCGATGTAATTCATGTAAAGCATATTTAAATCGAACGGCCGCATCATTCGCGTAATTGCAAATTGAACGAACGGATTTCCAGGAAAAGTTCTACGAAAAATCCGTATACGAAGCGTAGCTTCTAATAAGCCGGCTAATGACGCGACCTTCTGCGACCTGCGAATGGCCTTGACTTTCCAGAACACGATCTCCGTTTCGCCTCCTCCAACTTTCCAACTTTCGAGTCATCCTTACATTCTATGTACAAACGCTCGAGTAAATTAATATCTCTACGATATCTCTGCGAACGAAGACTTTCCGAGTCAAGCGTCGGTTAATCGAAATTTGGCGACGAAGATTCGGAGTCGCGCGTTCGATCGTTCGGCATCGGTTCAGCATCGTGCGCGAGGCTCGATGCGACGAACGTTGAGACGCAGCAGAGGACGAAGAAGAGGATGAGAAAGAGAACGCGGCGGCGGGTGTCTTGGTCTTTCTCGACTGGAAGACAAATCGATAACGGTCACGTTATCTTTGGACCAATTCTTCGAACGAGTCCACCTCTTTTGTCCGTTGATTATTATAATTCCTTCTCCGAGCTTCATTCCCTCTCGCGATTCAACGTTCCTGTTAAAAAGACGAAAGAAACGATCGACAAATACGGAGTGTTTGCTGAATATGGAAGGGTGCTCTTATCGCCGGAAATCGATCGTGGAGAATGCGCGCGTAACTTCGTCGCATTCGATATCCGAAGGACGATATCATCGAACGTTTGCGTTCGAATTGCCGTTCAACATCCGATAATGAACGCGCCAGGTCCAGTTAGGAGTAGGTGACCTTAAAGGATGTGGATCTTGGTCGAAGTAACAGTACCGAAGAGGCTCCGAGTCCGATTCTTCAGAGACTTGTGCCTTGACAACAGGTGTTGGACGCTGTCCACTTATCTACCTATTCTACATCCACTTATTACTTATTTACTTTTACCGGTTCTTCGAATTCGTGTAAATCGCGATCGTGTAAAATTACTTCTGCCTCTTTCGTCATGATTAACAACAACTCGTCTCGCCAACATCGTCTTCGTCGATAAATTAGTCGCTACAGACGTCTCTTAAATTAACAATTTTTTTTTTTTTTTTTTTTTTTTTTTTTGGTCTACAAGCAGACGGGAATTTACTCGAAATCACCCAACCCTTCAGCTTGATTCGAAAGCGGTTTCTTACTCTAATCGGCAATTATCCTGCCAGCTGCCGCGGCGCGTACGCTCCCTCGACGCGGCAAGCGGGATTGAAGGGAAAAAAAGAAAAAGAAAAAGAGAAAGAGAAAGAGAAAGAAAAAGAAAAAGAAATGGAACGATTCGTAGGAGCTTTTGTTCTCGAAGCGGCGAGAGTGATTTATCGGCTATCTGCTCGACGTCTTGCGAATCTTTTCTCGATCCCGCGAACGTCCAAACGGTATAAAAATCGATGCCGCAACTGTTCCTCCAAAGGCACGCGTGGTCGGTCGTTGCTATTCGTAGTTATATTTCTAGCTGCACACAGGCAGACCTCGTACGGCGAGGAGGATGATTTTTGCGGCCTGCCTTCGCACGAACTCTGACGCAACGAAAGAAAGAAAGGTCCGAAGAAGAAACGAGAGATTGACCGATTTTCCAACAACCATGCGTTCGGGTCTTCTGGTATTCTCCGCGTATCAAGAGCAGGGATACACTTTGCGCTCCGGTAGAACGCGTCGGAGGACGTAAATCGTGACTGCACGGTTTATGACGTGATTTAAAGTAATCGCGGCGCCCGACGATTTTGCAAATAACGCTGCAATCTGCCAGCTCGTATCGACCACCTTTACGTTGATTTCACGGTCGTGGTATATTTACGGGAATAGATACGATCTGTTGCTACTTGCTTTGTAATCTTCGGAGTTGGAACAGCGCCGCAAGCTCGGGAAAAAAGTGGAAGCTCGAGGCGCGATGGGTCTTCCCCGATGCCCGAGAGTTCCGATGTTTTTCCGTCCTTGAAAGGAATGCATGGAAGCGAGCAATTTCGCAAGATAGCATTCTGAGTGGCAATTAACTAGACTCGATCGCACGATCCCACGTCAAGTCGAGGGTGCAGCGTGTAGGCGCGTTGCAAGCGCGCGAGCTCGTGCGTTAATGACGTACGGAATGGCGACCTAGGGTCGTCGCTTCTCGTTTTCACGAGGGCCGCGCGCTCCGTCGACGCGCCGCACGAACGGAAGGTGTCTCGCTAATTAACTCGAGACGCGAGGTCTTCACGAGGTTTTACCTCGATTCTTCTCTACGCCTCGTCGTACCAACGAGGCCGATCGTACTCGAAGAAGATCGTTCGGTTACGCATCGACGCGTCGTACTCGTGTCATTGTGTGCGCGCACGACGAATCGACTCGTTCGAAAGAAAATTAATATCCGGCAAGAAGCGACGAGTAGGCGTTTTTCCTCGATAATACGGCGCGGTAAAACGCGTAATGAAACTGGACGCACGGTTTTTCCTTTCAATTTGTCTTGCTGCGCGTAACGGCACGTGTACCGAGAAACTTGATTAACGAAGCCGCATACCTCGGGTCTCTTTCGTCCGGCGAATTTAATGGAATTACGCTCGTACGTCGAAAACCTCATTATATTTTCATTAAACTTGGCCGTGCTTTTTGCCTTCGTTACTCACAGTGCAAACAGGTTTGCCGCTTCTCGAGTCGAGCCACGCGTTCGAACGATCAACCGTATTTGCGTACAAGCCTGATTCATTTTAAGGTAATTCGGTGATTAGGTAGAAGAGCGGATGGAAGCGGGACGCGCGGCGTACAACGGAGGAAATGGAAATTCAGGTATTTAGGGACGACCTCCGTGGCCGTGGTCCTGTTTCTTCGGCATGGTTCGCCGCTTCCGCACAATGTTCACGGAAATAACAACGGGTCATGCTGTAGCGCGAGGTCGTATCACGGGGCATTACATTTCCCATGCTCGAAGATAATGGCAGAAGGAGGAATCGGAGGGAAACGGATGCTCGCGTTTCGTCGATCAACGCGTTGCCATATCTCCAAAGTTCGGCGCGTCGATTAATCAAAAACTTGGTTCAAAACGTAATAATTGGAAGGCAGCGAACTTTCGAACGAGCGACCGTTCTTTTCTAGGTCGGTTAACAGTAAAGCGGAGCTTGATGCAATCGCACATCCGTCTTATGATATTAAACAAAGAATCGTTAGCAGTGGCTGGAATTCTTCGCAAAGTAATGGAACGTCATACACCGAACGTTTTCAGTGCCGTTAAGCTATAATCATTGTCTTTAATTACCGTCAGCTTGGAATTAATCGCGCATTTTCCGATACGACGACGTCCTCGAGTCGTCGTGACACCGGCCCGTAACACGTTTGACACGACCGCCACAGTTTTCTTGCTCCTCTCGCGTAATCTTCCACGCGTTTTCTAGATACTTCACGGAACGCTTCCTGAAAATATGCATATAGTTGTGCTCTAACGGTTGTTCTCTGCGTGAAGCAGGTTTCTACGCCACGAGAAAAATGTTCGCTTTGCTCGACGATTCTCAACGTTCCGACAGCTGCCTTATTCGCTCGCTCGTTACTCGTCCGCCTATTCCTTCCTTTCAAAGTCAAAAAAATCTTCGCGTCTATGACAGTTACGCCGCTTCGCGAACGTTCTTCGATGGTGACAACTTTGAGAGCGAAGATACGCGATCGACGTTTCCAAAAGAATCACGAGCGTGTCTTTGAAGCGGACGTAAAGTCGCGGCAAGAAAGAGTTGTTCGAAAGATGAGAAACACCACTGTCGCGAATCTTGAGTAGATATTTGTCAACTTCGTAGTAGGATTGTTGGACCGTTAGAATCGATAAGAATTTTATTATAATTTAATTATACACGCAAGGAAGAAATATCACGTCTATCGAGCGCATGATACCACAGATTCGAAGAACAGGACACCAGGTTCTCGAACGTCGAAATCCAATTATAAGAAATCATTTATTTTGTATTAATTATAGGAAGCCAAGGTAGCAGAATTTATTTACCGATGACACGTGAAACCTGCGCTCCTGTCTATCGCGCAACGTACAATTTCTCGAGACGCGTACGCGCGAATCGCGAGCATCCTGCTCGCTGGATCCTACGCGACGAATCGCATTATAGAAACGGAGCTATTGCTCGCTCGCGCGATTCTAACCGGCAGGTTAATCGACTCGACGCATGGTTACGCGATCGTAGCCAGTCCGTGAAACCACGATGTAATCGGGACGACGCAACGCGCGGCCGCGTGCGTGGGTGTGTACTGTGCAAGAATCGCGCTACGCGTCTCAGCGGGTTTTTCACTCGACCCCGTGTGTTCGTTCTTTTGTCTTCCTGGGTGGCCGTATCGTCGCGAACCAATCGCAGGCACGTTCGATTCGTTGTCCAAGGCTTTCGACTTTATCCGGCCTTCGTCCATCGAATATCGGACATTGAACATCGAAATCCTAATTGCGGTGGAACGGTTGTTCAGAATTATCGCAACGACCTGCTCCGGGCATTGTATCGGTTTCTCGCTTTGCTTTTCGAAGCGATGTAACTTAATATACATTCGCGTTGTCCAATCTTAGCCTCGCCGGATCGGAAAATACAAGCAGATCTCGCGACGATCTCCTGTATACGTCGAATAGAAAGCTGTTCCGTGGTTCGATAGACAGTTGGCGAATTACGGCAGGAGAGAGAGAGTTGCGTTGCAGCGAGAAATCTACGGCGTTACGAAGTTCTACGTATTCGGAGCCTCGCGATACAGTGTTTGGTTACCTCGTTGCGATTAATCGTACGATTATTAACGCAGCATCCATCGAGATATATTCTGCCAACCTTCGATGTAATCAAGAAATCGTTATAGCCTACCTCATCAATCATGTTAGCTTTTTAAGTACGTACACTTTTCTCTTCAACGCGTTAGCATGCGCGCAAAGCTGAAAAGAGGACTAGCGGGACAATACGGGAGACGCAGTCCGACCATATACGATCGATAGATGCGAGCGACTTTGCCAAACAACAAGCTACAGTCGAAAATGATTCAGGCCCGATCAAACGATTAAAGCCAATTCGATTTATGCTCGTGCATGGTACAGGTTCAGTCAGCAAGGTCGCTGATGAGTATTCGACTCCTGCGTATCAGCGATAAAAGCAACAGCCAAGAATTTTACGATCCCGATCCACGGTTATTATTACCCTATCCGTCGTAAACGTGATTGTACGCGAGCCTGTTACGCGTACGACCCGAAGATACCATTATTACATCCTGATCTTCCACATAAAGGATACGACTTCCTGGTCTTAAAGTACATTTTCGGAAGATTTCCAAGTTGTTCTCAACATCGCCGATACGGAGGAGAGAACGCGGCGTTCTCGTCGCCCGAGTTTTCATCTGTGCGAGGCGCGCGGCGCTGACCGCTGCTGTAGTCGACCAAGGCATCTTCGTTGCGAGACACGAGCCATCGACGTCGAGCGTAAAGGAGTGGGTGGAAAGCCGCGTGTCAAACCGCATCGTTTTGCCCCGTTATCAAATGACGAAAACGGTCAGCGATGCTCGTTAACCGAAGCTGAATGGAAAACGTTAGTAGACTTCCTGCGATTTACAGGACTTAATCTAACAAGAGGCTTTTAAGGGCTATCTAACAAGCGTTTTTCTCAGAGCGGAAGAGCCGAACGTGTCCGTTCTCCGGCGGAGTCGTGGCAACAGATCGGTAGCTACATAGCCTAACCTACGAGGCATTCAAATTCACCGTGGTATTAGTTACGGCGATCGTTTTATAGGTAAGTACGAAGTAGCTCGAGTCCGATGCCAGGAAGCGACGTAAGATTTAGCGTACGTTAGACTTAGGCGAGTGGCAAAGGTCAAATTATCATTTATATATCTGGTCGATCCTATCTCGTTGAAAGAAGCTATTTGCCAAGTTTACGGGCATGATGCGTACATATTTTAGAAACTGGCCACCTACTCGATCGATGTACGATCGAACTCGAATTAACTTCGAATACTTGCCACTTCTGAACGTACCACGATCGAGGGTTAAACACAGTCGACATTAAACACATTAAACGGAGGCGACATTCTTCCGGAAACCGAGTGTGCGAGCTCCGAGTTGCGCGACCCGCAAGGTCATTCCGGCATATTTTAAATAACGGACTGCCGCTCTTTATTCCGCTGTTTCTCCGCCTTATTCGCGTATCGCGCCGCAAACAGGGGACAGGCGCTCGTTATTCGTCGCTTCGAGTTGTCCGAAAGTGTCACCGGTCGAAAGAAGGCCGCCGATGGAGAAAGAAAAAAAAAAAAAGAAAAAAAGAAGAAGAAAGGAAAACGTGAATAGAGGGGAATCGAACGATTTTTAACCGAAGCTTGCAAGGAAGGAGGGAGCGGAGTATTGGTTACTCGAGCTACGTGTTACACGTATAACGACCGGCTTTGCCGGTAACGACGCTTAAACGCGCATTCGAATGGAAGTCGGTGGCGCGCCCTCGGTGCGCAGCCACCGTACAATCCATTAGTTTCTCGCGCGAACGGCGGCAAAAAAGCCGCGCAATATTTCAAGTCTCCGGTCTTGGAGTTAACTGTACCGGTTCGTGGCTGGCCGTATAGCCGGTGGCAAGTGGAAACGATATCGCCGGTTGTAAAGGCTCTTACGAGGCCCGTCTTTTTACCGCTGTTTCCCCGATACGTTTAATTAAGATTTCCGAATGCCCGGCTACTTTGTCGTCGGTTCCGCTCTCGCTTTCTACGCAGGCTACCGACCGCGATTTAACGTCCTCTGTGTTTATATCCCGTCGACTCTCGTTCGAACTAAACGCGAATTGCCGGTTAAACCGTAGAAAACGCAGTTTTCGCTTCTCTAGTTGGCAAGAATATACATTCAAGGGTTAAAATGTCCAAGGCAGGGACCGTTACTTGGAAACTTACGAGAGTCATTCGGTAATCTCGAGTCTGTCCGACGGACGCCTACTCCGTTCGCTTAGTTAGTGTCATACGGTTGAAACACTTGTCGTTGCCTGTATGCGCGCGTTTCTCGCGTTCCTGTCGTGCCGCGATTATATCGAAAATCTCAACCGGGTGCGTCGACGATCATCGGTCTTCCGCTTATCGACGTCGAAAGCACGAAATCGTATGATTTCTCGGCATTCCTCTGTTCGACAACCTTGGCTTCCCTCTCTCTTTCTCTCTCTCTCTCTGTCTCTCTCTCTCTCTCTCTGTCTCTCTGTCTCTCTGTCTCTCTGTCTCTCTGTCTCTCGATCACGCACGCATATCTTCAAGCGGAGAAAACGTACGGTCAGACCGCGAATAGCGGCTACGGTGCGCGTAAAAAACGATATGCGACTATGCGACAGCGTTGAAAAGAAGAAGAAGAAGTTAAATTTCGCTGGTATATCGATTCGATCGGGCTCAGACGGCTCGGACAGCGAGGAGAAAGACGGTAACAACGACTGGTCGTTCGCACGAAGCCGAATGTTCGTTGGCACGTCGAATGTAAAACTCTCGTGCATCGAGTATTAATCGCGATGGACGAGGAAGAACGGTGGACGATGCTGAAATGCCGGTGACACGGAACGTGTCACGGGCTAACGATTAGAATAGCCGCTGATGGGAAACGAAGACTCGGAAATTTGCAGAATATGTACGCGTGTACGGGTCGTGATGGGCGTGCGTAACAGGTTACGCGTCAGCGGCGTTCGACCACCTCAGCGAGCAACGCTTTCTCGGAAACGTCGCCTCGTACGGGATTCTGTTTGTCCCGCGTGAAGAAATTACGATGCTTATGTAAGCTGCTTGAAATGCCGGATCGCGAATCAGGGGACACGCCGTCGTGTCACGAAACGCAGCGAGCGGATGCCTTTTAACTTTCGTTGCTGGCAATCGTAGCTGGCACGGTAACCTCGGCGACTTCGTCGTCTATGAAATTGAAAGAAGAGCTGCACGTCGGCGATATTCGGCTAACGGAACATCGAGGCGGTCTGCGTACTTTCGATCCGCGAATTTCAAATTCTAAACGTAGCCAAGGTTCCACGGAATGCCTGTCCGCGTTCGACCACCCGTATCTTTACTTGGAAATTCTGATATAATCGCCTCGTGCGCTGGTTAGAAATTACGGTGGTTCGACGTTTTACGGAAAAGTCACGAAGGCCTATGAAAATAGATTTCATCGGATCGTCTGGAAAACGAAGAAGACGCAGGAATCTGAATACCACCGCGCCCACGAGGCAGCCGAGTAGACACGATGGAAGGAACAGAGGCACGAAACCGTTGCCACAGTTGTCCGTCGATTTTACGAGATTCGAAGAATCTCGGGTATCGGTCGAAAGAACGCAGCGCCGGTGCGTACAAACCGCGTCCAGATAACTGTACGTCGGTTGGAAAGTCGGTGGAATATGGGCCAGTCGTTTGGAGCCGACGAACGCGAGATTTCCGCGTTTCCCGCTTTCTGTTTGTCCGCCTGCTAGCACCTAACCCTCGTCGTCCTCCCACGAATTCCAGTTTTATCGTCTCGGAGTCGAGGAGAGGAAAGGAAACGACTGGCGCGAGAACGGCGGAACGCGCGCGTCCACGATCGTCGGGATCGAAGATCATGGGAGAATTAGAACGGGAATTTCACGCGACTCGCCACGAGTTATCGGCAGGATGCTGTTTCCGTTACGACGGACGTTTATCGCCGGTGTATATTTAGATAGGGTGCTCGAGCCGACGTTTTTTATCGAAACGATCGCGGTTACGACCGGCTCGCTCGTTTGATCTTCGTGGATCGAGCGTGTTTCGTCCGCGTTATTGGGACATCGTCCCTTCCTGCGCTATTATAACTCCATCGAATCGATCGTTTCGCTTTACGGGCAGCTCGCAAATTCCTAAAGCTTCGAGCACACCGAACAACAGGTTTACCGCGATTTAGAGACATCGTAGCGTAGACGATCGTCGAATTTGTTCTAAACTTTACGAACTGGTTCTAAATGTCCGCCTGCGATGTCCAATGCGATCGAGAGTGGAACGACAAGTGGTCAGCAAATAACGGACGAGGCTTCGCGGAATCGACGATTCGATAATTGAAAAAACGTTTGACGCGCCACCGCGCGTTTCCTCGAATCGCGTTTGAATCGCGTGGAACGCGCGGCAGCAATATGCCAGATAATGGAGTTTGTGCGCAACGATAGGTTGCGCGTAGCAACGAAACGATCGGACAGGCTCATCGCGGCTAACCTTTCGCGAACGCGATCGTCCGTCGAAAAGACCGTGAAATTAAGCGGCGATCGGATTAATTTACTCGCAGAGCGTTCGTCAAGATGGAAATCACGCGTCGATCGATCCGGCGAACTATCGTCTAATTTACCGTTTAATTAAATTTCGTTTCCACGAGTGCTCGTCGTCGGTACCGTTATCCACGCAATTTCTCCTTATTAGTTTACAATAGTAATTTGTCCGCGTTTATCGACTGTAGCAAAGAGACGAGTATCTCGGCCGATGGATCAGGCGACAAACGCGAGAGGCTGGATTAACGTTAGGCATTAAACGAACGGCGATTAAAACCGTCGGACAAACGACCAACGCGCGAGATATATCGTCGAACTTGTAGCTGGTCTGTTAATCTACGGATCGGTAGAGATTCGCAACGGTGGTTCGGACGTTCCGCGAAATAAATCCATCGCCGTTGCTATCTGCACGGAACGTTCGTTCAGCGACAGCATTGGTATCGAGCGGATATCGCCTCGTTCGTCGCGCACAAAACTCTATTTTCCGCGTCTGTTCGCCTCTTCCTGCGATCCACTCCACTGACCTCCTTCGTCGCGCTAGACTTATTTCAATCGGAGGATAACGCCTTAGTAGAACGCGATACTAGAAATACGCGCGTCAGACTGCAAACATTGGAACGTTGTATGGCGGCTATCTATTCCGACGTATTTTCGTTCGGACGTGGTTACGAGGTAATAAGAATTAACCACGTGTGATTAATGAACAGTATCTAAATAAAGAAGCGAAGGGACGACGGTGGAAGCGGAGATCAGGTTGGGGGGGGGGGGGGGAGAGTACAGATCGTTAACCCCAGCGATGTATGCACGACCAATTAATCCTCGTTATTAGTCTGGAGAATGGCTTGTATAGCGCGCAACTGAAATTGCGTGGCAGAGAAGAAGACGCGAGCTTTTCCAAACCGACGATTGAGAATCTCGTTATCGGCGGTTTCCCACGCGCGATAAAGAATCCGTTGGAAGCGGCCGGTCTATGGTCTTGGCGATTCGATCTGGCGACGATGCCGACGCGGAAAAGTCTCGTAATTAGTTACGACCGCGCGGGAATTCGCTTGATATGACGAGTAACGGTAACGGATCGGCAAGGCAGCGTCGTTCAGGGCTCTCGAGTCCGGTCAAGTTCGAGATCTCGGCTGCGGGACGAGTGGTAAACGCAAGCGCGAGCAACGTGGACGGCGAAACGGATCGAAGAAAGAGGAGGAGAAGGTGAGAGGAGAGTACGATGACCGAAATAAAGATGGTTCGAAAACGACTAACCTGCTGGCCGCCAACTTGGTGACATAAGCGTATTTGCACGCGGACCGCGTCGTACCGCTGCCGTAATCGTCGATGAACTCATTATCGGCACGGCCGCTTTCGTGACGCGGCAAAAACGGATACGAGAGAGGATTATTCGGGTTAATGACGCTCGTCCGAGCTAAACGACCGATCGGCGCGATGAATACTTCATTGGCGCCCGCGTGCGTTGCACCGCGCGCCATATGTATCTTCGATCGAATAGTTTCGATTCCATTATCAGCATTGGTGACGACGCATCCTCTCTCTGGTTGACCATACCCTGCCGTTTCGTTCTTCGTAAATCAAGAATGCCGCGTCGATCGATCAGCGACGCGCAATTTGAACCAGCCACTCGCGTGACACGCTCGAATCGATCGTTGCTGGCGATAATTCGTCGATAACGCGCGAAAACGTTTTAGCCGCGGACGACCGGACAGAGGACGAAACGCGTGAGCTAAGCAGATTTCCAGGCGCATGGCTCCAGCAACTTGCACCGTTCAGCCGCGCCAACCACGCAGCCACGATTTCCGCACTGTCATGCAATTAACGTTTCTTCGAATACGATTGAACGACGCAAAGCTCTCTTTCAGAACCCTGTCGGGTATCTCGACGCTCGTTCGTTCCCTATTATCGCGTCCGTTCCGTTCCGTTCTCGTAAACGGTACATTCGCGCCGGTATTCCGCGGATACCTTTTTGCCCCCCGTTCTTAGCCACGTTCGCGGCTGTTTAGCCGGGCAATTATCGCGCCAAATTATTCGTGTCGCCATCGCGATGACGTTTAGCGTGGCATTTATCGCCGGTGGACCTACTTCCGCCGTGTCAATACGATTCGCCGACACGGCCTTCTGCCGTTGAATACGCGATAATTAATATTCTGCGTACGCGGTCATGCGTTGAAAACGGTCAATCGGGTCACCAGGATATCGACCAGCTATTTGGACCATTCGCGGACCGTGTCTATCTCTAGTAAACGTTTGATACTTTTCCCCGTGAAACGCATCGCGATCGTTTCCTCGTCGAGATTAGCCGACCAAGGCTCCCATTCAATTCAGACGCGGCGAAATCGCAAAGTTCTCGGGCAAGAATATCCGCAGCCTGTAATTCTTCGCTACTTCCAGTTATCGCCTATCCAGTTAAGTCGCTGTCGTTGTACGACGCCTATACCTCCGACATCGTAGTTAGCCGTGTCGTTGAAAATTCCGTTTGCGTTTCGTCGCAACGCCCGCGAACGAGGACGCGAGACTTACCAAGAATCTCGAGGAACCGACCGAGTTGCGCGATCATTTCCAGCGAGGATACCGCGATAGTTCGTTTCGCGAGATTTCAGTCACCGCGTCATCGTTACATCGTCGAACGATCGCTCGTTTCCGAACGGAACTACGATCGACGTTAAACGACGGAGACGTCTTCGTACGAAGATGAGTCGAATAGCTGGTCCCGACGCGACACGTGTTTGTTACGCGACGAGATTAATGGAAAAGGGACAAGGTACAGACGGTATTAGATCGAACAACGCGGTCACGCTTTCGATGTTACGCTTCGACAACGGTGTTTAAAGCTGACGCGAAGTTTCGCCGGAGCCTTAGGAACCGGCGTGAAAAAATCGAGGGTTAAGCGTTGATTCGTGCAACTATCCGCCGGTTATCGCCGCTCATCTGGGAAAAAAAAAATGTTTTTAACAATCACCCGTGAACGTACACGAGAGGCTCGTCTCGGTGCGGCTTATCGAGATTCCAGCACGTTTCCAAGCAGCAGGATTATCTTTCAGGCGAACCGCCTTAGGAGCCAACCTGGTTAAACCTCATGGGTGGATGATTTATCGGCCGAGTGCTTCACCGCGCTATCCGTTGTTCCGAAAAATTGAAAATTCGCAACGAAACCACGCATCCTTCGAGTTCTTCCGAATCGTCGCTAATCTAATAGCATTTTTCGCCGCGCTTGCCCATCGTTTCAGTTGCATTCCGATTCGCCGAACGTCGCCGCAAATATAATTTCACGTTTGCTTCGTGGGAACGGCACCTGGTTTTCGTTTCGCGAGGCGAATCGCGGCTGGGAACCTGCGACGCAAGAAGATCGAAATTTATTCGAACGATCGTTCGGCGTGCGAGATTAGCGGAGGTTGGCCTGCTCGATTCGTGCAGCCGCGAACGTGGAATTTAATCGAACGACGCGATGTTTCATCGGCCGCGCGAACGTATCCGCTGAAAGTAGGTCCCGTGAAAACGGAATCTCGGTACCGAAAGAGCGAGCACGATGCTGCGAAACACGCGACCCATGGACCGCTATGCTCGCGCGCGTTCGCATATTCCGCTGGTAGCCAAGCGCCAGATGGTCCTCGACGCGAGGAATCGACGTGCCGTTTAATCACATTCGATCGCAGCCGATACCGTTTCGTTGGCTTTCGTTGGCGTAAACGGGCGATGATTAATTCTAAACAATTTTCAACTACCATATTCGCGCGTTAACTTAAAATCCCTGTACACTCCCTAAGCACCTGTATATCAATCGTTGCAACGTTCTATTCGTCGGAATGACATTATACGCGTTCGACGCGTGAAACAACACGCTTCTCCTTACAACCTAAGCGTCCAACGTTACGTCGTCCAATGGGATTTCGGTTTCGATCCGTTACCGGATCGCTCGCGATCGTTGTATCCTCTAATGATAGCTCTGGCTATTTATTCATAGCAGAAACGAAGAAACATTTTCGGCGATTCCAAGCGATTACGGACGATTGGGCGACCAGACGTCGTTCATCGATGGTTCGTTGAACGCGTATTTGCGATATCTGGAAAGTGGGTCCTCGCGGTCGCGGGAGGAAACTCGTCGCGACGATACACCGCTACTTTTGCGCCAGATGGTGCGAAACCTGCGAAATCATGCGCCTGCAGCGTGTAAACAATCCGTGCATAGAAACACGGCGCATCAATCTTAATCGCCGAGCTGCATCGCGGTGCCGAGCGTCGTTAACTACAAATCCAGTTGTTTATACGGAGCCTGGTGTAACGAGTTTCCACGAGACGCGCAATGCGGGCTCCGCGACGCAATTTCCACGAACGTGTACGACCATATGTCGCCTGTCGTCCCGCTTGGTAATCGTACGTTCGACGTAACGAAAAAATATCCACGGGGTCGAGAGGACGCGAGGGTCAAATTGCGATCGGAATACGACGATCGATGGATCACTCTGGTAATATTATAGTATTGTCCGTAATACAGCGTCGCTAATAGCACAGTCGTGAAAGCTGAAAATTTATCGCGTTTCAACTTACACGCATCTCCCCTTCCGCAGACCCTTTCCGTTTCAAGATTATCGTCGAAATCTTTACGACGAATTTCACTCGATTCGCGTGGCATCGTTAACGTAAGCGAGTTCGATGGATCAATTAATTAATTCTCTGTTCCCATGTTACCTTTACGCGGAGTCTCTTCTGCATTTTATCTGCTCGCGATCGTGTTCTGTAATTGTAACTGTTATGTAAGCTGATGATCGACGAATAAACGAATAAATCTGGCAACTCTCTATCGAAATTAATCGACACGCGTAAACCAGTAAGTCGAGCGCGTTATTTCCTACGCTTCGCGTGCAAATGGAATCGCACAACCAATTCTCCGTATCTACGAAACAAACTGAGACACCAGGCTCGCTTCCTTCTCGTCTTTGTCCCTTTCGCCGTCTCGAATGCTATCGACGCTTCTCCTGGTCTCGCGTCTCGGTCGTGCAGCTTAAGAATTTGCGAGTATCCTCGTATCTCTCTCGTACCAAAGTCCGCGACGATGCTACAAATTCGCGACGTTGCGATTCGAGTTTGCGCGTCATCGATCAAACGATTTTCTCCTCTTTCCCCGCTTGTTTAACTGTTTGCGCCATGAAACGGTCATCCTCGTCGCTACTCGTTATCGTAAACATTAAAATCGTAAATGCACGCGATTCAAAGCACGATGCTTCGACTGGCAACGCGATAAGATCTTTTGCAATTCAGCGACCGTTCCGTCGGTTTGTTTTCTTTTCTCATTTAGCTTTCGTTTCATCGAACGTGCAGCAATTCTCAGGTCGATTTGGGAGATTAAAAAATATGCGATATCGTAATTCGTTTCGTAACACGGTGTACGATAGAGGAGGCAGGCTGATGATATCTATGGTCGATAATGGCTCGATGGAAACGTCGAGGTGGAAAAGAAAAAAAAGAAACTTGTCAGAAGTGGGATTCGAACCCACGCCCACAGAGTGGACTGCGACCTGAACGCAGCGCCTTAGACCGCTCGGCCATCCTGACTCGATGCAACATTTTCAAAATGCATCAGAAATTGCTTGGAACGCTTCTATATTTCGAATTTCATGTACATAAGAGGAAAATCTAATTGCAACATGGAATTTAGTTTCGAAACGATTCTAACCTAGAAATTAAACTTTGCTATGAGACAATATCATCTGCCCGTGTCTACATTTTTCTATTGCTCGGAGGCTCGATTCTTTTTACCATTGTAGCGATGGCACCGACGTTACCGATGGAGAACAGAATAAGATCATCGACTCGAAAAAAGTCAGAATGTCTCTTACGCCCCCTACGATTTCCTACGACGAATGTAGGAACGATAAGATTACGAACTAGTAGCCAGAACTCAAACTAGATGCGTATAAATTCGAAAATTTTTATTTGAAAATACGCATCTTGTTCGTGCGAATATTGTTCGTGCCTAGAATTTCTCACACGATCGATATTTCAGAACGACACGAAGTACCATCTGCGGAAAATGTAGCTCGCTACCTGAATTTATGCCTGAGACAAATTCACGGTATGGGAAAAACACGCTTGGAAATCGCGATAGAATTTTCTACCAATACTTGGGCCTTTCACTTCCGCGATACGTGGTATTTGCAAACGCAATTTTACGCGTCTTTTGCGCGTATTGTCTACTAATCGGTCCTTTCGTACGTTTCCTTAATATTTGCTTTTTTAAGGAAACTCTCGTCGAGAAGATGTTCGATATTCTTTCCTTTACGTGCTTCACGTATATAAATGCGATATTGACCAAAAAATATTTTACGTGTTATGCGATACTCCAGCGAAATATTATTTACCGTTGCTCGCACGCGATTTTTCACTTTTTCACACTTTTCACGTCGGACATCGTTCCCGCCTGAATAGAAAAGTTCGCCAGAAAAATACCACGTCATTCGATACACGAGCTCGTGTTACTCAAACGCGTTCCATTTGTTCCGATGCCTCTCGCGTATAAACCCATCTATTTTGCGAAGCTTTCTGTAACTTTGTATATTGCTAAACGCCGTAGTCTAAATTCCAATTGGCGGGAATCCAATTTTGCGAAACTGCCCGATCGAAATCGTCAAAGGTTAATCGACTTAAAAAAAAAAAAAAAAAAGAGAAACGATCGTTGCTCGGGATTGTAGTTCGGGGTAGCGGCGTTGCCCCGCGAATAGCGATAACGCGAATTCGAGTCGATGGTAAATCGCTTTCTCGCCGGTTCCAAGTCGCTGAAGCGGCGGTTCCGAGACCCAGCTGCCGTTTCCTAGGAGGGGACCGGTTGCGGAGTCGTTACCGAGAGCGTAGAAAGCTCGGTTGCGTAACGGACAACCGGATCTCCTCGAGAGGCAGTTTCCGTGCCGTGGAACCAAGCGAACCCCGATGATTCCGGGAAATGGTCGGAAGAGGGAGCGATCGAGAAATTTGGAGAAACCTTCGAAGCTTCGTAACGCGAACGAGAATCGAGCTCACGAGTGAGAGCCGCGATCGAAAGTCTCTCGCGGCGGTTTTACATGGCGCTAGCATTACGTAAATGTCAAATAAAAGTGAAAATATGCCAACAGCCGTGTCGTCGATGACCTAACGAACGTTAAAGACCGCGATCGAAGGGTCTCGATCGATGTGCCGATTTGTACGCGGGGTTGACAATGACGAGGCGCTTGACAAGTTACTCGATGAAAACGCAAATATTTCGAGGGAACGAAAAAGCGGTTTCACTTGTGGGTGAAAGTCTCTTTGAAAAGCTCGTTTGTTAAATCTTATTTCGAGGAGCTGCGCAACGAGAAGCTTCTCTATTATCGCGGAACAAGATTTCATCAAACCCTTTGCCGCGTCTCGGGCTATGGGCGCAACTGGAAGATGCAATTTCACGAAGAAGATCTAAAAGTTAGAAACGTGAACTTCGTTTAAACGCTTCCCTTTCAGGCAGCCGTGCGATATAATTCCGACACTTCGTGGAAAAGTCGAAGGAAAACAGATGGCTGACTGATTCGACGAACTCTCGCGCAAATTTGCGCGCCTCCCTCTCTTTGCTTTCATTCTAAACGTTGCGAGGTTTTCACAAAAATTTGTCACCGGCTTAGCATCTCATTCTTTTTTTTTTCTCTCTTTTTTCTTTGGAGAAATTGCGTGTTTTTGCGCCGAATATTCTACGAAAGAAGAAAAGTCACTGGTGGAAGGAGGATCGCCGCCGTTGCACCGAGAAACGTGCCCTTTCTTCTCTGTCCTGTCTTTTCTATCTTATTATACGTAGTATTTTGGTCTTTACATGTATTCGCAAAGGTGATCTCGTCAGTGAACGAGATATATCGTAAGATAAAACAAAACAAAAAAAAAAAGAAAAGAAAAAGAAGAAATAACATCTAAGATTCACTACTACGACGCAAATGTGAAGATTTACGAGCCATGAACTTCTTTATATGTAAATTTCTAAGGGAGATGTACGTTCGACCTTGCGAAAGTAATAAGCGTTTGGACGAGAGAATGACAGATGGGAAAAAAAAGAAACGTGCGTTCTAATGGTAAGCGTTAGTTCACCGAGACAACGTTAACGAGCCACTCTAGAAACTATAACTCAAGTAATCAACGTAATATTCGTCGCTTTCTCCAAACACCGTTAACGAACGAAAAAACGGTTTACGTTCGTGCAAAGTATCTACGAATTATGGTGTTTCCATAGGCTGCAAACACCTGTGCAAAGGTCTTGTAATTTGTTCGATAATTACATCCAGTAGCTACCAGGTGTGATCTTTTGCAGAACGAAAGTAGTATTTTTTATCGAAAAGTAGCATCGCAAAGTTGAAGGAAAAAGTAGAAGAAGGCGAAAGGATCTTCTTAAATACAGAATCCCGATAGCAGGATCGTCGGGATTTCCGAAGAGGTTTTTTTTTTTGGAAAGAGACAGGACGCCGCTTGTCGGCGACTGTTGTCGGAGGGCCGAAGAAGGAAATGTATTTACCACGGTAAAGTATATCGTGAAGAGAAAGGGGGGCCCCAAGTCGACAGGTAAACGTGACTGCTAACTCGATCCGCTTCATTCAGTGCGTGATCCTTAGTCTCGTGTGTGCGTCCGACTTTGCCCCCTCGAGACTCGATTTTTTTCACCGGTGTCTGATATCTCGAGAAGGAATAAACGAATCCCGGCTCCGTTCGTACGATTTATCCGGTAATTGCATTGGAATTTTCGTGCCGTTACTCGATCGTTGTTACGCTAAAGCGGTAATTCGCATTGGAAATAGGAGTCGAACCGGCGGTTAGTGAGAAACGAAAGTGAGTCTCGTTGTACGATCGTAAACTGTCTGGAATAACGCGGTTGCATTGCTGTCGCGATCGACCTTCCGCGTCCTTAAACATGCTGGATGATTTGAACAGCTGAGCAATCGAGAAAGGAAAATTGCCCATCGAGGCAAGTTCAGTGGTTGTCCTAATTTAATATGACGTGTGGAAATTTCGACGAAAGAAACCGACCGCGTGTTTAGGAACCGAGAGAGAAGTACAGCGTCGATCCGTATTGGAAAACGCGATACAAAAGACGAGATAATCGGACCGTTTCGTAAAATCGCGCCAAAAATGTCGCTTTACTTTGGCTGCTTTTTATTCGTGCTAAACTGCGTGGTACACGCGAGTCCGGTTTCGAGGAACGAATCCAACATTCTGCGAATCGGCAGGCCTCAAGACGCGTCGTCGATAACGGCCAGGGTGACAAATTTGAACAGCACCGATTACGAGGTGGAGAGGCAGACGCGGAATGATAGGCGCGGCCCGTTAGTTGAATTCAGCAAAAACAATCCGGAACTTGATTGGAAGAAGTATCTGAAGTTGTTCGACGAGAAGCAAGAGGAACACGAAGATCTGGATATCGATTTCATGAAAGAAAAGTTGCAGAAGACGGCGAACAGTATCCAATGGCTGGTGGATCTTTACGATCCCCTCAAGTGGTCTAGAGTACCTGGTAAACTCGGGCACGACTGCAGGAACGAACTAGAATCGTTTCTGAAGTCTCTCAAGGATGGAAAGCTGTGGGCGGCCAAAAGTGAGTAGAACAAGCTCGCTCGAAAGGGATCGGCAAACGATGGAGAAACCAGCAGGCAACGCTCGGATCGTTTGCCGCCCCGCGGAGATCCACCGTCGTGATTAACAATCGCGTCTGCGACTTTGCGACGTTCGCGTTCTAGTATGCGTCGAACGTTTCTGCAACTGATACTTCGGTACTCGCACGTTGCCAGCAATTAATAACGAGCGTCCAGAGAAAGTCGCGTTTCGCTGTGTTTCCGAGCGGCGTGTCGTTGGCAGACCCGATTGCTAAATGCGTTATTACTATGTGAAACAGCAATTTACCGCTTGATTTTCGCAAGGCTTTTGTCACGTTCCACTAATAGCACCGGAACGAACGCTTTATCGTTGAACGAATTTTCCACCTTATTCCTCCGTGGATGAAGCAATCGGAGAATTCTTGCGGCTCGTGACGATGCAAAAAGCCAAGTTGAATGGGCAGTCTATTACGATGTTCCAAGCTGACTTACTGAGAAATTTAGGTCTCCAGCTAGCAACGCAAAGTTATTATCGTAAATCGCAATGGAAACGAACCAACACCTCGTAGTTGTGAACTTTCCCGTTTCTGTCGTGTCACGAAGCCAACTCGTCGAAGAAACTTCGAAATTCGAAATATTCCCTTTCCATTAATTCTGACCCAGAGCGACTCTGAATCGGCTGAATCGAAAGTCTATGTTTCACTAGATTAATGCCACTCCACGCCGTCCAGCATTACGTAATTGATTTATTTTCATAAACCGTGGCATTCGCCCGATAACGGTATAACGTGCATTACGGACAGATTTGCTTTCTATACCACGGAACGGCTAACGCTTTATATAATTTGATTTATGCACCTGAATTCCGTACACCGGTCGTTTCGCAACGATCGCTTATCTCGATCATCGCGGTTCCTTATCAAACGCACTTAACGCGCGATCGCCGAATCGTGGCTCGTATCTTTGAATATTCCTCGAGAATTAGCAGAATTCATGGCGACTTTCAATCCGAAAGTCTCGACTTCCTAATCTACAATCAGGACGCAGTTTCTTTTCTTTTTTCTCTTTTTTTTTTTTTTTCTTTTTTTTCGGCGGTCGTCGCTTCCCTTTGAATATCGATGCAAAGATCTTAAAACGATAGGTTTCGTCTTAAAGTAGTCTGAAAACGGTACTTTGCTGGCTCAAAGTCCAAATTCCATCACGACGGAGGTCGTTGCTGGTTGATAGGAAGAGAGAAAGACTCTGAATTACGCATGATTTTCCAGATTCGCGATCGTTTCCGGGAATAAGCAAAGATCGGATTACGATCAAACGGTCGGTCAATCTGCAACGCGAACATGCAACGCGCCGATTCGATCACCGACAAACCGCATACGACGTTATCTTTCTCGCACTCGTACGGGCAGATTCGCTTTCCAACGCGACGTAAATGCTCTGTGACACTGTTCGACCCCTTTCCGCAGAGATGCGTCGCATTCATTGCGACACGCTGGTGCGGTGGAGGGACAGAGAAACAGAGATCGCTATGTTTCTTTATCGGCGCTGATTTAACTAACGAACCTGTTCCAACGACTTACGAGTTTTATGCTTTTGATCTGCTAAGCTGATCTGTCGTTTTTTTCTTCTTTAGTAGGAAAGAAATAATTAATAATTCGCACTCTGTTATTCTTTCCCACTTATTCGCGCAGCGATTCATTTATCTCGATACTGTTGAATTTTTCATTCTTGATATCATTATATTTTTTATTTTATTACGCTTATTATATTTATTATTATTAGTTTTCATTTTCGCCGTTGTCTTGTTCGTTGTGGAAATACCCTTTCAACGGCTCTACGATCCGACTCGCAATATTAAATTCTTTTTCTAAGCTCGGCAAATTTTATAAAGCGTCTGAAAAAGCCTGCGAAGATCGGCTTCTATTACAACGTGCTGCGTTCAAGAGATTCTCCCTATTAACGGAATAATTCATCGAACGATCCGTTTCTCCAACGATATTACACCATCGTTTTATAATTTTTATTTCGATTCGAATATGCAGCAATTTTATCTGCCTACGTTGTACGGGCATCGCCGAAGTTGCAAACAAACAAAGTACGATAATTTCCGATCAACGTAACGATATCCCAATTACTTCGTTCATACTGATAATTCCTATCTTTTTAATTTCGAACGCGCAAAATATCGCGCGTAGGCGGTGACCCATCGAACGTATAAAAGGCAGGTACTATGTCGTACGAGTTCCACGTTACACGTTTGACAATACCGTGGAAAATATTGATATTAAAAATTAACGAACTCGTAGCTCGTACGAGGGGATTCACGGAATCAACGAGCCTTATGAAACACACGCGTTGTACGCGTATCGTGTTTCGACGTTGCAGTTAAAAATTGGATTTTAACGTAGTCGTGTAAATACGAGGAACGGTCGAAAGCTGGCAACGACGCTGAGAAATTATGGAATACTCGTTTCAAACTCGGTGAGCGAACGCAGCCCTCGAGGGGCAACCGGCGAACGCTGATTTTCCAGAAATTACTTCTTTGACAAATTCTTATTGAACGCGCACAGGCTGTTACGTCAGACGACGATGTTGCGGACTACTTTGCTCGTACGTTGAGACAGACCCGTTGACACGACCCGTCACCGCAGTGTTTCGAAAGCTCGAGACTGTTCACCGATCCTCCTTTTTCCGACATAAAGCGTTAATCGTCTGTGCGCTCGGCGAGCAAAGTGAGTAATCGAGTAGCTTCCTGAGAAAGAATCTAGTAAATATACACGTGGTAAATATGAATGTAGTTTCTAGTCAAATATTTGAACGGTTTTATGAGAATTATATTTATTAGACGAATATAGAAAGAGCAAAGTTCTTTGAAAGCCATTCCAATTGCCGATTCGAACGTAGGTAACATTGCAAAGTTGCAAGTAAATTGTTCAATGCAATTGCCGCTTGCTGGAATTCTTCTCTCTCGAGAAGCGTCCCAACTGTTGCACGCGAGATTTCATCTCGTCGATTCTATCGTTTACCTCTAATATCTCGACGATCCAAGATTCACGCGAAATTACGTCCGCTTAAATACGCGTTGTCGCCAGTGAGTCGTGTTTTTCTCGTAATGGCAGTCGACTGTACTTTCTCCGTTACCGCGGTCGCAATCTGCCTTTACGTAACCGACAATGAACCTTTCAGGCGTGGTCGTATAATCCAACCCTCGAAAACTAAAATGCCGAGCTTTTCGCGCCAGCTCCGAGCAAAAACGAAGGAAAACAGAGGAGAAGGAGAAGGATCTTCTCTCAGCGCGGCATGTCTTTTCACGATAGAAAACACCTTCTTTAAATCTCTTCGTCGCTATTGTTCTTTCAACTTTGAAATCTTATCGTTCACCAGGCAGTTCGTAAACCTATTCGGGACGGAGATTCATTGCAGAGAAACGACGGTGTTTGCGACGTGCGGCTATCTTCCTCCCTTTTCCAGAAGAACGCTTTCTTTATCGCGTTCGATTGCTCGACGTGCTTCTTTCTTCGCAGTGTCGGACGCGAGTGGCCGTTACTCATCGCAGTTCCATTTCGGGAACGGTTTCTGGCTTGGTTCGAGCACCCTCTGCAAAGAGCTAAACGCCACCAGGGGAATTAATCGCCAGGAACTCGACGATAGTCCGCCCTATGCGTTGAAATTTCACGTAGCGAGGATGTACCTGACGTTGCCCAAGGAACTCGAATTCTCGGTAAGTAGTACTCCTGCTTCCTTCTTCCCGATCGTTTCAACTTTTCCATCGTTAACTCTCGTCTTTGTCAGATAAACTCGCGGAAAATTATCGTTTCGCGCGAACCTATTCTTAATTCGTTTGATTAAACCATCGTTTAACCAGCCTTCGTAAGTCGAATAGCGCGATAGCTCTGATAGCGAGTGAATTATTAGACGGATTAATTAAACGCATAGTTCCAAGTAACGGGCTTCAGCAAACATACGAAACGTTTATCCTGCGAACGGAATTAGTCAACGAATAATTAATCGCAAACGATTGTTTAGCCTCTGTTAAATATTTACGAGTCGAAGAATCCACCGATGGCGCCGTCTTCGCTCGCTTCGCTCACGAGATTAATAAAGCGAATTGTTCGCACGGCGGGCGAGAAAATTGAAGCAACTAACGCGACAACCCGACGATTATTAGCGTTTTGATCGTAGCGTAAATACTACGAGAATCCGAGTTGTATCATTTGGCTTAATCAGATTACGCGACGCCCCGTATTTCGCGATTCTACGGAAACAACCCCGTGCTTCGCAGTTATTTTCCTTCCTCGTTGCGACGCGTCTGGCGCGAGAATCAAGCTAATTCAGGATAGAAATGCTGCAAGGTGGATATGGTTCTTGGAACGTTGCTCGAAGATCGAGAAGCCGAGGTAAAGAGTAACGCGTGGGAAATCTAAGACGCTATCTAAATCTAAGGTTCTCGCGTGGCGAAAATCAACGACTTCACAGAGTAGTTGATAGCTAGTCTTTCACGGTGTCCACTAAGGTGGTTGCCTAGAAATCGTTTGCAACGCGACCGATACGGAAGAGTTTCTACATGGGTAGATCATCGCGAGGGCGGATTCGGCTGTACGTCAGGCAAGTTCAAAATCGTTTCCGTGACTTTACCGGTCAGACTTGCGGCGGGTAGGAAGATCGTGCTGGGAAAACGGCTAGCGGAAACAGATCGAGCAACGAAGGAAGAAAACGTAGAAAGAAATTGAATTTTAAAAGCCCGTCGAACTTCGAGACAGTTTGAAAATCACGGCGCAAAGTAAACCGAGCGAAATGCGAGCGCGTAAAAGTTTAATTAATCTCGAAATTGAATCTTCTTGCTCTGATTTATCTTGCGATTCAGCGTCTGAAATTTAATTAAGACGCCTCGATAGTTCTTTTTTTCTTCTTCTTCCTTTTCTCCTGTTTCTTCGTATCTCGGCGACGTAATTCCATCCTTGTCGAGCCACATCGTCGATCGAACGAGAACCAATTTGTTTTCAGACGAGACAAGTATTTTTGGGTCTTTGCCTGCCAGCTACGTGCGACCAAGCATCCTTGACCTCGATGCTAAGAGCGAACGCCGATCGAGTCGAACGAGAAGGTAACTCGACTTATCGATCGACCGGCCCCAAGATCCACATCGTTGCGGTGAAATCCGTGCCTTCGAGCAATTACAACCCTTGGCGCGATCCCAAGTCGTACGTTCTGTCGTAAGTAACGCAAGAATTTTTCTTTCGCCGTGGCCTGCGCGAAATCGTAAGTCGACCGATCAAATTTTCCACCGAACTCCATCATCCGCGATCTATCTATCGCGCGATCTCAATTATTTTTTCGTTCGCTACGGTGCCGCGTTTATCGGCTTTGTTCCACTAGATTGCCAACTTGAAGAAACCGACGCATTTTCTTATATCAGCTATACGTTACGAGAAAATAATTGCCAAGGTCGAAAGAAACTTCGAACGACGGATAAAAGTCGCTGAGAAGTCGGAGAAACGGCGTAATCGCGTGGAACAAGATATCGCGAGATATTACGGGATAAGTATCTTCCATCAGCAAGAATTTTATATGCGTGACGACGCTCGTACGCGAATTCGTGTCTGTTTACTTACGTAAAAAATATTCGAACGTTTCCGCGTATGAAGCAACTGACGCTGATATACATATGTATTTAAATACTCGTAAAAGATCAGTGGCGCGGTTTGCCTGCGGTTAAACTCCGACAAGACAATTTTTAAAAGCCGGCTTCATTTGCAAAGCTCGTTCGACGTATTTCAAGCCATTAGCTAACCACGAGTTTCTGCGGTTTAACTTTTCGTGGTCAAATTACGAAATTTCAGAATTCGAAATACGAGCGTGCTCGGTGCAACGCAATCGGTGACTGGCGTTTCAACGAAATTACGGTAATTACGAAATTCCATTGAAGACCTAACAACGCATAGAAATATATTTTTTGCCGCGATTTCTTCAGTTACACGACCGGAATTTGCGCAATGGTTACATTCACTCTGATAACTTAGCGCGAATAACTTACACACGCGTTCACGTAACTATGCGTCGAGATGGCTAGCTAACTCGCAGTAACATTACGATATGTTCTAACGTGTTTAGCTTATATAAGAAAAACTTTTCCTCGTTGTCCGATCAGACGCGTGTCTCTGTTCGTGTAAAGAGGAATTCGCGCGAAGAAACGAAACGAAATTAAGTTCTCTTAATCGTCGGTCGCAAGTGCCTATCTTTAAACGATATGCGAAGAGAAACGAGCTCCGAGGTTTTTCATCCTGCATACGTACAATCCGATACGCTTTACGTTAACTTTCTTGTTAGTAAAAGCAGCGTCGAAGGCATCGGAATAGGTGGCAGTATCTTTAATTGCACCGCGTTTTAAATTTCTCTAGTTACAGCGACCGGCCCTGTATCACAGGTTTGCTGTCCGTACGATAGCACGCTTAATGATCCATCACGGCGCACGTACGCAAGCTCGTTCGTCTACGTGCGCGATACGCTTTCTGTACTTTCTTTTGGAATGGAATTACGGTTTCCGCGTAAACCATCGTTGCAAAACTTTTTTAGAACGAGCTTTGCTCGTCCGACGCGAAAACGCTCGCACCGATTCGGTCTATCGCGACCTTCCCTTTCGTACGCCATTCGGGAATTTTCTGAAGAAGTAGATTTCTTGGGAGAAATATATGTTGCTACGTCCGTTCTACCTTTGCATAATTGCGACAAATTGGGAAGAGAAGACGGAACATTATGCGAGTCACGTCACAGTTACACGAAAGTTACACGTAGAACAACGATTGCATCGATGACAGTCGGAACAAAAGAAAAACGCGAAAAATACGCTGCACGCGGATCGTCGGTTGGATTACTTGCGCAACTTAGATTCATATTCACCGTGTCTGTGGCGACGCCAGAACGGTTTTTGCAAAGCCATCGGATCGCTAATTATGCAACGCGGTTGCGTTGCTACTTCAACAACTCAACTCGAAAGTTGTACCAAAAGATATTTAACTTTCGAACATCATCCGCCGATTTTTCCTGGAGAAACTTGCCTTCAGATCTCAGATAATATCTCGTGGCGGTTCTATCGCTGTGTCCTTGCACCGGGCCGATTAAATCTCGATAAACAACGTTATGTCACCGGTGGAAAGAGCTAGAGAAAGCGAGAGATCGGTAATGGATACGATCGAAGGCAGAAACGGGAAATTCTTCTTCGAACGATCGCGCTAAGAGGAATCGGTCCGCGTAAATCATAACGAATACAAAGCAATACATCGTCGTATACATCCGACCGCCGAACACCTCGTTACCTCGTTACTTCGTTCAGAATTTTTCGCAAGTTTCGAACAACGGCTTGATTCGCCACGATGAACTTTGATAGATGCTGGGAAAGGAAGCGCCTTTATCGCGTGCCAACGGCTTATGTCGCTCTCGGTAAAACGAGAAACTATGCAAAATGAAGGAAAGATCGGCGACCACGTAAATGCCGGAGAAAGCTCGCCGCGTCGCTCTACTTCGGCTAAAAATAGTAAAAGTCCGATCTTAATCGAAAAACTTGGGTCGTATAAATATTCGAACTGTTCGGCTGTACTTGCGGTTCGCCGCTCGATGAACGGAACTGGCAGCAAGATGCTTCCAAAGGGTTCACCACCTTCGAACTTGTAATTTTCTCCTAACTGCAAATTACGTCAGTGTTAACCTGCTCCAACTATAAATAGGAATTCGCACCTCGTCGCGTCCTTGCACGCGATGCATATATACCTGTTAATTATAATACAACAAGTAGCGCGTCCAAGTTCCAAGGTAAGTTACAATCTTATGGCCTTAAAACGATCGCCGTTTGGATAAGATCGTGCACATCGAGATTATTAAGCTCCGTCCACAACAGTCGCTAGATCTTTCAGCTTTCGTTCGAGGTCAGGGTTACGATCCTCTTTCTAACTAACTTCTAACGTACAACTATTCGAATCGATCGATTTCCTCGATAGTCCGAATCAAAAGTCTCCGATCTGTTTACTCGTATCGTTTGATCGTTGAAAAAACGCACGTACGTTTCCACGTAACCACGCTCGAACAAAGTGTTTTGAACGAAATACGCGATTTTTGCAAGTACGATCGGTATTTGCATCGATATATTAGCAATTTCGTTGATTTCGCAAGATTCCGCAAATTATATATTTCCTTTCAATCGTCCATTCACGATGATCTCCTTTGCACTCTCTCCCTCTCTCGACGAACCGCGTATTTATATTAGCAACGAACCGGTTTACAGCAATTATGCAATGAGCGTTGCAGTTTAATAAACGTGAGAGCCGATTCCGAGCTCGTGCTTAAGTCGCATCCACTGAGATCAAAGCTCTCCGCAATTGGACACCCTGTCCGACCTCTCTAAATAGATACATTCCGCAGTTTCGCCTCTTCCGGTGATCGATTCGATTGGAAATTCGATGTTAGAGCGCGTACCGGCAGGTGTGCACGATCGCACGTGTGCCTTGTACGTATTACGCAAGATCGTAGAAAGGCAGAAGGCGTCGACACGTGAAAGTAGATTCGCTATTGTGTGCATTCCACTCGAAGGCGGAATCGATTCGATTCGCGACCGATCTTAATCGTTCAACGTGCAGAATGAGGATGCCACGGCCACCGGTTTTCTAGCGTTAAGGTTAGCATTGCTCCGCCTGGATCGATTTTGAAAACAGTTTGCCGGATCGAATGATCGTTTCGACAGAAATTACATAAAGGGTATCGAAATACGACCACGGAATGGCCGAGTTTTATCGCGTTAACATCGCCAACTTCGCATCAACGTACCATCGAATAACACATACGCTCGTTACGCAAAGGAGCCAGCGTATTCGTAATGAAAATGCACGCGTAATCGTCCGTATTTAATTACACGAAAATGCAAGAAACGACGCATAATAAGGGGCCGACTCGACGAATAAGCGAATCACTGCTCCGCGCGTTCTTACACAATTTACATTTATGAATAAAATTAGGTGAAAAGTTCTCCGCGCTGTCCAACGACAAAAAACTGTGTTGCCACAATTTTTTGCATTTGCATGTATTAAAGGTCGAGAAAGGAAAAGTACGAACGGAGTATTGAGATAACGCCGGGTACACAGTATGACGAACAAAGTAGCACGTAGGAAATCGTGACGGACGAAGTGAAATAGCGCTTATTATCCTTAGGATTCTCAAGCACCGTGTTGTCAAGGAGATGTCATATTGGACCCTTCGATTCGACTCGGAGTAGCCACTTTTCTCGAGGGATAAAGACGTTCCACGGTTCAATTTCTGGATAAATTGAAAATTTTACCGCCGCGTTACGGTTACGTCCCCGAGAGATTCGGATAAAGGTTCTGGAAGGTTGGTAAAAGTATCTAATCTTCGACCTAGAAACGATCCTATATAAGTGACGCATCAACGGAAAGTTTTCAGCCGGTTTCGAGGATGAAACTGCTTTACCAACTTTCACGGTAATTCTACTCTTCTTTTTTTTTCCCCTCCGCCCCCTCGATTTTCCTTCGACGAGCTTTCATCGGGCATGCGAACAAACTACCGCATGACAAATCACGAAATAAATAGGAGAAATGCAAACGAGCCACGGCATAATTTAAATCTGGCAAGTTTTATACCGCCGCTTCCCGTCGTAATATAAAACGACGACGAGAGAGTCCCCTTAAAGCCGAAGGAAAAACTTGTCCCCCCCTCCCCCGTTTTGTTCTCCCCCGGCGTATCGTGATTCGCGTTTAAGGGCCTATTAACGTAGAAAAATGACGAACTTTTTGTCGTTTGTCCCGCGCCAAGCGAAATAAGCTTTCTTCCTTCCCCCAACTTTGTCAAACCGAAATACTTTACTTACGATTACCCGGTTCTGGCGTACTTCGCCTTCTGTTGCTCGTTCGTACCGCGAGTCGATCCCTCGAGTATCGATTTCTTTGTTCTCTGCCTTGGCTCGCTACTCTTTAACTGGAAAAAATGAGAAAGAGAGAGACGAGCATTATTTATTGTTCACTTTCCCCCGGGAGGAAGAACGCTTAATGGAAAGAATGTTTTCCGCGAAGCGTCGTTGCACGTCGATTAAAAAGGTTAAGCAAGGAAAGAAAGTCACGAAGTCGATATTGCACGGTGAACCTGACTGCGTTTCATCGCGATTTTTCTTACTATAACGGAACGGTTGATTATCCGAATTAATTATCGTGCATTTCGCTGTCGTATAAAATGAAACGTTTTTGTGTCGAGCAGAAACAGAATAAAAGCGTGGCCAGTTGTTTCAAGTTTTACTGTCGTTGCCCCATTAGAATTTTCTCTTAATTGATGACCCGATGATCGATCGTACCGTTAATCGTCCATCGACCATCAATGTTCTATCGTATATCCAAAAGTAATGCTTCGATGAATCGCGAGCTACGAGATAAACCTCGGAACGACCAATATCCAGTTAGAGTGATTGAGTCGTTACGAATCTTTATGACCGACGTAAAGTCACCGTTGACGGGTAATGATTCCGCAGGTGGTTCGATTTCGTGGGAAGCGTTCCGAAAATCTGGAACACGCGCTATACATAAATCTCCCGAACTTTATCGCTTTTCCTTCGTCCGTACCCGGATATACCTGGCTTCTATCGATGCTTAGAAATATTTGCTATATAGCGATCTTTAAAAATCCTGCGAGAAATCTATCGTTACGTATCGAGTAACCGCGTTATAAATATTTATCAGCGACCCGATTAATTTGCTCCTTGGTCGTTTGTTATTTTAATTGCGAAAAAAAAATTTGTTTGACCTTTAAAGCCTAAATTTATTATCAAATCGCATTGGAACCTGTGTCATAAATCTTCGATAATGTGCAACCGTTCGTATGTTTAATATCAGTAACATCGCTATCGAGGATAGACGTAACGTAATTACTTTATAGAGATGTTAATTGCATTTCCAGTGTTCACGTTTGGTCGTGCTCGTCTAGATTACCTCGCGTTTCAAATTGATCGATGGATATGATAAAAATTATTGCGGTTAAATGTGCTTAACCGTACAATTCGTAATTCGTTTAATGTTCTACTTCCTAAGAAACACGAACGGTTAGCTGTTCGTAAAGCCGAGTTATTATTGTAGAATTTTCTTATTTATTTGGAACGGATGAAACAGGAAACGATGGTTATTTAACGTGAACTAAACAAACTAAATACAGCAATGTGCTATGACTAAGACAACTAAATTGTTCGTTTACAACTCTCGTCACCGCGTTTCCGACGCTCTCTCTCTCTCTCTCTCTCTCTCAACGCGGATCATCCTCCTCGACAAACGCTGACAACACTCTAATTTCTCGACTAACTAGCGACTGTTATAATTCGTCTTTCTCCCTTGACCCTCTCGCTTCGACAGTCCAATCCGTCGAGATACCGTCACCGAACGGAGACACGCACAGTGTGCGTGGTTGCTGTATATACGTTTTCCCAAGTCTCGAATAACAATAATTCTTGTAAAAACCGTATATGAAATATCGCTTCACTGTCAATGGATTTAATGGATTTCTTAGCGTGAAACGGTATACGATCGTTTGAATGTTTGAAATATATTGGAATGTTTTGTTGTTGTTTCGATAACGAGTAACTTTAAGAAGTGATTAATGTGTCGATAAATTGGACAGAAAATGTTCCGCCGATAACGAAAAAATATATTATCGACTACAGATAGCACTCGTATATGCATCATTTGGATGCCGGATATACGGGGTGCCGGACTCAGGAGTCGTCGCGTATAAGCCTATAAGCGGCGCTCGAAGCGGAACGGTCAAGCATCCCTCTGTCTTTTCTCATAGCCGCATCACGTACGCGTCCCGCGACCGCCCATGACCATGGTCACATAGGCCTTTTTCCGCGTAATTGTTTATGGTTCAGCCGATATTTCTTAGGCCATTTGTCCACGATACTACGTTATTTATACGGGATAATGGAGGCAGCTGTTCACAGGGGTATCAGCGTAGGTTAATCGCGTTTTAAAGCGAGCAGCGAAATGTTGTGGAAAAAGGAGCAGGAGACGGAAAACGAATATGCCACGGGAAATTTCCTATATCCCTTGGTGATTTAAGAGCGGTTTAGCGGTACCATCATCAATTTTACATTTTAATATACGCTTTAATGCTTCGCTGTAATCTTCTCGATATAATTTCAACCTCTTGAAGAAATATAAATTTTTGTCCGATAAGAAGATTGCTCCATTAAAATTACCACCGCGAAAGGGACAGTTTATTGCGATTAGTCCTCTCGAATCGTCCTCTAACGATACGTTTCTTTAATTCGTCCTGCTTTTGCACACCACGTTCGCCGAACATATTTCCGGCTGGTTTTTCAGCGGAGTTGCAGGCGCGCTACTATTTCTGATGATCTGTGCGACTATGTACGAGTACAGAACACGAGTACAACCGAATGTCAAGGACGTGGAATCATCTAGCGTATCGAATAACAACGAGAGACTGAGCAATTTTTCCAACAAAAATCTGAACCAAGATGGCGAAGTGATGCAAGAAAATGGGGAGGAGCTGATCGAAAAGGGGAAGAACTTGCAAAAAGAACCGCCTGACCGTTCTGAAAAGGAGAGCAAGAAAGGTAACGCGTGCTCAGCGGTTCGTGTTACTCGCTAATAATCTTTGGATCCTCTAACAGTCCTCTTTCCCGTCGATTTCTTTTCAGGCTTCTGGCTGACGTGTCTAACAGCCTTCGATCCTATCGCGAACGGCAGCAAGATTGTTAGCACCGAACCTGCCGCGAGAGATAGCCTGACTTGTCTGCATGGGCTCAGAGTGTTCTCGCTGGGTTGGGTGGTCATGGTGCACACCTATCTTCAAGTCTTCTCCATTGCTGGTAAAATAATCCTCCCTTTCCCTTTTCCGAACATCACGACGTTCGAGTAACATCGGTGAACTATGTTTTGGTAGAGCTCGAGTGATTTTCCGATCGCTACAATTTACGAGTACGAGAGACATTGCTATTGCTAGCCGTTCGTGAAAATAACGATTGTCGGAATTGCGACGTTGCTATTAAGAACAACGAGAATATCGTCCTAATCGACGATGGATGAGACTCGATGGGAAAAGACGACAAACGATTAGAATTTAGAGTAATCTTCGCGATTGGAAAAATTGTTTATCAATACAGATCCGATTAATTTCCCCGTGCAAGTTATTGTGACGTAACGAAATACGTATACCGGTCTGTTGGTTCACCGTAAACGAATTTTCTTCGTCTCGTCTATAGCGTGTTAACTCGAACTTTCTCAGATAATTTCAAGATGAGACGACTTTCTCTATCGTCTTACAGAGAACAAAACCCTGCGTTCGGTGACAGAGCGGAATTTTATGTTCCAAACTATCAGCAACGCCACCTTCTCCGTAGACACATTTTTCTTCATCAGGTAAGAGACATCCGATGACAAGTATCCTCGTTACGAGATAATCGATCGCCTAATCCATACGAATGCGACTGTTTCAGTGGCTTGTTAGTTACGATCCTCTTCTATCGGTCTTCCGGTAGCTTGAAAAGTGACAAGGGCATTTTCTGGAAGACGTGTTTCACCAAATTTATCATCATGATCCTCTACAGATTTATCAGGTAAAAATCGAACTATTCTACGATAAAAGAAAGAAAAAAAAAACGAACAAACAAACAAAACAAAACGGATTAAAACTGTAAAAGTTTCTCACGTGGTTCTATTCCAAGTCGATAGCGAAGAAATCCACGATAAAGTACGATAAACGATTTGATCGAGCGTACAAAAATCTCTTCCAATAGACGACTGTCAAATCTCGGTCAAGCGAATTCGCATACCGATCTATTTCCGTTTTCTTTTACTAAGATTGACACCGGCGTATCTCTTTGTCCTGGGAATAAACGAGATCGCCATCAAGTACGCGCTATCAAGGACGGTGTTCTCGCCAGTGATCATCGATCATTTGACATGCGAGAAGTTTTGGTGGAGAAACGCATTGTACCTTAACTCGCTCTACCCTCGTACCGAGATGGTAAGGATATCGGAGCAATTTTTTTACCATTTAGAAAATTAATAGACTCGTTAGCGAATTAACAGCCTCGTTGATTAATATTGACGTAGCGCTTAACCCGAATGCAAATACAATTAAATCAAAGAACGACGATGCATAGCGAGAGGAGGATGCGGCAAAATTTCCAGCAGGAAGTACGAGCCGCGGAGATTACGGGACGGGAAGGTGTCAGCGTCTCGATCGTTTTCCGATAATTAATTCTATCGTTCGGAGAAAGTTCCAAAGTGCCGGGACAACGCGGAGAGTGTCTAACCGTTCTAGAATTAATTTCATCGTCCATGAGAAAGAGTGGGTTAATCATTGGTTAAACAGCCAACCGTTTCTTCTCTCACATTTCAAAGACCTGTAACGAGAAATTACGAGCTGCCACTGTCGAACCAAAGAAAAAGATAGTCAAGTCTATGTAACGTCGTGAAAACGGTCCTACTTGATCGAACAATCCACTAAGTACGACGTTTGATCCATTAGCTATCAAGCCTTTCTCGGCTATAGATTTTCCGTGGACCAAGTATTCTTTTTTCTCTTTTTTTCTTTTTTTTTTTTTTTTGCCGACATTCCCCGATAGTATGACCTATTCTCGGTACGTTGAACCTTGACGTGATTATCCTATGAATACTTGATTAACAACTTTCCAGTGTATGCTGTGGAGCTGGTACATGGCGAACGACACACAGTTCTACGTTCTCGGAATACTTTTGCTTCTTCTATCTATCAAATACCTGAAGGCCGTTATCGTCGTGATTTTGCTATTGATCGCCTCTTCGTGGTTTACCACCTTCTCCGTCGCCTATTCCAACGATTACATCGCCAGGTAAGTAATCCGTTAAGCGTTAAAAACTTTGCGCGTATGCAAAAAAAACGTTGCGGTTTACCCGTGTTCGGCAGTGAAATCCCTTCGTTCCCTTTCTTTCCTCTGTTTGCCGCGTGTCGTGTCCATTTTCAGAACGTCTAATTTCAACTACCTACTCCTAGACTGGATTTAGATTCGTATTCGATTCATAAATGAAACACCTCCGGCTTTAAATTTTGACCCAGCGTCGTTGTAATTAAACGTCAGATCTCTAACTTTGCGAACGGTTATAACGCGATTACCCGCCAATTATAATAACTTAGCGAGTCCCGTACTTTCCACTTATACCGCACTTGCATATACATACGGCTATCACTGCCGCGTAAATCTTCATTCCGTCTTTTTGTTTCTCGTCCGGTTAGAATCCAAGAACCGTTTGCGCTTTTCGACGAGCTGTACGATAAACCTTGGCTGAGAGCTGGGCCTTACTTCGTTGGCATCATCACCGGTTACATTTTGTTCAGAACGAATTGCAAGTTGAAATTGCCTCTGGTAAGTAGCTTAATCCGGCAGCTTGATAAGGTAAAATGCTCCGTTTGATCCCGGAAAGTGAAACGTAAATTCTCCCCTTCGCGGACCAACGTGGCAGATATGCCGACGAGTTTAAAATTGGGAAAGCCTGTTCCAGTTAATCTTTGATAAATTATTTTTGCTTGTCAGCTGATGCTCGAAACCGAGACGAGATCGAGCGAACGAGCTTAAACGTCACTGTTACAGATCGTACGAGTAATCGGCTGGCTATTATCTACTGCCATAATGTTCTCGGTAGTTTACGGTCTATATCCCGGAAACTTAACCGTGCCGGTGAGTTCCGTGTACGCCGCCTTAGGACACACCGCCTGGGCGATTGGTGTATCCTTCATCGTGATTCAATGCTGCACCGGCTACGCTAGAATGATCGACAGCCTGCTGTCGCTCAAGCTGATATATCCGCTATCGAGGTTGACTTACTGCGCGTACTTGGTGCATCCTGTCATCATGATGGTCACTGTATCTCAGATGGATGGGCCGCTCCATCTTCACAACAATATCGTGGTAAGTCTACGCAGAACGAACCAGCCCACTTCGGCTCCAAACGACGACAATGTGTGCTTAGGTGAATCTCAAAGTGTCAGACGTTTCGAATCGGAACGAGTTCTAATCCGTGAATCAGGCATAAACAACCATCTTTACCTTCGTACTGTATCGAAATGCTCACTTTTCGTATGGTTTTCCAGCTGATCTTGTACTTTGGCAATCTGGTCGCCTCCTACTTGATGTCGTTCTGCATCTCCATCGCGTTCGAGGCGCCCATCGTCAATCTGCTCAAGATCGCTTTCATATCGAAGAAGAGGATAAGATAGAGAAAGATCGAACGTAGCGTATCGCGCGATCGACGCTGGATAATGGAAGCTTCGATCTTTCTCGCAATAGGCGCGTTATTAAAAACCTGCTTTCGACTTCCTCGTTCCTCAGGATTTAATCGTAGCTCCTCCAGTGCAAGGGGAAAGAATCCCCGACTCTCTGGCAGATATTTTCGGGACAAAGATAAAAGCCGCTTTCGCGCATCTATTTCTCTCGACAATGATACGATACGCTGCTGCCGGTGCTTTGACGAATTTAGGCGACGCGAAATCGATGCGATCTCGTCGTACTTACTAGGAATACGTTTGCACAGACGTTTACGACTGCCGTAAAGTATAAATCAAAGTCAAACGCGTCTTCCGTTTAGAATACAAGCGATCAAAGGCGTATTAAATTCGTAATTTTTCGAGCGAGCGTTCACTTTGCCTCGCTCTTCGTTCGTGTCAAGAGCGTGAGAGAGAGAGAGAGAGAGAGAGAGATTCTTCGTAAAGCATCGCCGAAACAATCCCGCGTGTTATTTTATACGATTACACCGATAGCCGTTGATCGCGATCACGTGCCACGAGAATATTTACGAGAGTTGGTGCAGTAAGGAAACTTGGACGAAAGTTGGAAATCGAGCGAAGAGTCGAAAGAAGAAGCGACCAGGAGCCGTGGCCAGCCGCCGCCGCCGCCGCCGCCAGTCCCCTTCGACGAGAACGGAAGAAATTGGAAAGCGATTATTGGCGGCGAAGCAATTGTAGCTTAAGACCGGACTTTAAATAACTAAGATCAATAGCACACCTGTTCGCGAATGTCGATAACGAAAGAAAATGTTTGTAGAAAAAATTGAGAAAAGCGTTTCATTTTAAACGTACTAGTATTTTCCGACGCGACGAGTATTTCGTCTGTGTGAGCGCGCGCGCCAAAACGACAGAAATACGAAAGCGCGTTAAACTTAGATCGATAAGAAAAGATAAACCGATATCTGCGCGATCTCTGACGCTGTTTCACGCTTGGACGAAATTTAACGTTAGTCGGACGTGATTCGTTTAAAGTCGCGTTACTTCGTTAAATTACAAAAGGCAATTGAAAAACGTATACGTTTCTCGCGTCATTCCTTCTTAGATATTAACTAGAAACACGTCTCTTTATCGCAAAATGAAAGGAAAGATTGTCGTCACGTAGGCGTTATAACTGTTAGGAAAAAGAAAAATATTATGCAAAGCGTGCCGAATCTCTTCTGCTGCCAACGGCTAAATTAAAATCACTGAAACGTAATTGATATTTCGAGTAAAAGATTAATCGTAAAAAGGAGTTTCTCGTCTACTCGTGAACCAACGTTCGCGGTGTTTCGCCGCGCGGCGGTAAAAAGTAACCTTACCTTTCCTTTTTTTCTCCTTTTTTTTTTCTCCGTCCTTTAACGTAAAAACGTAACGGAAAAAGCAAGTAAATATATGCGGGCAGAAACGAGCGCGAAGGAAAATGTGCAAACAGCGCACGGAGTAATTCCGGCCTGGTAGTCCTGCACGCGTGTTCGATCTTTGCGCGGCGCTACGTGCTCGGAAGCACACGATTAGTAATGCAATTAACGTCCCGTCAATTACGGCCGTATAACGTCCATTTCGCGCGATTATCGCAACGCGACCGACTGTCTCGCACTTGCATCATCTGTCGCGTATATCAACGCCGTGACGTTTGCCTTCTCTATCTGCGTATTCTCCAAACCCGCTTACAAACTTCACTTCTTTCCCTTTCGCTTTCTCATGTTTCACTTCCTCTTTGAGAGTACTTTCATTCGCTTCGCGATTCCGCTATTTGCACGCCATTGTCAAACCATTTAGAGCGCGGTGCTGAAAAATCTTCGAGCAAAGATCGCGACGTATCTTCGAGGAAATTCTAGTTTCATTCCAGTCCCGGATGATCCAGACAATCCAAGATCAGAGTTGTCCAGTACGTTTTACGATTCATCGCGAGGCTGTAGCCATCAAACGGTAGCCAGAAATCGAAATGACACGCTCGTGGCTCGAGCCAAACCGAAATTCTGCAAACCGTCTTCCGCGTGTCTTTTCTCGTTACGCTTCTAGTAACGATCGGCGGAAAAATCAATGGAACTTTTACGAGCCGGAACGTTCGGAAAAGCGAATATCACGGAATATGATTTTCGAGGCAGTCAAATTTCCAAGTGATTTTAGAAGCGAATTTTCATCTCCGAAATAGCGATATCCGATAACTGGAATCGAAGATTGGAAAGAAATGAGACGAGGAAAATAAAAATTTACGAGGATCGTCGGTCGGATAACTAGTTCGTTAATGTAATCGAATGCAAATCAGGCAGGGCTGTATTTCGTATTTGTAGTGGAGCAAATAGATACGGTTAATCGGCATAGTCGGCCCAACAGCAACCAGAGTCTAATGCTAATACAAGTACGAGCATCCCTCCATTGACAATCCAATTTACGTATATATCCTGTGTAGCTTCTAAAGTGTATCGTCCAAATCGAATTCGAAATGCGAGTCGGTTTTCGGCCGACTTCTCGACCATCGTTTTAATCGAGCAAATACCGTGTAACGTATAATTGACGATTTGATGCGTTAACGAAGATCATCAATGAAACGTTGCATGTCGTTAATCAAGTTGCAGATAACGAATCGGACGATATGATCGGTAATTTAGGATCGAATATTTTATCTTCGCTCGTTAGAGGCGGTAACGAGTTGTATGCAACTTCGACCCGGTTAATTTTTCATCGTTCTCTCAATTATTCGCATACGTGTAACGTTCGTGGCCGAAAAGTTTCACGAACTTTCGATGTTTCGATCATCGAATTTACGTTACTCTCCGTTGCTGGTCCATTTAATCTACTCGAGATTCTACTCGAAATTATTCTCAACTCGATTTTCAAAAGTTACGCCTTTCGCGCACTGCGTCCTGTCGAAACGATACACGCGTGCATGCGTTCATACGCATATATACAGATACGATACAGGTACATACGAACAAGTACATAGATATGAAAGTTCGGTACGGTAAATGTCTAGATATTTTCGCCAGTCGCTATGTTCGGGCCATTGGTCAGTGTTGAATATCCAAGGCGAGCACGATGTTACGGTATAAGCGTGCTATCGCGTCCCGTCCGTTTCGAGCGATTTCGCGGTTGCACGTGTCAGCTGGCGTACACGCTGGCATATGCATAGAAGGCCGTGCTTCGCTGCAGGTGTTTTCGTATTGTCACGCAAACGTCATCGGATTAAGTTGACGACGTAAGCGAAAGATGGACAAACGATAACGTAATAGTACGAGCTAGACGTCTCGTTAATCGAATCGATATACAGTGCGTTGATCATCGCGCGTTCCTCTCTGCGTCCAACCGGTTAATGCACACCTATTGTCTGTAGCTAATTAAGGCTTCGAGGGGTATTGCGGTTAGTGGTCTCGTCTAAATATTTCATCGTTGATGAAATGGAACGATATTTCCGACCGTGCGAGTTCCGATAATCCAGTTTCAGCGAGTTGAACGCGCCTTTAATTCTCTCGTTTCGGTAAAAATATTTCCGGGGCAGCACAGCACGGGCAAATACCGCACGTATTCCAAAATATTCCCTTTTAAAGGAGATATATTCGTAACGATATGCACAGCCGGAAATATAGGTACGTTAGTACGGAGAATGAATAAGAACGTCACGCTTTTGCAACCATTTCCGTCCCTATTTCGTTCAATTTGTTCTTATTCGCGTTCTGTATCCATCACCGACCAATACGAGGTATGTCGGAGGAAATTTTACATAGTTTCTGCGATTTCATACGCTCGTGTGTATGTTGAAAAGTGGAAACGTCCAAGATGAACCGTATCCGACGTGTGTTTCGCGAATTCGCGTCTGAAACCAGGTCGTCCTCGTGAAATAATTGGAGCAAAGTTGTGCATGATATATGAACAGGCCTATTTTCCACGAGTTACTGGAGCAAGGACTGCTTAACGAGGTACGGAAGCGGAAGATCTTAACGCTTTCGCTGCTATATTTTACTGCCGATTGTACGTGCAACACACGGTCGTTACATCTTGACGATTTACGCTGTTGCACAGGGTCCAAAGTTAAGGGAAAGCCTCGTTGGAAAAGTGAAAGGGGCTGCGACGACGGAAACAACTGCAATTCGAGGAAATCGTCGATCAAGCTACCTGAACGAAGATGAATTAATCAAAAGCTGGCGATATCGAAAACACGTAGAGCGGAGTATCGAAGAAATTGGTGGTGGCGCAGGCGCGGGGAACGTGGCGCGCAGCAAGAGCCGCATTTTCACGAGCAGTTGGCCTAAAGGCGTCGCAGATCGAGCACGCGAAACACGAGTCGCCCAGTATCGGTCAAAAGACACGAGGTTTCGCGTGACGTCGCCATCCCAACCTGCTGACAAGTGTTTAAATACCAAATAGCAAAAAGAGCTTATTTCACTTGGACCGGACTAACGATAAATATTCCGAAGATATTTCCGATTACCGTCTCCAATATCATCGAAATGCTCGCGAAAACAATTTGACCGCTCGCGTAAGCTACGATGTACGATGGTTTCCGCTGATGGTTTCCGTGAGCGGAACGTGTCAAATCTTCCGGAAGGTCGAAGGAAGCCACGATCAATCGTCCATGGATAGGACCAGCCTGCGCGATACGTGAAATTTGGTCGCGGTGAAGTATTTCGAACAGGACGCGAAACGTGACGCGAAACGTGACTCGACTCGAAGCAACGAGATCGCGCAAGTCGCAGGGTTCGACCAACTTTCCCAGACACACCGACGTGCTACATCGTGCCGCTGACAAGCAAGCAAACGATGTACGCCTCTCGATCTTCCTGCGACGTGGCATCGATTCAAAACTAAATAGAATCTAAAATCCAAGTTCGAAGTAAACTTGAAATACGAACACCAGCGAAAAACGTTTAAGCTGCCACAGTAATGCAACAAGCAACGCATCGAAAGAAATTTAGCGGTCGTATTTATCGATAGACGACGAATAAACATCGCGCAACTTTATAGAACTTTAATCGGCCCGATCTACGAATTATCCGTTGATCTATCGGAGCCGAGGAACAACCGTTCATCTAAGATATTCAGCGGTCCGTGAATCCGAACGAATCTCTGCATCGCCAACGGAAGTCCGACCAAGTTCGACCAAGCTCGATCGTTGGAACGATGAACAACCGGGGATCTGGCATCGAAAAAACGTGCACAATCCGGCCAGTTTACACCGTATAAATTGTCCGCCAGCCAAAACAAAACAGAAGGTACGAGCATTGCTTAAACGCGTTCGTTGTTCCGTCGTCGTTGGCGCGGGACAGCCGCAAAAAGCGGACAAGAGAGACCGCTTTCAAACGTTTTCGAAAGATACGGTATTCGAGTTTGGCGAATCGATCGTACTCGTCGCGAGCTCGCGTGTGCCGCGTCGTTCGTATGCATGGAACCATCGTTTCATATTCTTTTCACTTCATCGACGCAGCTTAACGTCAACTGTTCGGGTCCCCGCATTTCGTACTGATGTATCGGCTTTCGATAGTCAATTTCACTGGTGATTCACGACACCGGCGGTTTTATACGGGACCCGTGCTTTGTTCTCCGTACGCCGTTGTTCGATCATCCATCGATGATAATACAATAATCCACCTTTACATCTATCGAACTTATTCCGTTCCCTGGAAATTTGCCCGTTTACGTATTTCTAGCCACCAGCCTGCTTTATACTTTATTTTCATTGCTCGAATGGCATTAATTTCGACGTTCTGTTTACTCCAGTGTACTCGTTGGCGTCGTTAGAAAGAGAGCGTCGCGAGAGTCCCGTGAAAATTTCGACCGCGATCGATATTGCGTTCATTTTGGGGAATTTTCGTTGCGAATAAACTAGATAATCCAAATGTGTTCCAACATTTTAAAACGCACGGCTCTCTCTGCCTTTTCCGAACCTCGTGGTTGGGCACATCGCGACCTGATTACATCGACACACCCTCCACACCTCTACATCAACGAATCGCTCGAAACCTTCTTCCTACCTTTATTAAATTCTACTCGTATCATGTTAGAGAACCGCTCGTTCGATCAAGTTCTCTCCGAGGATAAAATGTATACTAAAAAAAAAAAAAAAAAAAAAAAAAAAAAAAAAAAAAAAAAAAAAATAATTTGGTATTCAGTCATTCTCGTTACTCCCAGATATAGTCGCCACTAGACGATGCGTAAAGATAAAAAAAAAAAAAAAAAATGAAAAGTTGTTCGCTCTAGAACCAATTTTAGGATTCAAGTAATTTAAGGATTTAGGTACGAGCAGATATTCCTGAATATTCTTCCCAGATAGATCAGACTGAAGATACTCCCTAAATATTTTCCTTTTCTTCCTAAAGAATTCCGTTTATGCGAATATGTTAATCAGCCGGCTCTGTTCGATCGCTGCCGCTCCAGCGATACTCCTGAATAAATAAACGCTCTACAGACGGATCTTTTGATACGTTGGATCTGGAAACTATGAGCAGGTTGCTTTATTAAAACAGGATTCGAGCTATTTATTTTCGTGCGCGTTCGAAATTAAAAGGGACACGAGCGACTTCGATCGAGCCGACCCGGAGCGAAAAGGAAACGCGTACACCACGTAGAATGCAACGGTCGATGCGACCAGTCGGAGATATTCTTGGAAAGAGTTGATCGAGTACCAGGTACAGATCGGGACGCGCTATCTATGTGCATCGTCGATTCGACTTAATTATCTGAAACTCCACCGCTCTCGTTCTTTCCAGCCGAATGAAATCGATACGTAGGCAGCTGGAACGATCGTTTGAATATTATCGCGCGAATCGTCCACCGGCCGCATCTCGATACACATTCGCGTTAATTCAACAGTGCGTATCGCTTAGAAATCGGCGAACGCGAACCGACCGATGCTTGTCAGTCGATAATTTTACGTCGATCGTGCTTCCGCGTTCGCTGGCCCATAGTGAAGATCGTAGAACTTTTTGCTAAGCAGGCTACGGTTTCACAAAGTAACTTCCTGTTTCTATCGAGACTCGTAATGGTTTCAAGTTTCGAGTTCCGCTTAAGTGAAATTCCATCTGAAAAATTGATCGTGACGAGGTCACAGGGTCAACGAGTGGCGGTGCGCGATTCTCGAATTCAGAGATTCTGTACACTTTTGGGCATCGTTTCTGTTCGAGAAAGGAGAGACGCGGCTCCGTCGCGAGCCGAATTTTCGAGGGATCACCTCGTATTACGCACATCGCCGTATCGCGTCACGCTAATTTCGAGCAGAAAGTTTGGGAAACTCGGAGCGCGCCTTAAACGAGTATTGAAAAATTCCGGCAAATACAGGATGGTCTCGCATCCGCGAGCGATTAAATTTCGTAAGGATAGAGGTGAAACGAGAAAGCCGAGTCGAAGCTTTAATTTGGCTCGCGTTTTTGTTTCCGCGTTTCGTCGCAGGTCGAACTTCGTTAAAACTTCGTCAGAACTTGCGGATCCGATTGCTAGCAACCAGTCGGGATCGCGTTCGATGTTTTCTGCCTCTAAGAATTGCTCCGCTTTAACGAGCGTTACGCTCGTAACGGTAACAATAAGATTATAAATCGCTAACATTTATTAGCAGCGTTCTTCTTTTCGAAAGATTTCGAATTCATTCGTTTGCCTCGGGTTTCCTTCGCTTTCCCTTTCTATTCTCTTCTTCCGACAGTAAACACGCCGCGCCCTGGAATTATATCGTTCCATCGTGCACGAACTTTTGTCTCGAAGAAACTAAGGACATTGATTTCTGTTCCTTCGATTCTCCCTTTCTCCGCAAATTATACGCGCTGCGCCATCGAATTTCCTCGGATTACGTACATACACCTCGATTCAATCTTAATCTATCACGAGCATCGTAAGCATTAGTAACGCACAGACGAGCAGTTCCCTAAATATATCGTTCTGTTTGTGGCATTTCCTTCTTCGTAATTTATTTCTATTTACTCGCTGGTCCAGAGAAATGATCATCTAAACGCAAAAAAGGATTGCGCGACGTCGTAGCTGCTGCCGAAAATACACTCGACCGTCCGCCGATTTGCCCGGAAAGATATTTTTCGTGAGTTTCGAATGGTTCGCGTTGGGTTTTTCTTCCATTTACAATCCAAATTTCGCTTTGAAACTTTTCGTGTACCGGAACGTAAATATTTCACGTTCCGAGTGAAATGCAAACTAAGTGAGAATGAATAAACCGCGATAACAAGTAGACCAGCAGCGAACCAAGCTTTCGTCCAAATTGCAATGCGCTTTTCGCCAATAACATCCACCAGACGCCGATAGAGTCTACTAAGAGTCCGAAGTGATTACGATAAAACTGTTTTAGAACCATCTAATCGGTCCTTCATCTTGGAAATTATATTCGACACGCTCAGACAAGACGGCAACTTTCGCCATCATCCGGATATTCTAGAAATTATTCGAACGAAATACGTCACTTTGCCAATAGCAAAATTTCTAACGAATATTTCTCTTGTCCAAAATCTTGTAAGTTGTAACTTGATAACCAACTCTCTAGTCCATTAACGATCTTGCGGTTATCGAGCCCGATGAAACAGAAACGAAAGAAAAAAAGAACAGACTTTTCGCGGTGAAAGCCTCGTAACGTCGAATACGTTGATGGAACTAAATTATAGAAACCGCAAAAAACGCGAGAACACGTACAACCGGTATAAAGTTGCTTAGTTATGGGTCATCCGAGCGCCATAATCTACAATTTCCGAAGGTGCACGCGCGCATCAACCTTCTAATATTTTGCACGCAACGTTCGTTTTCCGTTCCTATTATCTTCCTGTTCCATTCCTTTGCCGCGAACTTCCACATTTCGAGAAATAACAGCAGAAAAGAAGAAATACACATCTGTTTCCTCTGGTTTGTAATTGAAACTGAACAATAGCGACGCGCGAACGAATTACAGACTTTAGCACTTACTCTCTGAACGAGGTTATTAATAAAGCTCCACGTAAAGACGAGAAAATAGGAGAGAGAGAGAGAGAGAGAGAGAGAGAGAGGAGAGTAGTTCCCATCGCGATTGAGATTACAAATTCTCGTTCCAGGGGAGGATAAATTGTTTTTATGTGCTAATAAATGTTGCATTTAGAGGCAATCGATACGAATGATCGGGATTTCTGTTTCTCCAAATGAAGAACAACGAATGTTTATCGAAACCCAAAGTACGTCCGATACTTTGATCTAAGAAATCCGAGTGATCTAGATAAGAAACGTCAAATTTTAATTCTGCGAACTGTCCGAATCGACGGAATCGTGAACGATAAGATCAGCGAAAAGTTCAGCCTTTCAACCTGCAGCGAAATCAGATTCCGTGGAATTTAAGAGGAAATAATGCGCCAGAGAAGGTTCATGAATATTCTCATTGATCCCTTGAAAGCCCTCGAATGACAAAGATTGGAGCGCGAAAAGAATATGAAATATTAAACATGAAATATTAAATATGCTGAGTAACAAAGGGATTGGGAAATTTTTGCACGCGTAGCACATCGCAAAATATGTCCCTGAAAGAAAACGATTACGCCTGCCAATGCATATTTACGAAGCGACGCGAGCGAACGGTCAATCCATAATGTGCGATGTTGATGAAAGATGCAGGAAGAAAGAAGAGAATTCTTGCTAAAGAACATTTGCTAAGATACGGTCGCGTATCCAGAGCAGAAAATTGGTACGCTTTCTTACATATTTCAGGATGAAAGGGCGGCGGCCTTTCTGTAGAGACGAAACCTTCGACAGGAATGTGTTACCATCCGTGCCAGAATTTCAGGTCGTCTTTATACGAGCTAGTTCGTACGTAGCGCGCGTACTCTGAACAGGTTAAAAAATACAACAACAAGGCGATATAGTAGCTACACGTTTGCTCTGGTTAAATTAAAAATTTGAAGGAACAATGCCTCGCCAACTACGAGAACCGGGAATTGTATTTTCTCCTTTGCCTCTAGCCATTCTTCGATATTCAGTGTTTCGACGCAGACGCGGCAGAAATATGCTTAATCGAGGAATCGATTCGAATAAATTTTAATTAATTCCGCCGATACGATATAGAAACACAGCCGTCGTCTGCTCGCTCGAGACGGAAACCGATCCCCTGTGTTTCGCTGCCATTTCGGTATAATCGAATGCGATACACACGCGCATATAATACATATATACATGTACAGACATGTTAATTACAGCTGGTCGAGAAGTGCAGGAAAACCGCACAGCTTCCAAATTTCCTCCCTATTTCCGGCTATTTTCTATTCCTTCGATATCGAACAACGGATAGGAAAAAGTCAAATAAGAAAAAGGAACGAACGGATAGAACGAATAAAGCCTGGAACCTTCAACGTTCAAACTCTAGCAATAATCCAGCGTTGGTCCGTAACGCCATGAAATAGGAAACGGAATGTCGTTTGACGTAGATGGGATTCGAGAACGACCCGGTTGGGTGGAAATATCCTTTACAAAATGCTCGAGCGAAAGCAAGAAAACAGAAGAGGCAGAGGAACAGGGATGGAAGGACTGTCAGTCGCTCTCCCAAGGGCGTTTTCAACCCCTATTTCGAGCATCGTGAGAGGGACTAACGAGACTACGGTAACAGCGTTCTATTTCTACGATTTTGCCTCCTCTTTTTGGCTTCGTGGCTTTGGACGCGAGTACCGTTTACAATTGCGAGAATCGCCACGAATGAGACGATCTGTAAATCGTATTTCAAAGAAAAGCGACCCAATTAACGATATCTACCGTGGCCGCATCCGTTTTCCGTATAACGCGAAAATCGCGACGTTGCAGATGGCGCGTTCGCGCGTTAATGACACGTAAAGCGACACCGTTCGTATCGATCGCCAATCTTAACACGGTCCATTAAGGAAGCTCTTAGTTACTTTAAACGAACTGCACCGATAGCGACTATCTGAATCGGTCACGAGAACCGGCACGATCAAAATCACGGACACTTGCAGAACCCGATAGACGATATCGCTGAAACAGCAGATACAGAGACAGAGAGAGAGAGAGAGAGAGAGAAAGAGAGAGAGAGAGACGGTGGACGGCAGAAGAAAAGGGAACGAAGGGAATGGAAGTAGCGCAACGTGGACCGATGGCCGAGTACGATATAATAGAATCGGTTAGGCTTTTCCACGTGGCAAGAAGGGACAACTGAAAAGCGAACCGTCGTGGAACGTCGAGATAGATGAAACTAAACGTTCCAACTGTTTCTGTTCGTCCTGTTTTCTCCCTTCCATTCGTATCGTTCCTCGTTTTCATCGACTTCGTTTTTTCGTATCGGCTGGACGCGCGGATATGAATTGGTCGCCCGGTAATGTCCTACCAATCGATCACATGGTGCGGTCGATTCGCGATGAAAATACGATATCGCGTTCGCCTATCCTCCCGTATAATCATCGTGGCGCGTCAGTCGGTGATATTAGACGGTGGTTCGCCTCTGAAAAGGTGTGATCAACCGCAGCAGACAGAATGAAAAGCGTTCGTTCCTCTTGCCAGAAGAAAACGGGAAAGCTTGAGAAAACTATCTGTCTTCTTTATATAATGCTTGGTGCAGCGATTTACCTCGATTTCATATCTACTTATCTCTATCGATATCGATTAATTAACGCATTTCCGATCCGCGTTTTTACCGCCTCTTACCGAGATGGAACTGCCAAAGGCGAATCAGCCAGCTAAAGTTCATTGGGGCGAGACCAGTGTATCAACGTGGTTAGTTTTTATGCGCCAATTATCTTCCTTGGCAGATACAGAAGGCGTCGAATCTTCCTCGTTTTATTCCTCGATTTGCCATAGCGAGATCTATCGTATTTGCGGGTCAAAGTTCGCTAGTGGAAAGAAGATAGAGGAGCCGATAGATTTATTCGAGCGAATATCAGCGATTCATTGTTCCGATTCAACGTCCTTTTTATTCCTCGCTCGATGGATTTCTTCACGCCTATTCAAATCTCATGCCGTAAGCTCTCCGATCGAGAATCCATCCCGCGACGTTATCTACTTTGGAACTCGCTGGGAATCTCGTACCGTGTCTAGAACGAACCTCGGATATGAATTGATCATGAAAAAAAAAAAAAAAAGAAAGAAAAAAACACGGTTTTTTCCCAGAATATTCAGATTATTTGTTAAAGGGTTGACTGCCGATTTTTATCCTTCGATCTGGCCGTCGTGTTTCTCGCGCGGAAATGCGTCGACGAAGGCTTTAATCTTCGAGACGATCGCACACGTAGTTTCGATCAATCGAGTCAGAAATACCGAGCTGATGACTTTTAATGTGCCAATCGGCGGAGCATCGAGAGCCTTTCCTCCAGATATTATGGTCTCGTTAACCCAGTTTTCGAAACCGTTGGACCGCTGTTCGGTAAATCAGAATCGCGCTAACGAGACGATGCAACGTGTCCTAACACGCTACGTAGCTATTCGTTTCCTTCCTCTTCCACTCTTTCAAGGGTAACATGGTACATTCTCTTTCGGGCCTGTACTATAGTAAAAAATGCCTCTGGCTATACATATAGAAGCATTCTTAAAACGCGAGCTTTTCACGCGCTCGGAGCACCATTCGACGAATCACGCTCCGCTGGTTTCACCGAGTAATCTAGCTGCAAGCGTCGAGAATGGTTGGTTTAGCATTCCAAGGACACGCTGATAAAGGAATCTCACGGGCCGATAATTACGGTTCCAAAAATGTGGCGCGATTACGCGCCAGGTCAAAGACGAATAAAGGAAGAATAGCTAGCGACGAAAGTGAAGTAGTTATCTAGGCCAATGGTAGAACATATAGCAAGAAGTAGAAATGTTCTGACACGTGGCGAGTAAACTCGTAATTTCTTCGTACACGCCATCTTCTATTTTCTCGGTGTAATACGTTCGTTCTTTGGAAACTTTAATAAATACAGTATCAACCAATTTCGGTATAAACGTCGCATTTGCGAGACCGCGATTCAAGCGCAAGTTCGTTACGAGCGTAATAAATTACAGGCTAGGCTTTCGTGAAATTTACTAAATTAAAAAATTCTTTTTCTTTTAGCGAAAGAATAAATTCGAAGAAATCGATCGATCGTATTATCGATCATAGATGTGAAAAGTTAAGGTCGGCGGTGCGGAGAATGTATCAGATATAAATTCGAATTATATATTTAACTGTGCAGATAAAATCTGTATTAGTACAATTGCGTTGTGCTCGAAACGGCGGTTTGAGCAGCTTGGTGTACGTTCGTGAAAAGAGTCTATCGACAACGTGTTATCTTTTTACAACGACGGAATTATTTCGTGTTTATCTTGCGTTAGCGCGAGTGCTATCGTATGGCGAATAAGCACTCCGCGAAACGTAATTCCATTTCGGCATTCGTTTGGGAAAAAAGTTTCGGAAGAGAAGAAAATAAAATGGAGAAGAAACGAATAGATCAAATTTGTATTGATTATATGTCGTGATGTTGTAAAAGTTAGTGCCCGAAATGAGTATTTTCTTATTCCGGCCATGACCCTAAACATTTTATGCAAATTACTCGTCGAAAATCCGTCGAGAGTCGCATCAGTGATTCACAACGCGTCAAACGTGTTTCTGGATTCAAGCCGTGATCTCTACTTTATCTTATAAACGTTCAACTTTCGCGCCTCCATTTCTCATAATGCCCGAGCTATTACAGGACTCGGAAATATTATCTCGGAAGGATTCGACGTGTCTCGTTTTCCCGTGATCGAATTCTTTCGTTCGACCGACCAGTTAGCCTAGCTCCCATCTTCTGTTTGCTTTTCATCTTCTTTGCTATATCTCGCTTTCTTGATATCACAGGACAGGAGTAATCTTGGGGAAAAGGAAATGCTTCGAATTTGCACGTATTATCGAGGCGGCGCGTACGACGATCGATTTCACTGAAATAAGACAACGTCGGGAAACTCTGTTATCGCGCCTTTTACATGTTTCTCAGAATGGGGAAAACAAGGAGAGAGAACGGCTCTCTGTCTGTCGACAGCGAGAGCTGCACGATTCGCTCGAAACTGCTAAAGAAACGTAAATAAATAAATGGAAAAGCGACGAAAATTTAATCGAAATACCGACCATATCCTGCGTAGAGTAGAACGCGGTAGAAAAATGAAAAAGTACTAGAAAAAATAGTGCCCTTCGGTGAAATTTCGTAACGATTCGAACGTCGTTCATAAAATATAAGACGGAGCTTTGTTTAACGGTAAAAGCAATTTATTCGAGCAGCACGCGAATTCTATTCACGAGATACGCCCTGTCACGGAATCGTACATCCACCATACTTTAACTTTCTCGAGACAAACTGTTTCGCGTTTCTGCCGGTAAATTTATCGCTATAATTTAAACGCAAAGCTACACTGCCTCTTTGTGCGTACTCGCTACGAAAACTGATCAAGCATTGTTCTCGGAATATCATTCGCATACCTGATTATTGTTCAGCGAATGGGTACCGTTGAATGAAATCTTGCAGCTAGTTCGAGTTCAATAGTCCATAGAACTGCGTATAACTTGCAACGACAAAGTATAACAACGCGGTCAGATACGATTGGATACGAACCTCGTAAATTGGAACAAAACAGAAATGAACGCGTAGAATTTTATCGATGTTCTTCGTGACGATAAAGATGAAGGAGACTCGAGAGACAAGTCGATGAAAAAGTTACGCTGTAAGTTTAACATTTTTATAGAAACGCAAGAAATTACTCCATCTCCTCGTTGAAGGGAGCGACGCGATTAAGCCACGTTTATATTCGCTGACACATCTTCAGGCATTTCCGTGAACCTGCAAACGCTCGTCGCTGCGACGAACGTAAAAACTAGCCCGTCAAGCTTATTCGATCTCGCTACTCGGTTCCTATTATCATTATCATTATTATTATTATTATTATTATATATCCCCTTTTATCGATACCATTCACTGTTTCCGTAGAACGCTTGAAATTCATGATGCGCCGTAAGAGGTTGCGCCGCAATTACTTCATAATCGTCCACCTCTTGACGAGCCAGCAAACGAAACTACTCGATCTAAGATTTGCAAAGGATACGCGTACAAATTTTTCCAATTTTACTTGCCGACGATACTTCTCACCGACCTATTCCATCTTCGCAATCTTCGTCGTGAAAAATTCCAATAAACTCGCTGAGAATTTATGAATCGCAATTAATCGAACCAAGGAACATTGGCGTGACTAGTGGGCCATAAATATTTGCAGGTGGATCAGCGGCGCGTGGTCTTCTCTCTTACGAAAGAACCAAGAGTCCGTTCAGTCGAACGCGTTTGAAACAGCGCGTCGTTGTAATCGGAGTTATTGCAAACACGAGCTGCGATAGATATTTTATTCCTAGAACGTTCTCTCGTTTTCCAATTGTCCAATTTCAAGTTTCATATTCCGTACCGCGTTCGCTTTTGCCAGGCTCCGAATAAAAATCAAAGATTCATCGTAGAACCAGTATCGTTTATCGCGATATCCCTCGGTTATATCGAAATCCTTTTACTCCGTTTACACGAGTTTCAATACGTGCCGAGAAAGAAAGAATACCGATAAGGCTACTCTTTTAAGACGATGGGATTAAAAGACGTAGAGAGAGAGATAGACAGACAGAGTTAAAAGTGCAAAGACCTTATCCGCGATATTAGAGTTAATTTCGCACGAACGAGTCGGAATTTAATATTTCCGGCACGCGCATTCTTTCCTAATGATATATCCTCGCGCAACTTTATTTCGAGTCGGCCAAATGGAAAGAATATTACCGTCGTTGTACTCAGATGGGTTTCCAGAAAGTACCGACGCATTAACGTCAATGCACTTCGTTTAATTCTTCGTTGGACAATTTGCTAACAACGCAATTCGCGACACATATCGGAGCGTATTTCTCTCTCGTTTGACAGGACGAAGATGAAGTATCGATGGAAATCGTAATATTTCGAATAACCTATTATCCGCTGCGAATTACGTTGTCGTTCGGAAAAATCCGTACGAATATCGCGATTGCGATAGAGACAGGAAAACACGCTAGTAAATAAATGAAATAATTGAGCGTAATCTTCGAACAATGAGACGTTAATGGCGGATAATTACTCGCTCACTCGCCAGATTATTCGTCGAATTAACCATTCGAGCGCTAATGGAACGAGCGCACAGCCTGCTGGCAACCACGACGAGCAAGCTATTCGTATTTAAAATTAATAGCGTCTCGCGATCCAGCGACTATTCGCCAACGCGAGATTAATATTCCATCTAATACTTTTCGTTTTCAGCGTACGAACGAAGATATATGAAACTCGTCGGAGAATAGACGGGTGATCGACTTAAATAGATTGCGGTAAACGATTGATCGTTGAAGTGTAAACCGAAAATTCGCGCAAACTAACCGCGAAGGATGTGGCGAAGTGGCTATTAGAACCATTAATACTGCGACGTTACACAAACGTTTAGGGATCGACTAATGGATCCAAGGTTTACGACCGTCTCCGAAAATTACGCCACCACACACGTGCTACCTATAGCGCGTACTTACGTACAACGATACGTGGCCACGCTATACTTCTTCTCTACTTACGTACAAGCACCTGGTGCGTACATCCGCTTCGTAGGCGGGCGCGTGTACCGGCCGAAGAACGAGCGAAATATCGTCTAAGCTCTGAGCAAGAGTTATCGCCACTCTGGATTTTCTGGTCGGTCGCGACGCGAGAAATCGATGGTTGCGGACTTTTTTTCCCTACAAGATCGCGATTCGACGTCTCGAGATATTTTTACCACGAACATCGTAATTTTGTTATTAGAAGAAGACGATTCGACGAATCGAAACAAGTCACGTTCGGGTAAACGTAACTTAAACCAAAGAACAATAGCGACGATCGAATTGACGAACGAGATACTTCGCTTCGGCGAATCGTGAATTTCGCATAAACCGAAGAAAAGGAAAGAAAGAATCACTGGGATATCGACGTTTGTTTCAATAATGATAATCACGGTTAGTGATTAAAACAGCAATCGGGATAACGTCTACCCTTTATATCATCATCGTCGTTCTCTATCCAAGGAATGCGAGACTACAGCGATCTCGAGCAGATTTTCTTCTATCGTTAGAACTCTGAACGGGATCTAACGCTGAATCGTTTGAACGTTAACCTCGCCGAGAGAAACGCGTCTCAGACTTTAGCTGGTGCTGGTCGGAGTTTGCGAAACGAGATCGGACTGTGTTTCAAGCGATAAACTAAAATTATAAATGAACGACGAGTCGCTATTACGAGCTAGGACACGCCGAGAGACTATGCTGCGATTATGTTCCGACTAAACTTCTGAAATTCGAGTTCTCGAGCAACGTACCTACTTATCAATTACGACCAGAAATCTGGATTTATAGAGGCGATTCGGCGTAACGCACTTCCGAATGGACGCGATACGTTAATCCAAGTAATATTTCTTCGCGGCGATTCGATAGACGAGAAAAATATTTATCGATGAAAATATTGCTAAATATACGGAGATTTACAGGTTCGACGTCTCTTTTATTCTTCGTCGACAGAGGATACAAGCTTTCATAAATAGAAGAAACAAACGTATTATGGAGATTGCTGACAAAGAAATGGTCGATGTTTTCATAATAAATCGTTAGGTTCTTGTACGCTTTGAAAACGCATCGACTTGGCGCGCACAAACGTACAAACGATTACTTTTTCGTCGATTTTCTACCAATACCGAACGTCTCGCGCCAATGTTAGCGCACCCGTTAAAAAACACGAAGCGTTCGTTCAAGAACGACGTCATGACATAACGTGGATACCAAACTAAAATATCGACTGGACTGTCGATAAAACTTCGTTTCGCACTCTTTGACGTTCGCTGCCTTGTCGTGTCGATCAATTTGCGAGCGTAATATCACAGGCCATCACGGTCCCTAACGCTTCCTCGTTCCTCGATATTTCGAGCGATGGTCGATGAAAATGTGTACGATCGAATAACTCGAATCATTTACCGAGCGATTAAGAAAACCTCGCGCGGATGGAATTAACTCGTGCGAACGTTTTTAAATCGAGTCGACCGAATTTTACAGAGGTCGAATACGGTTCTCGAAATACCGAGCACGCAATGTTCTGTGCAAGAAGATACAGCAGTGGCTTTCCGTTTAAAATCTGTAGCGAGTCAGATACAAGGAACTCCCTTATTGTCGTTTCTCAGAGGCTAGGGGTCGCAAAGAGTTTGTAAATTTTTCGTCCCTTGGCTTACGAGAGAATCTCCAGAGGCTGCGAAGCTCTTGGCCATTGCCATTCGGGAAATAATATATAACTATAAAATAGACACATAAAATATCGAGATCGCAGTCGCGCAAAGTGAAAAATATCTGCTTGTTCTTTCACCGTAGTCAGGAAAACCGAGACAAACTAACGAAGCGCGCAAAGAAACGCAAACTATAACGAGCATTTGTTTCATCCGGCATGAATGAAGTTCTTATCAAAAGGCCAACGTCGTTTAATTAAACCGGTCGAGTTGCTTCAAATATATTTCGTCGAATCGTTTGAAAATTATCCATTCAACGCAGCAGCCGCGGTTCGACCATGGGATCGAATCGAACGCGTAAATTTCCGATCAAAGCGTTCGAATCTGTGAGACGAGCGGAAGAGAAGAGCTGTCCTGGGAGCATGCATTTCCGATTGCGGGCTAGAAATCAGGGCACGCGCGGTCCGTTGAATTACAGACAACAGTGTGACGGTTCGTTCGCGCTTCAACGATTAACAAGAGCCCTCGTAAGATATTCGAAAGTCCGTTCGTTGGCACGTAGGTCGTCGTTTTTACTCTGCAAAAAGTCTTCATTAAGCTTATCGCAGCGATATAGCTAGATAGGTGTATATGTCATAACGAAATTCGGGCCACCATTACGCGGCCATTATTACCGTCGTCCTAAGCTACGAGGCTACAGGACTACGATCGTTGGATCTGTATCTGACAAGAAGTAGACAAAGGACCTCCGATAAGCAAATCCACTAAACGTCATTAGATAGACTGGTATAGACACCATCTGGTTTTCATTACCAGAAGGAAATAATCGCCAAGGCTAGAGAAATCTGAACGGAGTATTGCGTGTGCGGTGGACCATGTGATTGTGTGTTCTTGGTTAAATTAATAACGAGACGAATCGATTTCGTCAACTATATTTACAGATATTTCAAAATGTAGATTACAAAGTCGCAAGATCGCTGGTTTGACGATATTCGTTGTGAGATTACCGACAACTATTCGTCGTGCCGATTCGTTATACTTATTCGTTCGATTCGCTGACTTCTGGAGAACACGGTCGTCTATTTATTCGCGTAGCAGCGAAATTGTTCTGTCCAGAGTTTGTTCGTTACATTGTGCGCGTGTTAATCGTCTGTGGCGAAGCAACTACGTGAGGCATCTTCGACTCGAAACGTCTTGGGACGCGTATGCCGCTGCTATATGTGTTTCGAAATAAAAATTCAAAAGGGGTTAGTCCCGACTTTCTATTTATTTGCAAGAGATCGAAGCAGATCGAAGATGTGCTGCGTCGAGTGGAGAAATTGTATATAAGAAATTCCTACGATTGTTCGTCGTACGCATCGATTCAGATTTTCCGGCTATGTGTTTTATCGATGCTTCGCCGTTTTCTATCTTCTATCTCGTAAAAGAGAAAGAGAAACGCCAAAGCTCGATGTAAGGACAAATTTCTTGCTGAGAAAGAATATAGGTCGAAGACAAGTCGCTTCTGGCATATATCGTATCACGTTTCACGGTTCTTTCGCACATGCTGCAAACATACTGCGATCGATCTTGTTGCAACGCTTCGACCCACGCGAAATCCAGAGAAACGAGTTTAGAGTATAATTCAAATTCTCTGATTGAAATCGATTTGCCGATCGAAGGCTGATCGACTTATCTATACAATTAACTGCAACGTACTAGCTAACTTTTCAAATCGATTGAAAACGCGTCGATGTACGAGTAAACGTATGTATCTTTCGTAACTCCATCTGCATCTATTTAACTGTTAACCAAACGACCGACGCCTACTCGATCAGCCTGATAAGGTTTTATAATTGATAAAATGCTTCATTAACAAGATAACCGCAAGGATATCAACGACGACACAATGAGAACGCAATTTGATACGCGATACCGAATATCGATCGGGTGTTAGACTTAGTTCGCAAAAGCTGGGATTAAGTAATCCCCTCTCACGTTTTACATCACGTTCCATAAACTGTCGCGATTATTTAGATCGTTCTACGAAGCAAGTTGTCAGTTTTGCGAAAGATGATCCAGCGAGTGTCTGTTTAACGCGTTGAAAACGTCGTTAATTTTATAATTACGTAACTAATGAATTTTCTTCTCCTTCTGTCAAATTGCTTACTTATTTCTGAGTTGACGAAAGCAGGACTTCCTTCCTGGATACCTTAACCCAATTGTACGCCTGTTCCACGTAATCTTTCAGTTACACTGTAAATTTGACTGGGCAAGAAATTCGATTAATTTGCCGACAGCATTCTTTATCCAATTATAACTGTGCAATCAATACTTCAAGCCGTTAATTAATTTTTCTCGTGCTCGCGGAGTTGGGGCGCTTTACACGTGCTCGATCGATAAAATTTCTGGCGTTAAATTTCGTGGAATTAACAAGCGCATATTGTCAGGTGTTGCGAAATGATCGAATTCTACAAACGCATGAAAAATATTCGAAAAGACGGAAGCAGAAATATTTGCTTTATTTATTCGATATTCCATAATTCTCGAAATGTCTGACAACGAAAGTTACGCTATCCTTCCGTATCCCGAACGTGGTTCGTAATCGCGTTGTCCTATTTTTTACTTTCGCCAGAGTATTTTGTCTCCGATCGTGCACGACCTTTCTAATGGAATTCATCTGGCGATAAAAGGTTAAAGGGAGCGCTAACGCTGAAATTAAAGTTCCATTAATGCGATCGAGCGGTTGACTGGTATCAAAATTTCAATGTATACTAATACCAGATGTTACCTTAGACTCAACCCTGTCGGCACAAGTTCGCGTAACCTACCATTCCACACGATCTACACACAAGGAAGGATATTTTCAGCACGTCGAAACGTAATATCCGCCACGATTTCTAAGTTTTATTAATATTTTTGGCTTGGTGAAACAGTGACATTCTGTGTTCTTTCTTAAAAAAAGAAAATTCTCCACATTCATGGGAGAGATTTATTCGCTCAATTTTAACCATTAGGTTGTCGGAAAAGTTTCTTTCGTTTCATAAGGTGATAATAGATGAACGACAATTTCTGTTTCATATTTGTCGAAGTGGTCATCGCTTCTAAGAGAGCTCTACATCCGGTCTTTCAGTTTTGTCAAGCACCGAGGGCATCGACAGCGTATAAACAAAAGATAGGATCGAAGGCAGACAATAAACTGTAGACAGGCAACGATGACTTTGTCACGTAAAATCACAAGTCACGACACAGATTACAAATAAATATGAGAAGAGTCGAGTCGAAACACAACAATTAACTTTCCTTTTCTTTATTCCACTTTATTACGCACTCGATGATTACAATTGCGTGAATCGGCACGTACTGATTACACTAAGGGTAGAAACGCGGTAAGAAGATGTCGACTGTTCGAAAGTCGAAGAATCGGTGAAGTTTAGCGACGATACTGCGGCGGAGGAAAGCCAGCGATGGGCGGATCTAAGGACAACGAAAAAAAGCTGATTTGTTTCATTGGCACAGCGAGGGAAATAGACTTCGCTGTCAATTGGTCGATTTTTTAGATCGGTGGGTGAGAAAGGGTGCTAACCGGCCTTGAGAGAAAGTTGCTAACGAAAGATACCGAACGTGAGAAAAACAGACTTTTTCCCTATCTTTCCGTGATGGGCAAAAATATAAACTACGCTTGTTTTGAAGTCTGAAGGACTTAAACTGTGAAGATGATTTTACGGTGGGTCCTTAAGAATATCGAGGGTACGCGGCAAGAATGCGTAGACATCTGTTTGTCGTCTTGCTCTCGGCGTGCGGTCTGGTCCCTGATGCGCTTACAGCTTCAAGGTTTTCAATCATAGGGTAACACTGCCAGCGTGCGGATTTGGACCAGTTCAATAGTATCGCGACTTGTATTTACACCTCGGAATATTTAAAATATATTTTCTACCTTACAATTTATCTAATAACCTCAACAATATTATTCTATCGAATTAGATACGATGCAATATTATGCTCGTGCATAATTCGCTAAACTAATATAAAACAAAAGGCATTGTGCGTCTATTATTTCCTTATAAAACGAAAGAAACTTCTCGGACAACCTAATAGCATAACGGGGATTATATATTTTTTAATCGCGTAATATTTCGAAAATTCCTCTCGCAACGTTATTTCGTAAATACAGAAAATTGTCAAAAATAACCGAATAATATTCATTGCGATCGATTAGATTTTAATCGATACGTTGTTTTAACAACTGCGCGTTATAACACTTTAACCAACCAAAGTTATGCTTGCAATGCTCAAAGTGGCCCGTAAATCTCGTAGAAATTCTACGCGATAGTTTAATTAGAAGGTTCGCTCGTCAATGAAGATGGAGCTTAACGAAACGACCTTTAGCTCGGCGCGCGACACGAAGCTTTGAATGACGAGTTACGTGTTTCTAACGCGTTCCGACTTCGTCCTGCGAGTCCTTTGAAAAGGTCAAAGATGAAATTTCGCGTTGCTGTGATTTAACGGAAGATTGGCCTGGCATAGAGACAGGTACACGAACAACGAGAAAGGGATCGAATTGCGGGAACGAGAAGGGAAAGTAGCGGAGGCAGCTTATCTACTGTGTAATCGCGAGAGGTTTAATTAATGGAAGGTCCGAGAATAAAAGTGATGGCAATCGGCCACTCCGTCCCCCTTGAACAGTCTTCGATGGAAAACTGTGGTACTCGAGCTGAGACCTCGCACCGATTTCCCGAGAATGGTGCCAGTATGTGGACGGTTGAGTACGACTCGAGAAATTAGCGTAATCCGCGTACCGATCTCCATTCTGCCACGAATCGCGCTAATCATCGTTTGAAATGAAAATGAAGCGAAAATCCAGCGCGTTTGTATCGTCTTTTAATACCGACGCGGCCAGCCTATCAATGAAACACTATCAGCTTTTACGTAACGTTGCGCTAATTATGGTAAATCGGTGTAATCCTTTGGCTAACGTCGCCGTTGAATTATTCGAAATTATTCGACAAGCCGCGTCGCACGGTCCGCAGAAAATCGAAACAATTCTGATAGGGTGCATTGTAAGCATGCACGCGCGTGTTTGCTTTTGAAATTCACTAAAATTCGCTTGTTCGCATATTACTACCGACTAACTGCGCACCGATGTACGAGCTGCATTAAAACATAATTTCAAGCGCAGTTGGAGCGGCCGTTCACCAGTCTATGATTAATACGAATCTACTCGCTTTGTAACGAGCCTGTATACGAGAAAATCCAAATAATTTGGTAATAATGCGCGCTATGACGTACTCCAAAGTAGCTTTATTTATATGCTGTATAAATACGTATGTAAATAACGTTGATCCAACGTGACTCGAGTCGAATCTGATTTTCCTCGTGAGCCACAGATTTGCTAAATTAACTGTGCTAGTAGAAGCCAGACACAGGTAAATAGACGGAAAAGGGAACGACACGCTGCGAAGACGACGATAAGGCAGAGATAATTGGAGGATAACGCGAATGAAACTTCTTCTCACGGTTATAATGGCCACGGCTTTTACGCGTTTGAACATCGTTCTTTGGAAGGAGAAGGCGAGGACAGACCGGCGGATAGCAATAAAACTCAGTATGGGTCTGCATACTGGAAGATCGATAAGTATCCCGACGAGTCTCCGACATTTAAGCCCACCGCTCCGAAACCCCTAGAACTCGCGACATCGAGTTGAATAATTTGCCGATTACGAAACAGTTCCATCTGTTTTTTTTTTTTTTTTTTCATAAAGACATCGTCAGCTGGAGTTGCTGAAAATTGAACGACCTAGTTTCGCGCAAGGACACCGCGGAATCCTGAATTGGATACGATTTTGAATTTTCACACCGCATCGGATAAATTTCGTATGCCGCAGAACGTCTTACAATGGAAGTCCAGAGATAACGAAGAACTGGAGGAAACATCGCGGCACATCTTTGTTCTGGAGGCACTCCAAAACTTTCGATCGAATACCCTCCAGGGTGAACAAATGTAGCATTTAACCGGAAACGGTGTTTCCTGCACGCGTCTTATAAACATCGTAATCTATATATAGCGGGCGCAAATAAAGGAACGTGATGATAATCATAGATGTACGTGGAAAACTGGCCGAAGAAATAGGTCAGGCTATTTTCACGATGGTATCCTTCGATAGATAAAGTAATCGCAGAAAAAAGGATAGGTGGTTTGCTACTTCGGAACTGGCCCATTGAGATACGATAACAGAGTCCTTCCATCGAGTTTCGCCCTCCAAAGAGCTGCTGCCCGGCCAGCCTTTTCCCATCGAACTCGAATATGTAGGACAATTTATGGAGGTGATATTCGACAAGACTAGTACAACAAAAACTAGTCGAAGGTTAAAAGCAAAAAGGAAATGCCTGATATCTGACGCGGTTTAAAAATAACGAGCCATTCTTCTGCGTTGCTTCGATAGCTAACGAGTTACATCCAGCGCAGTAGAAGAAAAATTAAACTCATTCGTTTGCTCCGACCAGTCTACTATCATTTTCTCTGCAACGAATTAATTAAACACGCCAGGAACACGGTTGCTTATATATATATATATTTCGATTTTTTAAAGATATATATATATATATATATATATATATCTTTAAAAAATCGAAATTGCAACACGAGGACGAATATACTTGATTATCGAGATCTCTATAGCGAACGAAAACATCTATCGAAAATAAGGAAATTCGCATTTGCATATTTAGTAGCGAGATACGAGGAAAGGAATGATCTAAGTTAATTTCTTGTTCTTCGCGGTACACGCGCGTCTCTAATCGAAGGACTGAGACCAGTATGGCCCTCTATACTCTTTGTGGTTCGGAGCCAATGGCCATTAAGTCCATTCGCAATACCGCAGGGACTACAAAAACGGAGAAATTCTAAAAGTCTGTACAGAAAACAGGAGCTTTTGCTTTCTGTCTATGTTGATATTCACACCGATACGGCTAACGTTATTGCTTCTCCGAGCACCGAGGAGAGAGGAAGGAACAACCGGAGGAACGTCACAAAGATAAAGGAACCGAAGTAAATAGTCTTTTCCTCTCGACTACTACGAAGACGATGTTTACGTGCTCTTGTACGCCTTTATGTGTCGTTAGCCAATGTAATTCTCAGTTTTATTTTCAATTTTAAAGAAAATTTATGTAAATGCCTGTTTATTTTACGTAACAACGAATATCTTACCTCGAAAATTCGATTATACGTTGCTTTCGATTGGGCCCCTTTCCAACGCGCTAAAAGTGGCGGGAACGAGCGGATGTGTTTTCGTTTGATCACTTCACTGAAACGATCGCCGCACGAGCTTACGCGATCGAAAACATTTGTCATAGTGAAAATATTACCCGAACACGTAAAATTACCGCGACAGAATCGCTTCTCATCGAGATAAACCTATTACCGCCTGTTACTTTATACACGCCGCGCTAACACTCGCCATTTTGGTTAATCACTGCGTGTGCGCCACGTAGCGGCAGAAACTGCAACTATTGGTACGTGTACGTAGAATGTAAACGATCGCGAAAAATCATTGTTTTAATAAAATAGGTAAATAAAGATGTCACGCGATGTTTGATGGCACATAAACTGGTGCTTTGTTTAAATTAATCCCACGGAACTAGCGATGGTTTAATTTCTATATTTTCACAATGAATATATATCACGGATTGTCGCGAAACGGTATTTGTTTAAGAATTGTAAATTACGTTTATTTTAGAAAAATGACATGTTTTTCGTATATCGATGTGACGGAATGTTTATAATTGTTACCTTTGCGTGCTAAAATTGAGATGAATGTTTTTAAAATGAGATCAAAGAGCACACAATACGTATATTTGCGTCTGTTGCGTGGAATGGATAAAGGAACAGGCTGTACAGATATAATTAGTATTGGAAGAAATTTCAAAGCAACACACTGGAATTTGATACTTTTTGCTGCGGTCTTTCTTTCGGTCTCGACATTTCGTTGGAAAAGATAGAAAGAACAAAGAAGTAATTAAAAGACCTCGGAACGCTAGAGGCTACTTTGATTTTTCATTTCTGTGAGATAAAGCGTAACAAACAGAGACACCTGAACAACGAACGATTTTTGCGAAAAAGATGTAATCGTTGTTATCGATGAATTTTTTCACTATACCAGAACCCTGACTAACCCTCAGCTAATCTTGTTCCAGATCGAGAGCAATATGTCGATCGAGGTGAGAGCGGGTCGACCAACAATGCCAACGATTCCACAATCCAAGAGACCAACAATTCTAGTTTATCCAACAGGTATAAAACGTAATGCACATTCTCGACTAATGTAAGTCGTTCCAAGCATCATTCGAACAATAATATTCAATTTTACTGAATCCATGGGAATATGACTTATATTTTGATAACGCGAGAATTTAATTATCACGAACTATATAACCATACATTCCTGACGCAGAAGCCAATAACTTTTCAAAGTTCAAAGAATTGCGAAAGGATGAAATATTTCGTTAAAGTCCTTCTGTGACGGAGAATATCTTCGTCGTACTTAAGGAAGCAACCAAGCAAGTAATTGCTTCCCAATCTCAAGGGTCTAAGAGCAATGGAAAGTAAAGGTTAATACAATTACAAATCGTCTAGACGCATAACTGGAAAAGTGACATTAAAGCATTATTTTGACGTTGTCAAACTTGTTGTAACTTAAAATGATATTGTTACACGAGATAACATATCTTAACATATCTTGATTATAATAAAAAATATTTGTATTACATCGCTATATATTTACACAACCATACCGTTATACTATCCCTTCTATTCTATCCTGTTGAATGAAATATCTTTATTTTCTTGGGGTCTAAACTGTTGTTTAGAAGATTGATAATACACGTTCCAATTTTTATTAAAAGACACATTTATTATAAATGTCAGTTCTGCTTTGTATTTATTACAGTGCAGTGTTTGTTAAAATGTTATATCAGTAACAAAAGGAATGGGATACCTGCTTCCATATTTGTTTAAAGATTTAACGCAATTATTCAACTCGACAACTTCTTGAGTTTGCGAAATAATAAATTTTATCCCTCATCCTGTATTTGCTTAGTTTGCTTAATATATGGTAATCATAAAAACAAACTTAAGAAACAACCGTGAGAATAATAAAGCTTCGTTAGGAATACTTATTACTAGATCTAGTAACTCGACTGATAGTGAAGCCAATACAATTTACACATAAACGTTTTCTGACACGTCTTCACGATTGAATTACACATTATTTTGTTTTTTTTTTTTTTTTTAGTAACTCCAGAGAGTATCATCATCCCAATAGTATCGTGCATACTGGGATTTCCATTATTGGCTCTAATGGTCATCTGTTGTTTAAGAAGAAGAGCAAAGCTCGCCAGAGAGCGAGCACGAAGAAGGAATTGTGATCTAGATCACGGAGCACTCAGTCTCGTTCGTTTTAGTCCTGTCCACCGTTTAGGTAAGTTTCAACGATAAAATCGAGTCTACCCTTCCTTTATTTTCAAAATCACTGCTACAATTAAATTTGGAATTAAAGCGTACACATCTTTGAAAGCAATTTTATAACGAAAATGGATTAAGGTCACAAAACATTTGCGTTCGCATTGTGTAGCACCCCTAACCTCTTTAACAACCGCTACTCCGTGATCGCTTCCCCGCTCCCCCTTCCCCAGAAACGTTGAATACATACTTATCCGTACCTGTATATTCAAATAGACTCCTACATATAGACGTGTATAGTCGTATACCTTTATAAATGGGGCGTGTGTGTATATATATACACGCATTCATACACACGGATGTGCAACGTATATGAAGAGAGTGAAAGAAGCATTAAACCAGATCGAATGTTGCCCTGAATATCCGAGTTCATACGCCGATTTTAGATATTTCGAATTTAATCGTGTTCGTGTTTACACGACTAAAAACGTTTAGTCTTCGACAAAGTATTGAGAAACTAAGTGACCAAACCTATAAGTTTCTATTGATTTTTCATAGCTTTCAATTGCTTACTCTATGCAAATTCTAATCCCGAAATATAACGTTCAACTTTTCTAAGTATGTTACTTTACACTCATAACAATGGTAAAACGTTCATGGAACACGAACATACGTATTTTGTTTGTCGTAAACACCGACGCAGTATAATACCTATGATATGTGACTGACTCTGAAGGTACACGACTACCACGACCAGTCATGGCAATCTAACTCTTGATCTACGGCCTCTGAAATGTGATAAATAGGCGGTTTAGTTACTACTTACTCTATACAAGCATGGAGGTTTTAATTAATAGGAAATACATAGTTATCGGACGATGGTACAAAAGATAATGTTTGCTCTTCGAACTTTGTTGTATACCTAGATCGTAAAATTAATTTGCAGCATCCTAATATAAATTAACCATTTGGAAAATCTTCAAACTGAAATACATACTTGTTATTTTATTATCCCGTCAAGTGCAGCATCGAAAGAGGATTTAGGTAAAGCTTTTTGTCAACCTGATTATTGCTTGACTTGGTCTCTAGAGATTTTAGAATTTCACAGAACAACCATAGTTTCTTTTACTTAATGCATAATCATTTGCCGCCGCCGTCACCGCCGCTACTACCGCTGCATACTTAGAAGACAACTTACAGAACTTAATTGAAGTTCCGCCGAAAGGGTGGACAAGAATAAAAATGATAAAAACAATTCGTGTGAGATTGATCATGCAGGCTACATTCAAGCGTATTTAAGTAATAGTTTGTTACGAATATTATACCTCAACAGCTTAAGATTTCCAACGCAATCATGAGAATCGAAAGTAAAAAATGTTGAGCATTTTTATGCAAATAATATATGCAGCTTGGCTACATTTTAATCTTAATCGAAAGGCATGTATTTACCTCTTATGTATTTAACATAGTTCTAGTCGCATGACTTTAAACTGTTTGCTATGCAAGCCTATGCAGCGTATATCTCAACGCATTTCGTATACAACAATTTGTTAATAACTGTACGAATCAAATTAATAACTTTTACCACATAAACTTGACATTAGAATGCATTTAGACAGTATTAACCTTTATTATTGATAATCTAAAAATTCACTTACAGAATTGCCAGATTACAAGATTTTCTATATAATCAAGAACCTTTATGAAATATTAATACAAATTCATATATATTTTTATGTGATAGCTGGAATTGATCGTCCAACGAGAACGGTATCGTTACGAAGCGATCGAGGATCTAGAGCTTTTCCATCGCTGGAACTAGACACTGTCGTTGAAGAACGATCGGATCCTGAACAGAGCACTGCATTGGAACTTAGTAGTCCAGATTAGCATCCAGTTTTGGTACCGCCTAGGTCAGATTCTTATTTTCTGTACGTGTAATACACATTGAAGTATCATTCTTATTTCCTTAAATTAAACATGATAGAAAGATTTCATACGAATCACGTATCTATTCGCAACAAAGATTGCTTCTTTTTCCATCGACTTGTTTCTAGAAAATTTTCTTAATATTTAGAATTCCTGCATTACCGATATATCATTAGGAGTTGCAATTTGCAACTTTGCGAAAATATCTATTATGTATTTATAACAGACGTCATATTTGTAAAAGAATATTAATTTAAACTAATTATTTATCTTTCTGTCTAGGTCTCCTCGACCATCTAAATCGGTGGTACCATTATCCGTGGATCATAGCCCTCTATGGACAGCATTAACACACGCTAACGCTGTATCCTCTGCTCTTGGTGATACCTAGCAGGAAGTGGAAGAGGGCGGCTACATCGAAGCTCTCGTACTCGATTTACCCATAATCTATTAAGAGGTTTATAAGATATATATGTATTACGACAAATTAGTATATGAGATCGTGAACAGTAATGAAAATGATCGTAAGGAGATCTTCGATACAAAACAATTTGAAGTCTGAGGACATTATATTGGAATATGGATCTTTACAAGCAAGTTTTGCACTCGTATATAAAACTAATGACTAAATTTTATACTATCAAACTGTACAAGATTCTATGAACAAGCCGCTTTTTATATCATGAAAAACTTATAACGAGGCAACAAACGCTGCATCATTAGTGTAAATAAAAAATTGTTAATACCATGTACAAACAAAAATCATAATATGTAAATAAATGATTATAAAACACTGTCTATACAACACCTACATTCAGTTTTTACGAAATTTATACAACATGTACACATTACAGTTGATTTTTGCATTGTCAGTATAAAATATTATTCCACATTTATCAGTGTAAATAATATAATTATAAACAACAGAAAAAGATTTGTTTGAAAACAATTCTCTTGTATTCTGTTATCAACAATAAGTTAGTACAAATTTGTCCTAAGGAGTATTATTCAATTAATGAATATAATTTACGTAAATGTTGAATTTGTCTTAATATAAAAATTTAGTTAAATTATGCAGAATAAAACTGCATAACATATAAAACAACTGTTTTAGAAATAAATGTCTTTTATCTATAATCCTTTATGTTATATTTAAAATCCGGGTATAATCCGCCCCTTTTTAGCCGCTTTTTTCAATTTATGCATCTTCTTTTCCTTCTTTCTCTTCATAATGTTATCCTGCCTTTTTTCTTGTTTTTCTCGAATTCCTTTCTGTACACTTTCTAACCTAGATTCCCATTTTTTAGCACTCTGTCTTTTTTTATTTTCTTTCCTTTTTAACGTTCGCTTAAGTAAATCTATATCATCTTTCACCTATCGAAAAGTATAACGTTCATACAACATTGTGTCTATAAAAAAATTATTCTAATTCTACCTTTCCTGAAATTATAAAAAAAATTTACAAATTTAAATATATCTTTATTACCTTCTCGCCACCAGCTTTTGCCAGAACAGTCTGCCATGCATCTTTTTCTTTAATTTCTTCTACTCTTTCTTTTTCACCTGATTGTTCCATTGCTTTTAACTTCTCCTTTTTTTGTTTCAACTCTACTAACATCTTTCTTGCATCCCTTTTAGGCAGTTTTTTTCTTGTTCCAATTTCAGAAAAATCAAATTTACTAAACACCATTTTGCCTTCAGAATTAAACACAGGCTTTGGCCTTGGAACCTTTGGTACTTCACTATCTTCTTTTTTTATGTTAGACGAAGTATCCCCATTTTCCTCTATTTTTACTAGTTTCTTTTGCGTTATCCGTTCTTTCCTCTTTGATATTTTTTTAATTCTGGTTTTCAAATTTTTTTTTAATTGCTTTTCTTTATATCCCAATCGTTTAACATTCTTCAATCCCTCCAATTTAGCATGTAGCTCCTCAAATGTTTGTGCCCTTTTTTTCTTTCCACTTAAATTTGGAAAAATATTACCTACGACAGAAAATAGAAATTTGAAGCTAAATTAAATAATATACAACAATAGCAGAGAATAAATACCTTTTGACATGTCCTTTTTCTTGTGTGTAACTAATTTATTCTTGTCATCTGAAACTGATAATATGACAATCTTTATTATAATTGCAAAAATCACGAGTGCTTTAAGGTTATGTTATCTTTTTATATTCTTACCTAATTCAGACATAGGCAATGGCATTTTCGAAAATATATTCGAAATAAACTCATTTTCTTGCAGCAATAATTGCTTCACAGCATTTTGATTAAATGGTTTTGACATTTTTAATTGCATGTTTCTCAGCACACGCGCACGTAATTACTTCCTACTACCGCTAGTACCAGAGTGTAAACGTCTCAAAACCATAAACTACCGACACATGTTTAACGCTTTAAAAGCACGTAGGTTAGAAATTACAGCCTAACGCGCAAGCTCATGAATACTGGAACTCTTTTTATCTCCACATTTTTTTTAATTTGTATCATATTGCAAGAAACGTTGGTAGTTACCGTTAATAATAGATAATATATATATATATATAAGTAAAAAAATATTTTACGTGTTAAAACTTTACTATATTTACTAAATAGAAGCCAATAAAGAAGGAAAATAAAGTATCAAAGTGGAATGTTTCATTCATATTTACTTTATTATGTAATATATGCACAATATTATGGAATTAATATATTTATAATAAAGAGATCTCTTTCATCAACTCTTTTGTTGTTAAAACAATAAGCTTCCTTCCATATAGATGATACATGTCAAATTCTTTCATAGATGCATATGCTTCATTATATGTTTCATAATAAACGTGGCAATATGATATACCAGTTTTTGGTATTAGTATCATAGATGATACAGCTATTGGATTAAACTTCTCAAAGAGATGTAATATATAATGTATAGTTAAACTTGGATTGATATTAGCTACGATTACTTCTTTTGCTGGAATAATTTTTGCGGATGACGAAATGACTTTACCATTTTGTATCCCATATTTTTGATCAATAGGCATCAAAGCTGGAATCTCTGTTTCATCAAATATTTTTTTCAATTCTTTTACATTTTCATTAGTTACTTCTGATGAAATTAAACTACTCGATACAATTCTTTGTAGGTCTATAAATTTTGAAATATGTTTTGTGGACGATATTTGTTTAGGAGAATGACGATCAACGCTGTCTTTATCACCTACTTTATCATTATTAAAGTTGCTATTGCTAGATAATAATTTTGATATATTAGAAGCAGATTGGCAGTCTGTTTGTGTATCTTGAAACTGTTTTATTGGTAAGATATTACTAATGAGATTACTTTTCTCAGAACGATATCTGGAAGAATCTTGAGTAGATATTCTTTTATTTTTACTGTGCAATATTTTCCCTGTGGTATTAATACGGCTCAAACGCTTTCCATTATTATTGTTTATTTTATGTATATGTGGTAAAATCTTGATAGATTTGTTATTTTTAAAGCCATTAATGCATTTTATTGCATCTTCAACTGTTCCATATTTTACAAAACACAATGCATTAGCTTTCCCATGATCATCCACAGATAAAACTTTGCCAAAAGCAGAAAACCTTTTATTAACCTCTTGCAAATTTAATCCCTTTTTATTAAGAAAATGTATAACATAGCTTCCATCTGATTTTCTGTCGTAATATTTTTCATTATCCATATTTATGTAAAATATCGTTTAAATCAATCAATTAGCGATTTTTAATTAACGAAGTATAATATATATAAACGTGTAACCTATATTTTGCCGGGCAACACACGCTTCTTATCATTAGAGTTTATAAATGTAAATGAACTGCATTAACCCTTAATATATGTTATCAGCGTCAATGAATAAAGCCACTTCAATGCCAATAGATCAATATATCACAATATAATAAAGCAATCGTATCGTTTATAAGCCTTGAAATTCGAAATATCGAGTAACTTATAAACTTGGGGGGAAAAAAGTCCTAAATATATGTACCTAGGACGTCCGTTACAAACAGCGTATAATATGTTTGAACGTTAAGATAATAAATCATACATATTGATATGTCCGGACATATTTATCAAACAATATTATGAAACGTTTGTCTTTTACATTTTAATATTCAGTTTAAAATAATTTAACTCAACCATCGCTAAATAAATATTATAATTGAGCATTCGAGTTTTCCCGCGTTATAAAAATGGCTGATCACGTAGCCATGTTGTACGATGGACCTGCGCATGTCGTTCTCATAATTTACATTTCCCAAGTATACGAAGTAGGTACCATCGTTTTATTTATACGGCATTCAACAAGGCAAAAGTACCATCAAATATCCGGTTTTGTTCAATCTTTTTGGTCAAATTTTACATAATAATGGCGCAAACGTTTACGATTGAACATTAGTGGTGATCAGAAAAAAAAAAAAGAAAAGAAATTGAAGGAATGGGCGGAGTTTGCGCCTCCTGGAATACAAGGTAAAGGAGGTTGTTTCACGAAAGCTTCTATCTCCGATGTAACAAATAGTGCCTGGAAGGATCAGTTTCGAGGTAGCTTTATGCAATTTGGGGAAAATTCGAAGTTGACGGATACAGGTTAAGGGAACGGGATTAGGAAAAGCGGCGAAATCGCATCATAAATAAAGTGGATGCGCACGCGGACAATAACATGGGAGAGCGAGCGAATGAACCGCTTTAAACGAAGAAAGAAGGAAATGAATCAGCCATTCTGATTGGTCGAGGCGGCTATTATGGCCGCCGATTGGCGCATGCACGTACGCACACCAAGGCTCGGTGCACACACCAACGCACGAACACGCGCGTGCTTCAGGAGCGTAGCAGTCGCTCGCGGCCGAGAAGAGTGAAAAGAGCGACAGAAACGGTCGGTCCGCGCGTTGCCTTGTAAGGCGGAGAGTTGGTGTGTGACGTCCGTGCGCGGATGGCTCGAAGAACGCCGATTTTCCTCAGCTTGTACGAGTATCCTTACTGAGCAGAGGAAAGAACGAGTGAAAGGAGAGTGCGGACCGGGCGCGACGCCGACCGTCGACATAACCGCGTATACGTAAAATCCGACAATCCGTCAAGTTTAAAGCTGCCGAAGGCACCATTTTTATCATCTCTATAGTGTGTATAGCAAACTAGAAACCGATTACTAGACGCAACGTGAGTGTTCTTGAATCAGCAAGGAAATATATATTAGTGAGGAAAGAAACGAAGAGCGAGAGAGAGAGAGAGAGAGAGAGAGAGAGATAGAGAGAGAGAGAGAAAGAGAAAGAGAGAGAGAGAGAGAGAGAGAGGGAGAATAGAAGTAAAAAGGATACCGAAGGGCATCGAAAGAGAAGGATAGATACAGCAAGAAAAGAGAGAAAAAAGAAAAGCGAAAGAGCGAGCAAGCGAACGAATAACCAAGAGAGGAAAAGAGAAAGAGCAAGAGAGCGACCGGGAAAGAGGAGCAAGAACAAGTTAAAACGCCAAACGATACGTAAGAGACAAAGGCCACGGCGGCATAACCTCCAAGCCAACCGTACGGCGCATTACGGGGATCTCTCATTCTCATAGATTTCTTCGTATTCTCAAGAAATTTGGTACATTATTCATGAAAAATTCTATTTTTGCAAGTGCATGCCTGCTCGGGCTTCCATATGAAGTGTCGCACGAGTGTGAGAGAGAGAGATAGAGCACGTGCGTGAAACATATTTTCCTCGAGATAGAGGAGTCGTCATAAAGTGAAAGAGCGGGACGGTTGTTTGTACAGTCGTGTTTTTCTGCGACACCTGGTATACGATATACTTACATCCGCGAGTGTTGTGTGAACGAAATTTACTCTTGCTACAGGAAAGAGAAAAAGGAAAAAAAGAGGGAAAAAGAAAAAGACGGAAAGAGGCGAATAATATTCTTAGTGCTGCAGTCTACGGTTGATGGATGAAACTGGCAGGATGCTGCAACACGGCGGATCAGGTGTTGGTTTGATGGGAGGAAACCAGGGTCAAGGGGCCCAAAATACTACCGGATACGGTAGTATGGGGCCTGTGGATGGAACTGCGACACAAGGTCCGGATCAAGCCGTCGAGGCTAGAAAACAGGACATCAGTGAAATTCTCCAACAAATTATGAACATCACTGATCAAAGCTTGGACGAGGCGCAAGCAAGGTTGGTCCCATTCGTGATCCGATCAGCCGCCATTTTTTAATACTTCTAAGATGCATCATTACTTTAATAATTCTTGCATCAACTTTCTCGCAGTATTTCATTTACTTATCTGACACGCTTCTTTCTTTCTTCTTTCTCTCTTTTTTTTTTCTTTTTTTAATGGTTCTTTCACAGCATTACATTGAAATCAATTACTCTAGAGTTTTTTTTATTAGCTGTTAAAGCATGCAGTAAACGTATCAAGTAACGATAAATGCAGGTTATGTTCATCGCTTTATAATGTTTTATGTTAGGATTTCGGTCGAAGAGAGTAAATATTATTCTTATGATGTCTTTTTATCATTTTATAGCTTGGTAACTGTTAAACGCAAACTGTTAAGTAACGAATATAGTAGATATACCGGTAATGACAAGCTACAACAGTAAGTTATATATAGGCGTCCGAATACGCGATAAGACCGTTATCTTCGCACCATTGGTACTTGCACGATTATACAAGTTTACCAAAATGTTTATATCTATTACTGTGTTCAACTGTATCACGCATACGTAATGTTATATTAATTCTAGACTCGTATCTCTTTATAATGAATGATATCACACGATATAAATTTTTTGCCAATTACTCAATATTTAATTTACATCACGCAATCAATAATTTATATTCTCTCTTTCAGGAAACATACATTAAACTGTCACAGAATGAAGCCAGCCTTGTTTTCGGTCCTGTGTGAAATCAAAGAGAAAACAGGTGAGTTCTACCATCTATTATATCTATCGTCATTGTTGTTAATTGACGTAGTTCCTTGCAAGGAAGGAAATAACGCTGATAAATATTGCCTTGCCAATAAACCTTAAAGATCACAGTTATTGTTATTCTCGCAGGTAGTTTTAAATGATACAAGAAAATCCGATTCTGTGTTACTAATTACTAATATTAGTGATTGGTCTATCGAAAATCGCAGTAGATAATTTCCGATTGAACGTACGCCACCACCAAGATAAGAGAACAGTCCATAAAAGTGCGGAAGATCACGTCGTAACTCGCGCGGTCGCTCCGATGGTTCACACGCGAGTTCTAAACAATCCGAGAAATTCCTAGAAAGAGATCCCTATCTAGGCGAGAGGAGAGAGACTGTTGATATGTTTTCGGCGTGCAGTGCAGTGGTCGTCTACCCTGCAGGGTCGACCCCTGCGCCCATTCGAAACTCGTAAACATAATTTTTATGCGATGTTTGGATTACTTTTACGCGCGGATCAAGAGACCACGAAACGCGCAATTATTTTTGGGGTGCGAGGGGTGGCTGGCTTGGCTCGAACTGCTCCGGGGGACGGGTAGGAACCGAGGGGGAGGGATAGATTGGAGAAAGAGGTGTGTGGGTCGGCTACCCCAAAAGTAGTTTCTGCCTGGTCGTTTGATGGGGGTGGTGGGGCCACCACGCCCCTCATGCTAAGCCACCCTCTTTCACGTCGTTCCGCTGTAAGTATATGTGTATATCTCTACACACTCTCTTTTTCTATTTTCTCTCTCTCGTTTCTCCCTTTTCCGAGCGGCTCGCTAGTTTTCTCCTTTCTCGCGGCGAGGGTGGTATTGCGCTGGTGGAGGGTTGGACATCGACGACATTCCACGTACGGCGCCCGTTATATACGTTTCTTTGATAAGATTGGGAAAAGGCACGCCGCTCTTCGTCGCGAAACGATGCCCGTTTTATAGGTTAAAAAGCACGTGGCCGTTGATCAAATTTCTACAGGGTTGGCTGTCCCTCGATTTACTTCCAACATTTGAAGAATTAGAAATCGCTCGGTCGTGGTTCCGTTCGTTGAGAAAGAAACGGACGCCACGTATGTTCCTATCGTATTGTAGGTGCATGATTAAAAATTCAAGGTTGTCGTAATTATTGATTACGTATCGGCCGTTTGCATTTTTTACGAATGTTTTCTTCGAACATAGGAATCAAACGTTACGTTCTACGCGATTATCCCGTATACCGGCGGTACAGTTGTCTAGAAAAACGTTCGGCGAAACTTTCGGCCAGGCTCGAATGGCCATTCTTAATTACATTCATGAAAGAACTCTTTCGATGGCTGATATAGAACGCGAAACAGAGTCGAGAGCGTAAAGAGGATTTATGTAAACAAAAAAGGCGTCAAAGTATGATGAGCGCACTCAAGAGGATGAGTCGTTTTAATGGTTCTATATTCTTTATGAGTCGTGCTAAGTATACACGCGTGTTCTCGCGCAGACACATGGTCGCGCATGTACGCGTAGGTCAGACGAAGGTACAGAGAAAAATGTACGGGGTAGCGGAGAGCGAACGACAGGGGATGAAGAGAGAAAAAGAGGCAAGGCTTGTAGTAGAGTTTATGGGCAATGGCTGACGAGGCAGTGAAAAAGTACTAAAACCAAGAGGAGCAGATAAACGCTATGTTAAGCAGACCGTTTTACCAGCCATTTAATATAATCGGCTCTCTCGCGGAGCTCGGATAACTTCGGATCAGGACCGTAGCAACTCGGATTTCTCCCCATTCGATAATTTTTTCTCTCTCTTTTATCCACAACTGATAAACGTCGTGCCAGCTTGTACCGACATTATCAACGTTGCATTCGATTGTTATTGTAGCCGCCGACCGATTCGATCTTTCCCCTATCTTTCAGCTACTGCGAACGCTTGGCTCATCGAAACAGAAAATGAATCTTTTCTCTGTCTGTCTGTCTGTCTGTCTGTCTGATCGGCTGAGAATGAACTATATTGTTTTTAATGGTTTATGTTCGTTTGAATATCTGGTATCGCGACTCATAGTTTCGTTGCGTTAGTCTCGTAGTAACGATTTGTCACGGCCGTTCGAAATAGCTATTCTTCGAAACGCGGAGATCTTTGAAAACCTGTTTTGGACGACTCCGTTTAGGCCGATTTCCCATGGGGCGTACGAAGATCCCGAAGGGTAGCAGAAAGAGAAAGAGAAAGGGAAAGATACAGAGTGGAGGGGAAAACAGGGGAGGGAGGGAGGGAGGGAGGGAGCTGAAAATCCGCGGGATTTCTCGAACCTGTCTTTCTACCAACCTCTAATCCGTTTTTTTCTTCTTCGTCGACGTTCAGAGACCTTTTCTTCGGATAGTTCCTCACAGCGGTGGTATGATCGCCGACGCCACATACCGTTGCCATCTAAAAATATTCTCGCCGCTATCGACGTGAATCCAGCCCGAGAGATACGGTAATTACGGAGGGCGAAGTCCTCTTAAAAAAGGCTTCCACTCTTTCGTCAAATTTGTAATACGATTGGAACGAAGGTATCGCGTAAAATGAAATGTGAACGACGAATCGGGACGACAAATCATTCTACCTACGTCCTATTATATCGGGCTAAATTTCAAAATAGCAAATAGTTAATTCCTACGAACGGTCGCGTGTGGCCGTGTAATTAATCAAAGACCGGTCGCTATCGATTGCCAGCTCGGTTGTCCGATTGGCGGTCAACTTTATTTATTGTTTGTCAGCGCGCGTAACGTACGCGAGTTTGGAAATACAACTTGACTGCAATCGGTTATGCAGCTTTGCCTCTCTCTACCATCCCGCTGTCTCGCTGTCAACTCTTTCCCTATCTCTTTCGATTTATCGTCATTTAATTAAACCGACACGGAGACTGCGTCGCATGGAAGCGCGGCATCGCGTTACTCTCGATTCTCCGTATTTCTGAAACGACGCTGTCGCGGTCGCGTTCTCTCGTTAACAATTAAAAATCCATATTCAATTTGGACGCTTTCCAGCAGTAATTCGGTTTTATCTCACACAGCCGTGCTTCAAGTGTTTTCGCAAGATCACCTACGGGCCAGACTGCCACTGTTCCTGCAAAATACTTACTACGCGATTGTCTCTACGATCGACGAAACTGTGTAGATTTTTTCACGAATCAGTCTTTTTTCATCGGTGGTCGCGAATCTTCTCTCTACGAACAAAGATATTTTCCTTTATGTACATACGAATGACTTAATGGTAGAAGATAGCCGTTCAATTATCAACTTCTTAACGCGATACGAGCGAAGCTTACGCAGCGGCAATATGCGCGCATTCAATTCTATCGATAGGTTCGAAAAGTAATTTAACGGGCCACTCCACAATTTTCCTAATGAACATCGTGTTCTGATAAGAGTAAACTGTATGTTGTACGTTAATTAGACAGCGCGCACTTTAATTAAGGCTTGCGCAACGTTCCGCGTATTTGTTTGTCTCACGCGATTCTACACGCTATGCTATGTTGATTTAAGCATAGTTCTCTTTTTCTCTTGCGCATCAACATTCGTTGTATTTCCACTTTTCCCTTTATTACGCTCGTCTGCCTGGTAAAAATTCGCCTAATTTTTAATCGTGTTTGCCGAAAGATTTGTTCCAAGTTTCCCAAGATAAGATTGAAATCTTCTCTGTCCCGATACGGTTGCGATCTATTACGATTATCAGCGTTCGTATTAACAACGATTCGTAATGTTCTTCGTCACAGAGACAGCCGCTAAATGAAGCATCGCATTTGAAGAATTAATAACGTACGTAATTTACTCGTTTGACGTAATACGCGTCGTACATTATGATTTAACGCGTTATTCCCTGTAATCTGATTTACGGAAGTTATATCGCCGATCGGGATTAAAATATTCCCGCGTTTGCGCGATTTCTGTTATCCGATCGCAATCCGTTTTGTAATTCGAACGGAGAAATTTTCCGATGAGCGGAACAGACAGACTCTCTAATTAGGTTTCATCGTCCGTTTCGTTCAAATTTTTCCGTCTGCCCTGAAACGTATCGAGGTATCGATTATCTCGCGGAGGAACCGAATAAATCGGCGGAATCGGTCGCGTTTCGATCGACGAGATTTGGTCGTTGGTCCCATATTTGGCGAAATATAGAAAGATAGCGTCGGTTTTCCAAGAGATGACGCTTCTCATCCCGACCCCGGTTGGAATGTCGTTCCCCTAGCTTCGATTTCCTTTTCTTCTTCTTCCTCCTCCTCCTCCTCCTCCTCCTCCTCTTCTCTTTCGTTTGTCCTTTTCTTCTCCCTCTTCTTCATCCGCGGTCCCCGCATGCAGATGGGCTCCAGCAACCAAGGTGAACCGGCCTTTCTGCTCTCTCGCTCTCTCGCTCTCTCGCTCTCTCGCTCTCTCGCACTCTCGCACTCTCGCACTCTCGCACTCTCGCACTCTCGCACTCTCCGGCACAAACTTCTTCGACTCGACTAACGAGATTTGTCCGATTCCAGCCTGTCGTATTGTGCACTGATTTATTACGAAAAGTTTTTAAGGTTGCACCAAGCTTCGGTATATTTACTCATGAACGTCGAGGCGAGAGCTTTTACTTATTATCAAGACGGTTCACGATGGTTGCTGTTGCCACGGGGAAAGCTGTTCGATGTTTCTCTTTGTTCGAAGGATCGGAGAAATTTGTTACATCGAAATTTCACGTCGGGTATAGGCGAAAGCGAAGCTATTGTGATTTTAAGGTTAAACTTGCAACGGGCGATTGTTTCGTAATCGGTAGGCTCGTTAAGCGATAATCGGTTTGTTCGAAAAAGAAGCGCGTTAAACAAAAGAAAGGAAAGTATTCGGTTACTGGTTTTAAATTGGCAGGAAATTGCATGAAACGTTTACTCGCGCTGCGCTACGTCTCGCATATTTATAAGCGAAGATAAAAGCTTATTGCATTATCAAGCAATAATGTTACCGTAATGCTTGGTCGTAGATAAGATACACGCGTATTTGTTAACGAGGCTTGACGTAGGCGTTTTTGTTCGGAAAACAAGTGGAACATCGGTGAAGAGGGAAAATCCGAAAATACTCGCGGCACCGAGATAACCTTGCATCGTTGGTATTTTTGGAGCAACCATATGTTCGGTTACGAGCAAAACGTCACGGATTCGAGTGCGCGAGCTTGGATTTAGTTGGGAAACGCGGTTGGGAAAAAGTAGGAGGAAGACACGTAGCGAGTGGCGTACACGCAAGTAACGATACCGAGGGAACAAAAGAAAATCCAAGAGAGCGAATAGGCATTGTGCTGTCAAGCCGTACACGACAGTTACACTGGCCGGTCCCGTTAACGGAATTGCACTCAAGTCGCTTTAATTGCGCGGAGTTACTGACCGGAAGTCGTCGTTATGGTCATCGCCCTCGCAAAAGTATCTGCCTTCACCCTTTTGCAATCCGATCGATAGCGATCCCGATCTTGCAATACGTCGCTGGACGTACAATTAACGCGTTGTGCCAGCGCCGCGCGTAAAAGTATTCGCGCGTACGTAATTCGCGGTATAATTACTCGGTACGACTCGGTTTTATCAAGCAGAGTCGCGAGTATTAAGCAAAACGTTAGGAAGCGCGGTAACTCCGCTCTATCGACGCATCGTTATTCGCAAGTTTCCGTTGCCGATCGTAAGTTTCGTCCGATGATTTCGAGCGCGGACGGTCGTAGAGTTCTAGAGGGTTCTGGCGTTCGAGCCGGAAAACGAAAAACGCGAAAGGGTTTGGAAAAATAAACAAGCGATCCACTTGGGTCGTCGTACCGCGCGATAAATATCTACCGGCAAGAGGCCCCTTTGCGGAATTCATCGTGCGTGTTCCGAGCTTGTGCTTGTATATGAATCGGCGGGCACGCGTGTGTTGCGCAGGGGGTCGATTTAACAAACCATACGTTACGCCACGATAAAATCTCGCAAACCTATAAACTTCGGGCTCGAGCTAGGTGCGGGTACGTTATATCATAAAAATCCAGTAAAATAAGCTCGTAAACCGAAAGACAGAGAGAAAGAAAGAAGGGGGAAAGAAAGAAGGAGAACACACCGGGAGTACTGCCATGTCGGCCACGCGATATACCACCTTTCTGCTCGCGTGTACGTGCTCTCACGTGTTTTACACGCGCCTGCGTGTGCACGTCAGCCTGGCCCACACGCGTTTCCACTGGGTACGGAATCCTGTGTCTATCGTCGGCTGATTATTAATCCAAAGGGTATAATACGCCCCTTTACGACTCACCTTTTTCGATAAGACAATCCGACAACGATAGCGACCGTACCTTCGATTTCTCTGCATCGAAACATGGATACACTTATACATGCACGTGCGTTGTAACGTTTGCAACGATGTAAAGAAACAGTCGAAGGTAAGTCGCGTTCGTTCTTATAAGAAAATACGACTAATCTAACTTTTTACGCCTCTTATCCGGTATCCTGGCGTATCCTGGTTTATCCTGATTATCTGGCTGGCGTATATCCGACGTCTTATGTCCTGTACGGTAACCGTGGCGCGATCTATATAGACAAGAGACGAACGATCTTTCGAGAGGCTAATTGGAAGACTCTCAAGGGCTAATGTTGGCTCCAGTGTACGTACACCGGAGGTCGGTATTCTCTTAATCGTATGGTAATTCTATGGAGATTGCATGGGGCGAAGAGAAGCTCGTACCGTGGATCGTTAGGCTCTTTTCGTTCCCGATGGAATATAACCTTGCCCTTTTTTCTTCGATTCGTCGCCGTCTCGTTCTTCGAATTCTAATCAGCTTCTCTTTACCGGCCGCCCCCGTTTCTTCTTCGCTCCCGGTCCTTTCTCCTTTAACCATATTTTCTCATTACCGATTCCTTCTCGTCCTAATTAATCTCCTTAGTGATTCGGCTAACGCGTATTACGAAAGAAGTCGACGATTTCTTCGCAGTTGCGGCAGAAACTATCGTGCACTTGCCTAGAATCGCCTCGACGCCTAGTTCGACGGGTTGGAGGCGCAAGGTGACGGGCGAATGGCATTCCACCCTCGGGAATAACGATAACCGCGTGTTCCTCGACGCGAAATAAGAGTATCATTGTGTGTTGTTTCGACGGAGAAAATCCAAGACACGCGATGCCGAGCTTCTACTCCGGTCTGTTGGACGGCAAGTAGAGGCTGCGCGCTCGTACACGTACTTTGTTACGTGCCGTACATACAGCCGCCACCGTTATCGTTAATTTAATTCCATTTCAATTCCGTCGCAGCGCAAGATGACAAGAGAGTGACGGCTCGTCCTTGAGCGAAGCGTCGTACGTCTTTCATCGGAAAAGCGTATCAGAATAATTTTATCGCGGGATGAATTGCTGCCGTGTATAGGAGAGAAGCTTGGGCGCGACTATAATACTACGTTGTGTCGCGTGCACGTTACTTCGTCATTAATCGATCGATCGGCCAACGTTCGAGCGGTGTTATTGCGAGGCTTCGCGGCCGATCGAACGAGAACGCGACGTTCAGCCAATCGTTCGAAGTTACCGAGAAGAGACGCACACCGTCGCTCTATGGAGAACGTTGGGCGCTGCGGTTCGCCAATTCTCCAATATTCGCGGTTGTTTCGCGACGTAAGCCGAGCGTACGTTATCCTCGTTAACGTTACGGATATCTGATAGGTTTTGATAATACGCGGTTCGCGGATGCGCGATTAGGATTTCGATGCTTCGAATTCCACTAATGCCCGAGATGGGAATACAAGCGGATACGAGCTGGCGAGTTCGCTCGTGAGCCGCAGGCTCGCCGAATAGTTGCGAAAGGAGGCGGGCTGGCGCTGTGTTGCGGCGAATATCGAGCAGCACGTAAAGAGCATAGATCAGGACGAAAAGCACCAACAGGCGGCGGCCGTGTATTCGCGCGAATAAAAGAGAAAAAGAGAGAGAGAGAGAGAGGAAGAGGAGTGTGGAAGAGAGGACAGGGAGAAACACGAAAGAGCTTCCATCTCTGGCCGGAGATTTCATTAAAATTCATGAACCGTGCGCGACTTGCGCCTCTTCGTGGTTGTCTTTGAGTTTTGCGCGTTACGAAGAAGCGGCCGGGACATCCAGTGCCGAGTTGCCACGCCGAAAGAGAATCGGGCGAAAGCGGAACGGCAAGAAGAAGCTTAGACGGAGGAAGGAGGAGTAACCGTGGAACGAGGAAGAGCAACGTTAGCTATGAATAATACAGGGAACTTCTAATTGCGCGAGACAAAACTCGGTAGTTGGAAAGTTTCGTAGCCAGTGCCGGCAACGACCAGAAACTTTCTCAACTCTCGCTAAACTTATCGCTTGTTTCTACCGACCCTCCATATACACGGCACTGGTCTCGTCGGAAGTCAGCCGCACCGAATCTCTCCCCTTCGACTTTTCTCGCCTTGAGAAGACCGTCGCAACGAAATTTCGCGCCGTCGCGTCGTCGCTGCTCGGCTCGTCGCGTCGTCGACGCGACTCAATTGCACGCGAGTTTCATCTCCTTCGAGAAATCGGCCGAGACCGAACGAATTCAGGCCTGAAAGTACGCCCGGAATTTCCGTATAGCTGCTGACTCCAACGATATACCGTATACGAAGCATATCGCGTATCGTATTTGATAATCTACGCACGATCTTTGATCAACACGCGATTGTGACTTCATCGTCGAGCGAGGATTCGTCTGAGCGATTATTCAGTCCAGTCGTTTGTTTCGATCGAACGAGAGGGAGAAAGTTGCAAGGGAAGAGATAAACGGATAGTCGTTTCGGTTTCTATTCCTCCCTTTCTCCACAGTTCTAGCTATCGCATAGAGGTACTAGCAATGAGAAGAGGGATATCGTTTCTGCGGGGAGGGTGTATTCAGCCCCCGTACTCAGGGGTGGCTGTAACGTCGCTCGTAAAAACACCGTAAACTCGACAGCAACAGGTCCCGTGTGTCTGGTACAGAAACGGCAGCCGCGAATATGACGTTTCGAGCGTACGGGGCTCCCCGTTCTCCTATCACGGTCCTGCTTTAATTCCTCCTTCCTATCAGCAGCTACCGATTTTCTATCTGAAAACGCAACGCGCGAAAACCACGATAGCATAACTCGATCGTGGTTCTGACACTGATTTTATCTGCCAGGATAGACGTTGCATAAAAATGGCGCGAAAAGAAAGTGAAAATATTTGAAATCGGTTAATACAAATCTTATAAATCTTATAAATCGATAAACGACGCTGCATTGTCTTTTTTACTCGAACGGCGAAGGACGTTAGTATCGCGGAGGTGGAAAATTTCGTGAAATTTCAGTCAAAGGCGATGTATTTCGTTTTGTTATTTGTATTAAAACTGTGTTTCGTAGGTAATTCAAAGATACGACGACGAATACGTTGTTTGGTTGATCCGACGGCAAAGCCAGTCGTTACAGGAGTCAACGGCAACCTCTCTCCCACAGCGAGAATTTTCGCGACGAACGATTTCGAATTCTCGACGCGTAAAGAGTCTGCGGCATCCTGGTTGCATGCATTATGCATGTACAGGGATGCCACGAGAAAAATGTCTCTGCAACCGCAAAAGAGGGTTGCGTTTACGTGCGCGACGCTTCTACCTGCGTGCGTGTAGACACGTATCCTCGTCTACGTCTTTTCGCTTAGCGCACAAATTTTTAATATCGCGGCTCTCTACGCGCTTCTCGCAACGAACGCGAATTCTCTCCTCTTTGCCGTAATCACGCCCCTCTCGGCCGCAATTGCAAAAGGTTTGTTCAACGAGGTAACCGTTCGGAAGTAATTGGATAAGAATTAAATTGATCGTTGCTACCGACCAACGATGCTAAGGTTATCGTTTCCATCGCGGTTAATCGGTACGGGCAGGGTAAATTGAAAAATTGTTCGGCTGTGAGATTCCATGGATTAACGTATTTCGTAGCAATGGTTTCGACCTCGATACCTTCACAATGGTTTTTCGACGATTTGATATCGAGCGCCTTGCCCTCCCCTTCGATGAACGGCTGGCGGGGATGAAGCTGAGCCGACAGTGGCGTCGGTCCACCCTTCCTCAGGGACGGATTACCCTCTCTAGTCCCTCTAGAAGCCATGCCTGATCTCTATGGCTCCATTAGAGCTTCCACGAAGGACCGTATTATCCGATTTTTTCCTTCCTCTTCCTACAATAATCGGAAAGAATTCGCAAAGAGAGGCGTGTACCGCCTTCAGGAATCTTGTTTCGTAAAACCTTAACAACGTGTACGTTTACGATAACATTTTTCAAGCGGTGCTCCGTCATGTGCTTTGGTAACCGAGCGAAAGTTACGAGACGGGCCCTCGTAGCCAACAATCTTTCGGTCGCTTTTTAATTCTTGCCGGACGAAACGAGTTTCGAGAGGAAAGTTTCGCGATAGTTTATAGACGGCGAGGATAACGAGATTGTCCCTCGGGGCGAAGTTTTTATCATCGATGCGTTTAGCGTGGGTCTTCGGTGTTCGACGCGTAAGAGGCGAGAGTTCGTCTCGTTAAGTTGGAAACCGAATCGGTGCGAGTAGACGAAAAGGTGAGGGTAGTTTTTCCAATGGTGATGCAGAGACGCGAGGCGTGCGTTTATGACGCCCACGGGAGCCACCGGCATGAAAATGAAACGCCAAAGTCTCCGTATCCTGTCCATCCGCGAAAACAGATACTGGTCGTCTACGTGGAAAATTTCAGAACCTACCGAGGAGTTCAGGTTTTACGATTTTACCAGTTATAAAACTTATCGTAAAAATCGCGCACACGGCCTCTGCCCACTGTGTAATCCGATTTCTTTATTTGCTCTAACGCGAGAGAACGCGTATGGCAATGAACGAAACGCGTTAAAATCTAAGCTGGTTCGTTGAATGCAACTTTGAATTTTTAAACAATTTGCATAACTTCCGCCCAACGTTAAATTCCAGTCCTCTCTGCGAACAGACTGATTTGATAGGACTGGTTTGATAGGATCGATCCTCCGATTACAAATAAAATTTACGGTTACGCTATAACGTTAACGTTTTATCGCTGATAACATTTCCGTTATAAAATCGAACCTCACTCTGTACGTCGCGTGTCATGACGCCACAGACTGATTCTCTCGGTAATTAAAAATCTTTAAATACGATATCGAAACGCGTTACACCGTTGCTAAAAGGCGACTTTGCGAGCCGATGTATTTGCAAAACTCTGGTCGATCGTGCGAACGCGCTTCGCAGATTTTCCAGGCCAAGTATCACCGCGTTATTCGTACGATGCACACACCATAGATCATGGTGTTTTCAACGCTCGCAAACCTCGATACGCACACGTACGGCCGTGTACATGGGAACGCCGCGACTGAGTTATTTTCTGACCATTGCCTCCTGTCCTCCCCACACGAAGCACGCTCGTGTACAGTTTGATGCACCGCGGTTACGCGCCTGAATCCACGTATATCCGTGTATACAGAAGCGTATACGCTGATTCTGGAGTTGACAAACGTCAAAGATACGTTTAGAGCAGAGGTATCGTCGATTCCCGAAGGCGCGATCGATCGCGTACTGGGAATAAAGTTGACGATGGGAGGCCACGCTGTCTCGCTGACTAACGTTTTGCCAGAGTTGCGATTCTCCAGCTGATCTTCCGTAATTAAAATGCCAAAGGATCGTTCGTCGTCGATCTCGAGAATAAATACAGCCACTAAATATACGTTAATGACAAGGACAGTTATCGTATCGGTGATCGAACGGAATCTCGACGGTATCGTCGTCGACTTTGTTCAAATAAAAACACGATACAGAGCGTAAATATATTTCGTTGATAAACTATTTCACGCTCGCAACGCGTTCGACAATTCGAACGTCTTTTGCTCGCTGTGCGTGAAAATGGCTGGGAATCGAGATCCGATGAGATCTAATTTTTGAATCACCCTGTGACTATGCTGGCTACATAAACAATAGCTTGACAGTGGTGGTGCACGCGGGCATGCATTTGAACGACGTTGCGATACACGCACGAATCCTCGTCTAGGAACACGAACGCAGACGCTCGCCTATACCGGGTGGCACGAAAGCGGTGGTGGTCGACGCGAGAGCCACTCGATCAATACGCCACGTTGCCTCTTGCGCCTCCACCCCCAGGAACGTCGGTCTACCCCTGTCGCCTCTCGCCCTCCTCTCTCGCGTACCAGCCAGCTAGCCCTCTCTCTCTCTCTCTCTCTCTCTCTCTCTCTTTCTGCTCGATGTGCTGTTCGCCCCCACCCTTTGAAAAAGGAACGACGAAGGAAACATTCTCTCCCTCTCTTTCTCCGGTCTCCGAACGAGAACTCGAAAGGAAATACTCCGCGGCTCAGCAGGATTTTTCCAGCCAGGAAATAACAAATATACGCTTCTAGGAGAAACGAGCAGATTTTAATGCGAAATTCATGGGACGTTGCGAACGATTCGGTATCGAGGCAGAAACGAGTTGCGGGTGGATACGCGTATCTACTACAATCGACGGACGTTTATCCGATCTAATTGACACCTTAGTTTTTCTTCTTCTTGGGAAAGATAGGCGCGAAAATGTAAATTTCTTTTTTCTTCTCTCTCTCTTTGTCTCCGTCTTTTCGAAGGAAACGTCATCGGAGGAGAATGGTCTTCGTTTCGTTTCGCGACGATTCGAAATTTATCGAAGAGTACTTACCCGATCGGTATCGGAAGTTATTCCCTCGTTTCCTATTTCTGATCGTTGGAAACAGATTACGCTTTGCTGACCCTTCGCTAGAAGACCCCTGCTCGGTTTTCCAGTTAGGTTACCGAGACCAAACGATTTACACAGCGTGGAACGGTGTCCGCGAAAACTGGTTTGCCGGTTTCTCGCGGATGCATGCCTCGCCGTTGAAATAAACCAGGTTATAAAGTCATTAGGCACTATAGATCACGCGGTTCGTAGACTTTCGGTTCGCCGGTGTATACGGCCGCCTCTTGTCAACTTCGCTTCATCGATTACGACTCGCGTTGAATTTTACAACGGCTTTAAATATATAAATTGACTGTTATTTTTGTACGTTCCACTTACGAAGCGTGTACCATTCTCCTGGTAATAACAGCGTTTCACTCTTTTATCCTATCGCAACTATTTCCGTCGTCGGGGCTATAATTTCATCAGGTTAAAAACCCGGTTTCTCGTTACTGGATATTTGTCCGATCATATCGATACGGATAAAGAAGTAAACGTTCGACGTAGCTTCCGTTGCGAATTACGCGTTTCAGTCACCTGGCGAACAAAGAGCGCAATAACGACCGGGGAAACGATAACTTGTACCTTTTCTTTTTATAAACGATACGTCCAGTGTATCGCATCGGGGGAAAAAAAAAAAAAAAAGAAAAGGAGGAAGAAGGAAAAAAAAAAGGCTGGATATTATGGTCGAGAGAAACGAAACAAGAGCAAAGAGTAATGGGTTTCACTAGACAGAATACGGTCCTGACCATGCGTGCACGGAGCTGTTTCCACCCTTACGGACGAGAGCGTGTACGACGAACGGTGGTGGGATGGGGTGTACACATTCGGTACACCTGTGCTGTATATTGCGGAAAAGCCGGACTTGCCAGGCAATAAGAATTTCTTTCTCGATCCGCTAGCGCGTTCCTTCTTTCCCCGCCTTTTTCTCCCGCATCCCGTTCTCCTTTAATCTTGTAACATTTTCTTAATACTCCCTCTTTCTCTTTTCTCGCGTTTTCGTTCTTGTCGTACCTCCGTAACTCCGTTACGCTGTATCTTTGTTTCGTCCTCGTTGCGTAATGAACTGGCTTTTCATCCTCCTGTCGTTTGTTATAGCTGTGTTAACGTTCATCGCTGCTACAACGCTCGATCGCAGCTCGTTCGACGGAATATCTTCCGTCGCCTAAGTGCCGAAACGAAGCTCGCGTCTTTTTAATGAAATTCCTCGCGAACAATAGTGGAAGGTACGAAAGTAAAAAGGTCGTTTGAAAAGGTCAAGATGATGGGGCACGGAGCTGCTGAGAGGATCGGTAGCCGAGCTGGAAAGAAAAGACGAGCGGGACGACACGGCAGACTCGGTCGTCGTTCGTCAGGCGTCGCTATTGGCAGAATGCTTCGTCGGGAGGAAGACCGGTGGGACGACACAGGAGATTCGGATGTGTCCCCTGTTCGCAAAGGAAAAGGATCGTATGGCAGAAAGATTATTCAGCTGAATGGCCGATGATGGTCGACGGAGAAAGTAAATTTCGTCGTGCGGTAACGAGAGACAGGGTGGAACCGTGCGCGATCGGCGGCTCTCTCGTTCCTCGTTAACCCGTAGCGAATATCTTCGGTCGTTATTAAGCTATTAAAAAGTCTAGTTATCGTTGTCGTGGCGTATACAGGAGACGAGTCGTCGAGGGTTCCCAAGCAGGAATGCCACTTCAATAACGAAGCCGAAGCGGAGGAGTCGAGGGGCTTAATTTGCCTCGAGACGCCGCCATGTACGTTCTACCGAGCGCTCGCTCGTCGTATACGTATACATATATATCTTTACGTGGATGCTTCTGCCATCTTTGTGTGCACGCCCGTGCCCACCTATACACGCGAGCGAGCCGTCTACGCGTACTCGAGCGTGCTCAGCCGGATCCCGCGCTTGTGTACGTTCCACGTAGAGTACATAGCACGCCTAGACCATTTTGCAGCATTCCTGCCATTCTAACATCCGCGTTTCATTAAAAGATCTTGCCCGACCTCTTGGTGTACCTGCACACAGACGCACGCCCTACGGCCTAACACACGAGAGATGTTTGCTCGAGTCGCGGCGTCGACTATCTAGAAATAAGAGAGAGAAACGGACAGAACCGAGCAGAGCAAAGGCCACGTAAGCGCGCCGCGGACTCCCGCTTGAGATATTTCTACACCGTGTAATCATTTTGCTTGAATATATTAACGGTGCTTTTCTTTTCTTTCTTTTTTTTTTTCTTTTTTTTTTTAACCCAGCAGATTACTCCTAGCTAGTCTAGCTGAAAAGAAACATGTGGCAAGCGTCGAGTTCGAAGTTCACCGCTTCAACTTCTGCGAAGCGACGCTTCCGGTGCTCGTTTCGCGGCTTTACTCGCAACGGCGAAAGAACCGCTGGTTCTTCGTTTAAAAAGTTTGGACGTTGACTTTCGATGATAAGATTTCATAGAGACAGAGCAACTGTCCGTTGGTCCGACCCGTGGAAAGTTGAAGTTGCACCCAACATCAATCGCACGTTCTTTATATCTTTCTGTGTTCTACGACAAACTCTCGACTCTATTTATTCGTCGAGATGTAACACAGTAACGCAGAGTAAATCATTTTTGAAGTTCAAATTTAAATATATCCTGGATGCTTGGGAGCCAAGGGTCGTGCAGGATCGCGGAGATCGAAATGGCCTGAGTAAATGCGTCGTTTCCACCGCTAGTTAATTAACGACCGAGTAAGATTCGCTGACATTAGACGAGCCGCACCACGGAATACGCGAAGGTTATTGCTCCTTTCGGCCACTTTATGGAGTGTTGATGTAATCGAACCGTGAGCCTGAGCCGACGGATAAGATTTTCGAAAGGATACGGCGGACGGCGGTGGGAGAGAAAGCGAGGAAGCGAGGAAGCGTGCAAACGCAAACGCAGCATCCGCCAGTAATGCGGCATAATACCACCGTAAGGGGGTTAAGAGTAATTCCTGTCGGCCAGGGGGTCGTCCCTTTCGACATTTACGACGTGTTTTACGCGATCAAAGCGAGCCGTAACAATTATTGGACGATTTCGCGGCCGTAAAATTTTATTCGATCCCGCAGTCTCCGTCGGCGATTCCACCCTCTTTTCTTTCGCAATCACTGGAGGGGATGTCTCGCGCCTCCTGTATGCTTTTCCTTCTGTTCGCTGTCAACCTCCGCTGTAATACGATATTCCTCGTGATTTCGCAGGATATCGTTACAGTTAATAAGAGAGTCAAGGTGTTCCGACCAAGATTTGTACTTTCGATCGTTTTCTTCGGACATTTTTGTTTTCCCAGCAGTTGGTCGTAGAATGCAATTAGGTAACCGTGATGTGTAATTGGATATTCTATTTTACGCTTCGTGTTACGCGGAGAGGTCATCGAAAAGCGAAACTCCAGAGATATTTCTTGATCATCGCTCGACTCGCAGCATGGCACGAAGCGGAGGTGGGATCGAGGGTCGTTCGGGACACCCGGTACACCCTGGGATTTCGCGCGTATTGTAGGTTTGGCCGCGTTTTCTCTTGGAGTGATTTGATTTACGGCGGTTGGAAAAGCCGCGAGCGGCGGCGAGCGGAAAAGAGACGAGTATCCCTTCCCGCGGCGGAAGTGGCGCGAGAAAGGAAGAAAATAATAAAAGCAGCAAAGGGAGAGAACGAGTGGAACACATCGAAGATATGGTCGAGCGAATTCGACGCGCGGAACTCGGAGAGGAAACGACGCTTGGATGAGAAAAAGACGGGTAAAGGACGAAGGGAGAAGGGAAGAGGTTAGAGGGACGAAGCGGAGCGAGGCGGAAACGGAGCCGTGACGGCGATGGAAAAACATCGCCACGAACGAGCGTGCGCGAGAAATCGTTCGCACAGGATTCTTTTTGGGGAAACGGAAGCACGAAATTGCCAAAGCGCGAAAGAAATCGTAGAAAAGTTCTGCCTCACGAGGAACGGGAAACGAGGAGCGGACGCGCGTCCCAACCGGAAACGCGGCGCACCCTGTCGTCTATCCGAAACGTTATTATTATCCGTGGAAAGAAATTTAGAATGTGGCCAGGAACTTTGGTCGCTCTGTTCGCTTTTTCCACGCTCGGAAACACGCTCCTCGGTTTACGCCCAGTGTTGTAACACCGTCGGATTAAAATTAATATTTTACTTACTTCTTCGTCGTTGTTGCTTTTTCCTTTTTTTATTTTTATTCCCCTCCCTCCGCTCATTTCTTCTGTCGTCGAATTACGTGGAGGAATTCGAGATTGCGTATCGCGGGATGCGCCACGTTGTATTAACATCGTGCGCGATGTAGCCGGTGGTATGCAATTTTTAAAAACCGGTTTCGGCCGGACGCCTCGTTGCATTAACTCTTTTTTTCTTTCACTATTTTATATATATATATATATATATATATATGTTCTTTTCTTTTTATTCCTGCGCGTTTTCACGCAGTTCACGTAGTTCGTTAAATAAAATACGAATTAACTAGACGGCGCATCGATTTGATAATTTGTGCAAGTAACAGCAAAATGGTAAGGAAAGAAGGGGAGGATTCTATCTTGGAGAACGCAAAGGAAATGGCTCAAGGACTTGTAGCAACGATCGTCTTTCTCAGGATCTGACAATACGATAATGCTTGACACGCGACGATGCTACACCTTTCTGAAAGCACTCGAGCAGAACTAGCGTCCGTAACGAAGCGAAACACGATATCAACAAGGTAGAATACCTCTTGGCTCGATTTCTTTCGTAAATCAGAAGAGGGCCGGATATTCTTACAGCTCGGTGTCGATATCAGATCTCTGGGGTAACGCGCAGTCGTCTTCTTCCAGGATCTTTCCCTTCGCACCCCTGTAGAAGCTCAGCCCTGCCGGCCGGATTCACCCTAGAATTAAAAGAGCAGCCATTCCCCAGCCCCCTTTTCTCTTTTCCTCTTTCTACTTTTCTTCTCTTCTACCTTTTTCCGCTCTGCTATGTCTTACATTTGGGATCGTTGGCGCGCGATGCTGTGTATAAAAACTACGAGAAGGTCTCGAGGGTGAGAAAAAGAGACGGAGGAAAAAATTGAATGGATTTTGGGAATCGATTCCTTCGGATGGGAGCAGACGTCTGGAAGCACCGTTGAACTGGGTCAGGATTGTGGAATCCACTTGGTATTAATGTTCCCCTCCGAATATAATTTTATTTTACTCCAAAATATCGTCCACGGTGGTGGTACGCAATTGTCTGCTAAATTTTAAACTGAACGCTCTTTCGATAAAATATATCGACAGTCGTACGTAAATTTTTTATACGCGTCTTAGTTTGTTGGTTTACACGACCGGTTCCGTTTATTTACAGTTTCCGGTATTCCTTCGCATTCTTCATTCGTTTGATTACGCGATATTTTCTAAAAAAAAAAAAAAAAAAAAAAATAAATAAATGTATACTTTGCATATAATACGATATGAAACATCGTATCAAGGATATGCTAACGGCATGTATGACGCAAAACCTATAAAACCGACGAACGGATTAGTGTTGCGGTGGTATGTGTTTGCCCACCTAGATTTTCTAGCGAATTCATATTTCGAATAAACGCCGGTTCCCGTGTCACGGTTACCAACCCTGATAGAATCGATAGGGTCGTTATTCAAGTTCCGATTATACTCCCACCACCAGCCATCCTTTATTAATTACAATTACTTCCATGTTTGCAAAGGTAAAATTTGCGAGTTTGGTTCATGTATTTTGCCACGATACAAATTAACGTCAGCTAATTATAACTGATTTTCTTCTTTGTGTTTGTTTACACTGGCCGATACCGTTTTACTCGCTCCGCACGATACACCGCGTGTTTTTGACAGAGGCAACGAATCGAACGATTATTTAACGAATTGAAATATTCCTGTTGCCGTGGCAGCAAAGGAAATCTCACTCGGTACGAGAACGATACGAGAACGCGTTCGAAATGCTTTTTGACCCTCCGGTGATTCGACCTGTGTTCTTTCTCTATCGCGTATCTACTTCCACCAAGCTCGTGGCTCTCTCCATTTCCTTCCTCCCTTTCCTCTCTCTTTCTGTTTTCCTACGGTGAAAAGCGGGTAGCAGCCGACAACCCTTTGTTACCGTGCCTTATCTTAATTGCTTTCACGGGTTCCCGTTTAGATCAATACACACCAGCGGCGTTCCACCGCCAGCTCTGGCTGTTGCCATACCTCCGCGCCGCTCGGCTCCGCTTCGCGAATCTAAATTATCCCAAGGGTTGTTTCGACGAGGGATTTTCGATTTTCTCTTTTCTCCCTTCTCCCTTCTCCCTTCTCCCTTCTCCCTTCTCCCGTTCTTCCGCCCCTGTGTACGCGGCCCTTGCATATTTTAGGACCGTTCGCTCGAATCTCCTGCCCCGTTCAGCTCGTTCGCTCAATCTGATTTATCGCGTTGGCCGGACACGTTTATTCTGCAAATATATCCGCGTGATTCGGTCGCGAGATAATTACCAAAATACGATCGTTCCTCTACCTTTGATCGAACGATACGAGAAGAACGTCAGTTGGCTCGATTTATTACGTAGAAGATGTAGAAGATGAAAAGTTATCGTTTTTCACGGGACCGATGAACGAAACAGGCAGAGCCTCTAGACGTTCGATCTTTTAAACGTGGCAAACTTTGTCTTCGTCGTGGTGACGCGTAACAGGACGCGAATTAGTCGCGCAATTAGCTCGATCTTCAACGGGGTGTCATATTAATGTAGTTCGCTCGCTAACGACCCTCGAAAACGACGAGCGGTTACGTCGTCGCGGCTTTGTATGGCCGGTGTTTCGCCCGTACCCGTGTGACGAATCCGTGTGCTACGGCCGACGGGAGAAGCCGGAGAAGGAGGGGAACAGGAAAGTACGGGTAGTCGCGTGAGCGGGACTGGGAAAGAAGCAGCGAGTACAGAGTCAGGCAGACCGTTTGAGTCGTAAAATGTTAACTGCTAGTAAAACTGAGTTTACGTGCTTGTAAGGACCCCCGCCGGAGGTTAGCAGTCTCTGCGCCTTGCCGACTCGGTACCAAGGGCCACCCCTTACACCCCTTAATAGCCAGATTATTGCCCGTAAGCCACCCCCGATTACTTTCTTCCCGCTCGATACCCGAAAATAATTTCGGTCGAGCGCTTAATTTTGCACGCCGCGGCACATGTTTCTCTTTCACGGATGCGCAAACTCCTCTTGCATCGCTCTGTAAAATATAACCCCGCGTTTCTACGGCGCTTTCGCCTGCATTTTATTTTTCGTAACTTCAGATAATTTCCATACATTACGTGTCATTTAAATTTTCCAAGATGCGTCCGATCAGAAAAATTTTGCAAGTTTCGATAGACCTCGGCAGCCAACCTCTCCTCCCACGAAATAAACGAAAGTACCGCCGATAGTCGACGACCGTTTAACTTTCAATGGAACAACTTCCTCCTTACAGCATCACCGTAAACGTACGTTTTATTTCTTTGCTATCTGAGCGAACGACGCGGCTGAAGGTTTTTCATTTTTAATTACCAACAGTAGCGTGAAAAGTTCCCGGCCGCTGTACCACGGACAGCAAAGTTTTAACGATATCCTGCCCGACTGCTGGTAACCACCGCCCAACTCGTCCTCGAAAGCTGGCAACTACTTGCTCGCAACATCTTCCGTATCGCATTGCGAACGTTCTTTTTACTTGTCGAATATATAGAACTCTTCGCAACGATCTTAAAAAGTTAGCTCGCCACCGCTAAACCAATGGATTCCAAATTCAACTTGCTCGAGAATCAACGGGAAGTTTGAGGACGATTCTCCCTTGTGTGCGTGAGGGAGATTCGTTAACGAACGGTAAGGCACTGACAGAGCCAGCGCGTAACCGTTGTAACATCTTTCTCAAAGAAACGGTTCCCCAGTGATCGACTTTGTGTCTTCGCCCTTTCAGTCAAGTCCCTGGAGGAATTTGAAACTTCAACCCCTTCGCCGGCGCTGCAGACCTAATTGTTACACTTCGTATAAATGCATTAGTTCCGCGCATTCGTTTCACGGTCCCACGAATCCCGGCGAACTTTCACACCCTTCTTCGTTTCCCTTTCGTCTCTGGAGACTTTTTTTTGTTTCCAGCAGCCAGCAACTATATAGAGTCAAGGAGAGCAAGAGAGAAAGATCCTAACGAATTTAAATGCCGCTCAAATAACCGCAAATGTAATTAATTCAATCTTCAAATCTCAGCCGAGGGATACGTAGGGTTGAAACATCGCGTCGTTCGTTCAAAAACGCAACGTAGTATTTTACTTTTAACTGTTACTTTAGTTCGTAGCTTTTTATATCGTTTAATCCTTTCGTTTCTTCTATCGATAGTCACGACACAGGTTCAGTGACATTCGTCTTCTCGTTTATGCACGCACGCGTTTTTAGTCCCGCGTGTTTCTCTCGGAACGGCTACTTTCACGCCCGAGTCTTTGTTTCGGCTAACTTTCCTGCTCGACAAACAACGTATTCGTCACTTTTTAAAATCACAGGAAGAATAATCGGTTCCGCGGGGAAGTATATCTCGCGGCAGTTTGCACGAGTTTCCTGGCCTGTCGTTCATCCCCTCGGCGTGCTTACTCGTGCGTGCACGTGTTGGTTTATGTAGCAAGAAGGGGGTGAAAACTGTCGAAAGATGCATCTTTCTGGAAGAACTGTCACACGAGGCGAACAACGGAAGGAAAGAAAAGGAAAGAGAAAGTGCCTCGCTCTCTGTGGTTTTATGGGTCGTCCAGCTCCATCATGCGCCGTAAAAGTACGATAAAACCACTGTTATACCGTGGAAAAGCCACCCCCGTTTTAAAGCACTGCGTGCATCGGCCCTTAAGACAAAAAGAACGAAAGGATCGAGAGACCGGGATGAAGATACGAGCGAACATCGAAGTAAAATTGATTCTTTTATGATCGATAAACGCACGCGACTTTTCCCAACCTGCTCTGTCTCTTTTCCCGTGGAAACACGGTTCTCGCGCTAGGGGTTCGCCGTTGCTCCTCGCCCTCGCATCGAGAAAAATTGCCGTGATAGCAATGTCAACCACTTCGCTGTGCTTGCAATCACGACGGCGTTGCTTTTGATATTTTTCTGGACTAGTCAAAGATTTTGATAATTAGGGCAAGATCCGGCGCGATCTTTCTACGTTCGCAATCGAACTTTGCTCGTTCGATCCTTCGAACCTATAATCGACGCAAGTACGATGGATTTTGTATCAAAGCTTTGGTGATTTTTTTTACTGTTTCAGTCCTATCTTTACGAAATACTCAGGAAGAGGAACCACCCGATCCGCAGCTAATGAGGTTGGACAACATGTTGATCGCGGAGGGTGTCGCAGGACCGGAAAAGGGTGGCGGCGCGGGAGCTGCGGCCTCTGCCGCGGCGGCAGCGGCTGCCGGACCACCTGGACAACCCGACAACGCCATCGAACATTCGGATTACAGAGCCAAACTTGCCCAAATTAGACAGATTTACCATCAGGAGCTGGAGAAATACGAACAGGTTCGTAAATGGCCGTTCTCTTATCTTTCATACATCGCGGACTGTTACCCGGAATTTCAGGTATTCTTTTCTCCGTGCTCGTCGTTAAATTCTCGACAAAAGTAAAGTGTTTCCGAATGCTCGATGTAATCGAATATAAGGGGTCAACTGTGTAGTTTTTCCGCGGGATTTTTTTCTACCCTCGGGCTAAGCGATAAGAGGCCAGTTTAAGGGTAGCGGCGGAGTACGAGACTCGTCTCTGTTCGACGATTTGCGTGCTAATGAACCGACTCGCTCGTGTTAAGTAAAATCTCGCGTGTCCGCCAGGTTAACGGCTGTATCACGAACTGCGGATCTCTATAACGTCAGGAAATTCCCTACGGGCTATTGTGTTTCGCGCTCGAAATTCGACGAACTTGTGAAACTTTACCGCCAGCCTGTCCTAATACTTTTGTAAAAAGGTCTTCCATCTTTCCGATAACCTGTTAACGCTCGATTCCCTTTGCGAGATCGATTACACCGTTCGAAGATCCATAAAATCGCCCGCACGAATTATCAATCGCCGCGTATATCAACCGGGATATCGATTCGGTTTTTCATCCAAGCTATTTCGTATCCGGTTCCCAGTTTCGTTGTTTCTATCGTGAAAATCCAACGTTATTTGCTAGCGCCGTGCCACGGAACGTTCGTTGTAACGCATTCAATTCCAGCTCATTAATATGCGCGCGATTGAAACGAAAAGCATCGGTGGCGTGCAACGCGCATGATCTCTCTCCCGCTCGCCCACCACTCACTTATCAACGATAAAAGCATAATTCTTTTTAACGCCTCTCGTGTTTTCTCTCCCTTTTGCATACTTTGCAAATAACCGTGGCCCGTCGTTCGTACTGGCTCGGCTCGTGTATTCGCGCGTACATAAATACAACCAAATAACTCGTGCTCGAGTTCAGTGTGAAAGAGAAAGAGGATAAGATAGACAGAGAGAACGGGGCGGGGGGGGGGGAGAGAAGGGGGGGTGAGAGCGTGCTTTAATTGCCACACCCGTTTCGACCCCATATTTCACCGTGTGTCAGCGGTCTTGATGTCTCCCCGCAGTAAATACGCACACCCTTGCTTTGAGGTCCACCGGCCTGTATATGGACGCCTGTATGTGGAATTCTTTGTAGACCCAACAATATGGACGCGGTTCGTGTCGAGATGTACGCGCTCGCGTGCACACACGCCGGTGCAACTGCAGTTACCGGGGGTAGAGTCGACGATCTATCGATAAGCCTGGTCATTAACAAGTTTAAACCCCATTCTGCTTTTTCCCTTCTTCTAAGAGTCAAACGTTATCGAGCCCGATGGTTTCGTTTTACTTCCGTTTTTCGCCTTTCTTCCAGCGTTTAGCTTTAACCACATAGCCGATCTTTTATCTCTTTGTCCGACGTTAAATTCGATTTTCGTTCCTTTTTTCGAAATAACGCGAAGCGAGATTCGCTGGAAAATAAAATCCACTTCTGCGAGAACTTCTCTCTTTTTTTTCTTTCCTCTTTTTTTTTTTTTACGCCGCTCTATTCGTATCGTCTGCAAGCTCGCGATTGTTATTTAAAGGAACAACGTATACCCTTGTTCCGATAGCGGTATTCGGATGGCCGTGCAGTTCGCTGAGCTTGGATAATACAATGTATCGAGTTCTGCCGTAGAATATATTGCCGCGATTAAAAGTAACGTTATTACCGGTTGATATCGTCGTGGCCAAAAGTTTTATCATAACCGAAATTTACTATTCAAACTCGCCGCCCGAGTCACTGCATTAGGGTGAACGTCTGCCTGACTATGCAAAATGGCGTGACAAGTACGAGAATAGAACCGCATCGAGTTTTACGAGATCGCGTGATCACGGCCAACAAATACCGTCTGGCATGAATCTTACTGGTGCATGCCCTCCTTTGTTTTGCCCGATTCATCCTACAGATTTTAACCTTCTCTCTGCGAGCTTTCTGCGCGTTAAACCATCGTCTTTTCTTCGGTGAACAAGACTTACGCAAAGTCGTAGACACTTTTCTTTTCCCTTATCCTTTTCTTTTTTTTTTTTTTTTTCTAATATTTCGTAAAATTCAATCCATTCTGTCTCTTCGTTTCCTTCCTCTTTCCTTCTCTTTTCTCTTCTCGTCTTGTCTCGTTATCATAATTCAGGACAATAGGGATTGCGGCAATTCGTTCATGCAAAATTGCTGCGAACTTCGCTAAATTCGATTACATAAGAAAGGAAGGCTATCGTATATTGCGGTAACCGCGCAACAACCGCGGCAGACGTAACCACGACCAGGTATATTTAGCAGCATGCAGGTTGGAATCTCGATAACGTTCGCGAGCCAAAACCCTCACGGTGCTATATCCGCGAAACATTGCACGCATATTAATAGAGCGAACTGCGATAAAATTAGAGCCACCATGAGAAATTTCACTTTGCACGGAGACGAATTAACGATCGTCATCGGGACACTTGTTGGCTTTGCCGTTTCAGCAGATGAATATCGACGTTTCGCGATTCCCTAACCCCCCCCCCCTGCGCCCTCAAACTATCTACCACGTCTTGATTGATACGATACGGTTGTACAAGAATCCACGACCTCGTCCATTCCCTTCGTCTTCGTGCGTTACCTCGCCTTTTACAAGCCACCTATAATAGTACTTGGCTCGCGGCACAAGTTTTCATTACGATCTCCGACTATATCTTTTGCGTGCGTTATTTTTCCTTATCGGACGACAAATGTTTCGCTTTAAAGGAAAACTGGTATTTGCCTCGCAATTGCCCTTTGTTCGGTAAAGCGCCGTAACAACACCTGGCGGTTCGCCGGCCAATTTAAAGATTCCCGTTAAATTACTCAAGAAAATATTACTTTTTGGTTCGTCGTTCCGATAATTTGAAAATTGAAGGAAACACAAATACGTAGAGAAGAGCATAATTCTCAGTGGGTTTTCCATCCAATCCACCTACTCGAGATCGTCCCAAACCCCTCGTCCTAGGTGAACAGCGAGGCAGGAACGAAGCTGATCCACCCCACCAAGTCGGTGGTACGCTCGTGCAAAGAGAGAAGAGCAGAAAGGAAGAGAAGAGAACGAAGAGAAACGTGGTGGATGGAAGAAAGACGAGGAGAGTACCAGGGTACGGCGGCAGAGTGGAATCCATTTCGAAATTGCGAGCCACCCTGTCCGACTTCTCCCCTGCCAACCTCTTCCTTCTAACGCCTTCCCTCAGGAAAATCCACCCTCCTCCGGTCCCCTTCGCCGCCCCTCGCTCGCTCCCTTTGCCTCTTTCCTTTTCCTACCACCTTACCTTCTCCCTTTCTTTCTACCAGGCGCCCGTGTCCTTTCTTCGCTCCCTCCCGAAGGTAGCGTGCTCGTCTCGAATACTGATATCGAGCAAAGTCCTTTTTCCCTTAAACCGAGCAGCCACCAGGAATAATGCATTATACGTACGCGCCTTTCTTCTCGCCTTTCTTTTTTTTTTTCTCCCGCCCCCCCCCCACTCGATCCTCGCCCCTTCTCTCCCATTTTTCGGTCCTCCGTCCTGCTTCTCCCGAGGCTTTCCTCCGCTTCCCTTTGCGATTTCGTTCTTACCTCGAAACGTCAGCGATCTTCCAAGCCGACTTTTGACGTTGAGACGACCTTTCGTTCTTCCTTCCCTGTATCCAAAGAGAAGTCACGAAGTCCTTTACATACCGTCGTGCTTCTTCTTACCTGAACCGAGCGTCTGTCCTCGATTTTTATCCATTGTAGATTTCGAAGCGCGGAGACATTGGTCCTTGAGTGTTGGTTAATAACGAGGTGATCCTTTGATTTTGTCCCAGGCGTGTAACGAGTTCACAACCCACGTGATGAATCTACTGAGGGAACAAAGTCGTACCAGGCCAATCACGCCGAAGGAGATCGAGAGGATGGTTCAGATTATTCACAAGAAGTTCTCCAGCATCCAAATGCAGCTTAAACAGTCTACCTGCGAGGCGGTGATGATTCTGAGGAGTCGATTCCTCGACGCAAGGCGAGTGTTCGTCACATAAACGTTGTTCATTTATTTTTATCGCGTTAAAATCACCGTCACAGTTTTCACCGATGATGAATCGATTAAACGCGTGGACACTGTCTCTTAATCCCTTGTCCTACAACAACCAGTGAGACTCTAGATGAGAAATTTTGGTCACAAAAACAATAAGCACGAGCCTGATTCGCGGTACTTGAGCCGGCACAAACGTAAACAACACGAATCAGACTCGTGGTTCGATTGTTCCCGATATTTTCTTACTTTCGTTACGCGTAATTCTTTGTTACGTTCGCACGTTTAGGTTATGCTTGCCTGAAAGAATCGAACGATCCTTGTATCTATCACGACGATGAAAAGAGAATCTAATATTGACGATAGTAGCGGGAAGTATTGTTACCATTGCGAATAGCGATTCGATAGATTCTCGTGATAATGAATGGTAACGATATCGTGTTTCATCGTTTCGAAAAATATCACACAGTCGAAGATTACTAATTCTCTACGGGTTTGCTAAAAAATATGATTAATTTAAACTAAAGGCATTAATTTACAAACTGCTACTGTTACATTATCCACTTTTAAATAATATATCATTTTTTTTTTCGCCGATAAATCGATCGTAATTACTTACCAGACATCTTAAACGTATCAGTTGTACACGAACGTGTTTATTATTTCACAATTCCTTTCGTTCTAGCGAAATACACATGTTGGAAGACGCGTACATTTTGCGCGAATTCGAGCACACGACTAAACAGCTAAATGGTTCGACGCGTGATCGACCTTCTTGTTTACCGTGGCCCGACCAATCGGCAATTAGCGTGTAGGACAAGAGGTTATCGGCAACAGTTTTGAACAACAAGCAACAGTTTATAACGTATAACGATAAGCGAGTTAGTAGCAGATAGGTACGTCCGAAAGGAGAAATAAGAGTGGAAAGAAATATTTTTATATCGAAACGTGAAATACAAATATTTATCTATCGGTAGTTTTTGTGAAAATAAACACACAGATTTTCAGGTAATTAAGATTGGATTAAGTTCGAATTAAACGTAATCGCTTATATCCCGATCAAGGTCTCCTACCGTTGAATATCGTCGTTCACTGATATCATCGAACATATTATCGATATTGTTAGAGTCATACGGATTAGGGCTGGTGCGGTGTGTAACAGTGTACAGTAGGTGAAGGGCGAATGTTATCCGTTGTGAAAAGGAAACCAATCGTTACGTTACAGGCGTAAGAGACGGAATTTCAGCAAACAAGCGTCGGAAATTCTAAACGAGTACTTTTATTCGCACCTCAGTAATCCGTATCCGAGCGAAGAAGCGAAAGAAGAGCTCGCACGAAAGTGTGGAATCACCGTGAGTCAGGTAAAGTAAATCGAAATATTTCTTGTAACTTCGACTTTGTTGCTATCGCGTAACGGCAATTCATGTTTGTCGATAATAATTTCGAAATAATAATTTCGATGACGGAAGTTATTGAAACAATTATCGCCGATCGAACGTTTTTCAACATCGGCCAAAGATTTGCTAAATATGATAACCGATTATTTTAAGACATTTTTTTGAATAACACGATTGCTTAGCGACCTTGACACGGTTGTTTGTCGTATTTATAGGTTTCCAATTGGTTTGGCAACAAGAGGATACGCTACAAGAAAAACATAGGTAAAGCACAGGAGGAGGCGAACTTGTACGCAGCCAAAAAGGCAGCTGGTAAGTTCCGTCCTTCGCAAATGAGCGACGGGTGTTCCTTGAAGAGTTCGTTTCGATAGCCTGCTCGTATTAAGGATATCGATGAAAATGAGCAATAAATTACAATACGAAGGTTGAACGGTTGAAAAATTCGATTCTTTTTAGTAGCCACAATCGATAACTGACGGAGTGTCGCTGAGAAAACGACAACTGCTCGAGAGCAAACTCCTTTTACATACTCGGATAGATTATTATTTGATGAAATTTCCACTCAACATCAGTAACAGTTTCTCGCATCGTCTTCTTTTCATCGTCGCGATCAAGCTCGATATCGGTGTAGAGGAAAAGTTTACGTAGTGTGAATAGCGGTTTCTCATTATCGTAAATTATCGTGAGATTCAGTTACTCGTTACTCGTTGTTCGACTTGGCTCTGCCACCGTTGTTGTTCCGGCCGACTAATAAATCTTTTAACAGGGAACGAAATTATCGATCGGAGTTCGTAGCCTTTTTCTTTCTTGTTTCTTCTTTTTTTCTTTTTCTTTTCGCTATATAAAAAGACACGTTCGACTCGGAGCTGTATAATCATCTTAAATTATGCAACTGTCTCGACGTATCTCTCGCAAACACGACACGACACGGCACGACACGATTTCCTTCAATAACGACACGTCATCTCGGTGTCATTCGTATTTACTTTTTCGCATTCTCCAGGAAATTAGAATAAAAATTCCGAGGCTGTTTCTTCTGGAAATTCTTCGCATTCGCGCAACTTGCTGGTCGCGATTACGCCTACTTTTCTTAACAACCGAGACGTTTCTTTATTTTAGAGGGCAAGGCGAGATATTTTTAACTTACCAATTATACGGAGAAAGAGGGAACGAAAGATGAGAAGAGCGTAGGAGAATACACGAGTGCAGGAGGGCGATGAGATGCCGGCGTTCTCGCGTTTCTTTCGACACCCTCCATGCATTTGTCTTTCCTCAGCCACGCTCCTGGTAAACGGGCCGCGCAGTCTTCTCGTAATTAAAGAAACGGAATTCCAGCGATACTGGCGCCAGCACTGCGAAACCCAGTACTTCGTCTCGGATAGCGGAAATGTTTTCGCGTTTCGAAGGAAAAATTACTCCTCTTACATTGTAATGTAACCAAGCTAATTTCCAAGTTATTCTGTCGTCGTTCAAATATTCGTATCGATACTTTATATACATGTAGTCTCAGTAATAGGAAATTCGTTGAAATTTCGCTTTCATCCGATAATTCGTTCATTCGATGCGGAATCGTCGAAGACGATCTCACGATACGACGATGTCGATTGAATTAATCGGTGGCGTCTATAACTAGTCCTATCGAGAATTATATATATATATATATATATGTGTGTGTGTCGTATTAAGAAGTGAATGAAATTCGAGGGAAAGATGAGCATCGACGACGCCACCGATTACACGAGATACAAAATTAGAAACGAGCTCACGTTTTCCTTTTTTTATTCTTTTTTTTTTTCCTTTTCTTTTTGCGATAAACGAAGATGTTAATCAGTGAGGCGGAAGAACTTAAAAGACGCACCCTCGAATTTTGTATGCACCGCGATTGTTTCTACAGCAGCTTTTGCAGGAGCGTCGCCGTACAGTATGGGTGGTGCCAGTCAAGGCACCCCGACGCCGATGATGTCGCCGGCGCCACCCGGTGGGCCACAAGACATGGCCGGATATGGGATGGGCATAAACGGTAGCGACTATGGCTCGCAGCCGTACAACGACGGCTCCATGGGCTACGATCCTATGCACCAGGTAACCGTCAGAACTTCTCTTTCTAAGTAAATTCATTTCTATCTCGTAGTCGGCAATCATTGCCTCGCTTTCATCAATGCCCTCTTGCATTCTCTGAGCATGTTAGATAAGTCTTGATAACGCTTAGCCCTGTTGTCGAGGGACCTTCTGTATGGCACGAATGAATGGAAAGAGACGGCAAAACGTTTTATTTATTTTTTTTTTCGTATCGTTTTCGTATCGTTTCCGTATCGTTTCCGTATCGTTTCCGTTTCGTTTTGTTTCATCTTAAACGAATAATCATCGTATTTGGATGTAACAACGTTGGAACACTGCTCTCGATTTCCATCCATTTTCAAGCCATAGCATTGTGCTTCCATAAACGCATGCGCATCTCACCGCATATTCACACATATTGTGAGAAAGGACGTTTGAATGGAGAAGAGAACGAGGGAACGAAAGAAAGAGCAAGGAGGTGGAAGGGAAATGCAGCGAATGTGTTATTGGTGATGGTGAAAGAGAATTTGAGCTCGTGCTTATATACAGGGTGATTCGGTTTCAAGCAAATCAAAAACATAAAAAAAAAAAAAAAAAAATAGTGTAAAGGTTAAATACGTACACATATTGAGCGTAATTACAGGCCGATGATTTCTATTATCGATCGAACACTCTGTATGGAGTTGAGCGCGCGTGAATGCCGTGTTATGATAGCTTGTAAAGAACCGCGCGTGCGTCTGTAGGTGCAAGTAGGTGCAAGTAGGTGCGTGTTGTTAGAATATATATAGGACTGGATTGGATATGCTGTTGCTGGTCCATAAAGATGGGCTTAGAGGAAGCCGATAGCGGCGGTGGCAGGAGCGGAAGTTTGAAGGAGAAAGAGTATCGGGGAGTGCACACGGAGCCAGCAGCAGCCAGTAGCATAAGGGTTGCTTAGTATGCATTGGAGTTGCTAAGTCACTTTTTAGGTAGGGCTGCTCCCTCACATATTAATAGACTTGGTAGGTGCGCGGCCCTGCTTCTAACGAGCTGCCTCTATTCGACCGATGAAACGCAACGGGACTGCATCTTCCGAGATCCAATTCCTCCGTATCTGGCACGTAAACGAACGGCAGTGCCATCATCTCCTCCCTAAATCTCGTTTGTTGTTTCTCCTTTTATTATGTTTCCAGTGACAGCCTTTAGAAGGACAGTCGTGGAAAAGAAGAAAGATAAAGTCGCGTCAAAGGATGAAAAGGTCGATGTTTGAAATTGTAACTATGCGTTAGCAATTTCTGTCCTTATGGTTTGCCCTTGTATTCGCGTTGTTTCAAAACAAAGGAACAAAATGTATCGTACAGCTTGCGTCCGGTTCTTCGAATCCAGTAAATCTTTCTGACATGCAATTTCGACGGTGTCACGTGATAAAGAGTGACGTTGAATTAAATTCATGCACATATACAAACGCGCGAGCCGGTTGCTCGACTAGCTCGGAAATTCGTAGATATTCTCAATTGCTAGATTAAATATCCCCCCCTTGTCGATACGCCTGCCGTTTGTCTGTGCGTACTTCGTTACAAATGTTGCATCGCGTCATCGTTGACTCGCTTCAAAATACGTTCTGATGCCGGACGTTCAAATCTGTATCGAATGAAAAGTGCATCTTTATTGCTGTATTACCTGTGTCGTGTATACCTGCAATACCTCGTTTATTCATGCTCCTCTTAAAGCATTCTGCTGTATCGATTTATCGATTTATATATATATATATATATCGGAAAGGGAGAATCGAAAAAGCAAAAAGAATCGTTTGGTTAACGCGTATCGTCTTTAAAGCGATCCGCAGTGAGAGCTATTCCGCTCTTACGTTATCTTCTCCGTTCGTATTTTTCTCATTACCGTTGCATTTCCAGAAATTCGAATCGACCAGGAAAACCGGAGAAGTTCGCAGGAAAATTAATTTCGCGGTTCATCCGGCTCGGCCATGGTTCCAGTCCCAGGGGCGAGAACCCGCTCGAAATGAAGCGACTAAAATGCATGCTTTCTCCTAGCTGCCGCGTTTTCAAATCACCTCTGCTTCTCGTTTCGTTTTCTACCTTCGTCTGGTTCGGCTACGTCCGAACTTGCCTATTCTTCACTTCTTTCTCGTTACCGTGAACGTCCAAGAATTTTCTCGAGTCGAGCACTCGTGCTTCTTCTATCTCGCTTTGAATTCTCCACCAACTCAATATCCATCCGAATCAACTTTGAATTTTCTTCCCCCCCCCCCCACTTACGTGTTATATCTACCCGAAGAGTTTAGAGTACAGAATAAACGTGCTTCGAATTGTGCTTTCATCGGCAATTAGCACTAAAAAAAAAAAACAAAAAAAAAAAAATAAGAGAGAGACCTGGTAGCAATGATAAAAACGCCCTTGCTGCTGCAACTGGCACTAACGTTTCCATAATCGCATACATAACAAAAAGGCAATTGCTTGCACACGGTTATATGTATAATGTATAAGCACCAAGACTATTTTTTTTTACACATCGTGTCGGATCTGTCTAACATAACGCCCGTTTGGCCGATCTATAATCCGTTTTCCCGTTGCTACACTTTTGTCTGTGGTTTCATTTGACCTTTTTTATAACCCCGATTTTTAATCGCTGTTGGTTGGTACCCCGAATCTAACAAAACGAAGCAAAGAACTGTGTTTGTTGCAACAAGAAATTGGGGTGCGGAGTGTCTAACGTGTGTTCGCACGATTTCCAACTGCATTTTCTTGGCTCAACGACTAAAAAAAAAAAAAAAAAAAAAAAAAAAAAGGAACAAATCTTCAAGATACTACATCTCTGTCCTCTTTATTTTTCTTTTTTTTCTTCCTTTTTTTCTTTGTATTTTTCTAATGATATCGACTGTCGGATAATCGCACCTGCTTTTCGTATGCTTGTCGGGAAAATATCTACTGATAACGGAGAATTTTATACGTAAACTTGCTAAATATAATTTACGCTACACCTATAGGGTGTCGGAGAACTCTCGAAAGAAATCTAAAGTTTCAGTAGATAACAACTTACTTCTCTCGATATTCGGACTCGTTTCACGATTTTTCCTATATAGAAAGTAACTCGATCGAACGTACGTAGCTCGATTTATTAATTGGGTGATTCGTTCGTAATTTCGCGATCACGCGTCGTACGATATGTATTTATCCGTGGGATAGCGAAGAGGGAAATTTCATTTCGGCGTGATATGGCGCGAGTTTGTATCTCGAGAGAAGGTAAGGCGACCCGGAAAGGGGGATCGATTGGCAAAAATGCACCGACGGCCGCGCGCTTTCAAGCGCATTGTTACAAGCACAGTTCGCACGGTCTTGCACCTGTAATAATATCGTTACGATTGATCAGTCGTCTGTTCCTTGGTCTCTTCTACTCTCCATCACCTAACGATTTGGCTGATACACGAATATCGTCGACGAACCGTCCATCTTCGTGGAACGCGATTCGCGACTGACCAGACTACAGTTCAGTTTATCCTACTTTGCTACAGTTCCAGCGAGAAATATGCTTCTCCATTCGATATCATCAGTGAATTTCGTTGCTCCGAGGAAGATGTACGGTTCGGTGGACTGCTAGGGTGGTCGGCTGTTTGCTCTCGAACACAAGCTGAATCCAAATTCGTCCCGTTTAAATTCACCTAGATCTTTTTTCTTTCTCTCTTGACGCAGATGAAACGAAATTCATAGAAGGCGACAGAGAGTGAGAGAGACATCGAATCAGACTTCACGCAAAAAGAGTGCGCAATTAGAGAGTGAAAGAAAAAAAATTGAGAGAGCAAGTAAGGAGCATCGCGGAAAGAAAGGAAAAGACGAGATTCGCGCGACCTGGCTAAAGTAAACGAGAGATTAAAAGAAAAAAAAAAAAAAAAAGCCACACGGCTGGTGCGTGTCCACTGATCTCAGCCTTATGTGCTTTCTGTTGTGTTCACAGTGACGCGCCGTGCCAACGAAAAATCCAATTGCGATCGTAGATTCGTCATCGAGCTCGACGTGCGCTGGCTTTACGCGAACGCGTGAATCCGCTTGCGTTTCACGAGAGATTGGAGGAATGCGTGAAGTATGTCTGAGAGAGATTCGCGAACGATGTTCGAGATTAGAAATGGACGAGCCGTTCAGGATGTATCGTCCTTCGTTGCAACAAGCACAGGTCTCTTTCCCTTGAACGGTCGAAACGACGAGTTTCGAAAAGAGACAGACGAAATTTCGAACAAACTGATTCGCGTAGAATCGAGGCATCGACTCGTATATAGTGCAATATACTCATAATTATTATATAAATACATTTATACGCGTACTTCTCTTCTTCTTCTTGTTTTTTTTTTTTTTTTTTTTTTTTCCCCCGTTGATATTATTCCTGACGCTTGATTTTTCGAGCCTTTCTCACGTATCGTGTCGTTTTTGTCGTCTCGCTCGAAGCCGGGAACTGACGATTAACGAATCAACTGGAAATGAGATATTTTTCAAGCGACGAATTTTTATCGAACTTCGTTCGTTCGTTGTTCTGCCTGAGACGTTTTCACAGCGACGTTCTCGCCTTCGAGCTCGTTTCTAGATTTAGACTTTGCCAGAATGTGCAATAAAACTTCTGTAGCAGGCCTTCTTTGAGCGAGGAAAGCACGAGGTAGCTCGTTTCGTAGGTAGGTTACTGAATTGGTGGCAGCAAGTAGTAAATTAATCCGAGCCAATCGTATCGGTGGAACACGGTCGATCAAAGAACGAACGTTTCGTCGCGCCTTTTACTTCTTATTTCGCTAACAGTTCGCTGTATTTAACCGATAACGATGGGTTCCGAAGGGATTAACGAATCGATGTTTGAAACTAGGCAGCTTATGATATCCCAGAAATACGGGGAAGTAGACTGCAAGCATATCGTAAGCGCGTATTGTCACGTTACTTTCGAAACAAATCGTCCCCTGGCAGTTTTTCGTGCGCGATCAACCACGCCTGTTTGTTGCGCATAATAGCACGAGATCAGGCGAACGAGTACGATCTCTGTCCGTGCTACAGCTACTTATAGGCTATCTGTGCTATGCAGATACATCCTCGAAGAACGCACCATGCGGTTTCTTGTCGCTCTCGTATGGCTTTCGATACTTAATCTTACAATTAGAATATCTTCTACAGAGTTTCGCATCGCACTGCAATGTATTCGTTACATATACACGTACAGGTTTAAAAAGTACACGGCACACATACGCTGACTTACAAAGTGATATACAAAGAATTACGCAGGTCAGAGAATTCTTTACGGATGGATAATTCCTCGAGAGACATCTTCGTGGCATGCATGGCTGCATGTAGAATTACAGTTTATACGTTTATACTGGTCTTACACAGTAGTACGTGTGTGCGTTTATCATTACTTCTACATATTCTATTATTATTTTTTTTGTTGTTGTTTTTCTTCTTTTTTTTTTTTTTTTTTTTTTTTTTTTTTTTTTTTTTTTTTTTTTTTTTTTGTTTTTGCGGGACGATTGGCTGGGGTTTTCTGGGTGAATAGATAAAAGGCGAAAGGAGATGAGAGAGCGTGAAAGAGGGCGGATGTCAGAGGTTTCATATTTAGTTCATTTGCAGAGTTATACATTTTTCGCGTAGATAGTAGAATAGGCGCCGGTTTGTTGCATTGGCAAATTAGAGTGAAAGGATTTCCTAGTTTTGCTGTTTGTTCCTTTGTTCGCAATCATCATCTCGATCATTAGAATCTTTCGTGTTATGTAGCAAATCCTTTCGTGCTCGTAACGGGAGTCGAACGTATTCTTTTTATGAAAAAAAAAAAAAAAATAAATAAATAAATAAGTAAATAAAAAAGGAAAGAAAAGAGAAAAGACAGTTGTTTAGAAAAGAAAAAAAAAAAGAATAATAAAGAGAGGAAAAGAAAAAAAGAAGGACGTTGCGAAGCAAGGAGATAAATATCGATATCCTGATACGAGCAGCCAATTCAAATAGCCCGCGCTTTCGTAAAATACCACATAATTTGTATATCATGGTTATTCGAGAAACGTCTGTCTGTGCTGACAAAAAAATGCGTAAAGTTGTGAAACGAAGGCGATGCTTAGTGACCAATGACACGCAATTTTGTCGCCACCTGCAGGAAATAAAGACAGAGAGCTAAAAATCAATTGAAAAAAAAATCGAAAAAAAATGACGCAGGGAAAGGCACTGGCTGGGGGGCCCGGCGCAGCCGGATGGATGCAACAACGCGAGGCGGTGCCGGAATTTCCGCCACTCCACGATTCAGCGGACTCTGATTCCGACCGAGAAAATGAAAAACGACCGCGCGTCTAAAATTACTTTTGGGATGAGCGACCTAGCATGGTAACGAAACTAATAAAACAAAATACATGCAAAAAAGAAAAACGCAGCAACAAAATTGAGAGAGAGAGAGAGAAAAGAGAAAAAAGCATAGAGTAGTAGAGTGTATGTCAGAGAAAGAGGAAAACAAAAAGAGCAGACGTACCGCTACCGGACAACCAGGAACCACGTCGTCACCCACTACCGACACGCACACGCTCTTGTCGGCACACAGCCACATACACCAACATACGTATACACATTTGCGATAACGCGCACCTCCGAGCCACACACAAGGAAATAATGTTCGTTGGTGTTCCTACGATTAATAATAACATTAGTTTCCGGTTTTGAAACATTTTTCTCCTTTTTCCGTCAAGAGAGAAGGCCAAACGCATCGAAGGATGCGACGATATTAATTAGTCTATCGCGAATTAATCCGTAGTACACGTTTTTAGCAATTTCTCGAGATAAACACGACCACGAGAGAATGTTAGTTATTCGATGATTCGCGCATCGAACAGGAACAATTTCGTACGCGCGTTCGCATCTTCTTTGCTTCTGCCCTTCGATCTTGATACCTTAATCTTGCCTTATCGAGTGACCGTGCACGGGCATCCACGTCACCTGTTTACAGAGGATTTAAAGAGCGAAACGTGTAAGAGGAATTAAAAAAAAAAAAAAAAAAGAAAAGGCGGATAGAAAGAAAGAAAGAAAGAGAAAGAGAGAGAGAGAGAGCGAACGAGCGAGCGAGCGAGAAAGAGAGAGAGCGAGAGGGAGAGAGTGCGAGAGTATGAGAGAGTGGAAAGGACGGCGAACGATAAGAATCCGTAGGGCAATGTGCTCTTAAGAAACGTAGGTTCGCTTCTATTAAGACAATACTACGGCAGCGTACAGGCGCCTAGCTAAGGAGAGAGAGGGAGAGAGCGTATACAATCAACTAATTGTTTTATTTCTCGCGTATGCTACATACACGCATACGTAGATGGACGTAGCTTGTACAGATATTTTTATTCTTACGATCGCCCCTGTCCCGATACCCTGCGACCGATCGGACGATTTGATTTTAAATATTTAACTTTGTCTTTGTAATCATTTTCACCCTCGTGTTATGTATATCCCCCGCTATAATACATAGCGTAACTTTTTTGCTGGATAAGGATTTAAGGGAATAATATTTGGAACGTACATAAAGAAATACAAATATCGTTCCTTTTTTTCTTCTTCTTCTTCTTCTTCTTCATTTTTCAACGAGACAGACGTTCATAGAAATTTGTGATCTGTCGTGAAGCAGCTTCCAGCTAGATTTTGGACGTAATTCCTCTTAAATCTAATCCCAGCAGTATCCCGAGTATCGTGTAATGCTAGCGAATGTTTCTTACGTTCGATTATGGTTTAAGTTCCGAGTCTTAAGTTTAGCTTCGAATTATACTTTTATAGCGATACGTTGACGATGTTTGCGTGCTGATTTGTTCAATTTCGTTCGAATGCGAGGACACCATTTGCTGTTTCTGTTCCAAGAAACAGATCACGATAATTGTAACAATTTTCCAGCATTATTATTTATTTACTGAAATTTGAGTACGCGCATGTGTTTCATAGGTATATATATATATAGGAAAAGACGATTTGTCGGTGTCCTCGCTGTACAAAGCTTAGTATCGTACACTTTGTTACGTTGAAAAATTGTGTGCATGATTGTACCTATGAGCGAACCGAAAAACTCGATCCGTTTTCTACATTTCTTTTTCCTTTTTTCTTTTTTCTTTTTTTTCCTTCTGTAAAACAACGATTCAGCACGAGATCTTATTAAAAATTGTTTCCTTTATATCCCTTTTGTTCTGTATCGTTGATTTCAACAGCCGACACACGTACAGAGACACGTACAGGTGTCGAATCCAGAATTCGAAGCCCGCCATTCGATTGGCAGTCGCGAAGCGCCAAACTTTCGGCCACCCTTCTCGACCAAACTTGTTCATTCGGCTTCGATCACGCAACTTTTTGCAAATCAAAGTATATTTTCTAGTGAAGTAAAACGTCGTCGTTTACATGGTTGCTAATCGGCTAATCGGCTAATCGGCTAATCGGCTAATCGGCTAATCGGCTAATCCGTCGGGGCGTAGAAAAACGAATCGAAGTCGGATTTTTATCGATACTACTACTACTGCGCTTCTTCCGGCCGAACGGAAATATAGGTTTTGAAAGCGGCGCGAGAAAACGCGATTTAACTGGATTCGACATTTAAAATATACGATTGCGCCTGTCTATCCTTAGTTGGTCGTACGTACGTAGGTACATATGTATTGTGTATACGTATACATGTGTATAAAAATATATATTCTATACTTTCGTATCTGTATAACTCCGTATGTCACCATTACAGTGGTAAATTCCTACGATAAACTGGGCAGAAACGTAAAGATTGCGTTCCGACCAAGTTTTCCTTCGACCGTATGCGTGCATGAATCTGAATAGTCGCCGGAAAAAGATATTTCGGATAAATCATAGTTGGTGCAATAACGTTACAAATCATCTTCGTCGTTTTATTTCTTCGATTGTTTGAAAAAGTGGACACGATCGGGTATTTCCTCACACGGAAAAGTTAACTTAGCGAACTAAAAAAGAAAGAAAAAAAAGAAAAAAACAAAAAAAAAAAAAACGAATTGTTAATAGTGCTTTTTCACGCGACTGTGCGATCACGCTCGCGTACACGGCCGGTACTGTTTGCTTTCAGGAGCTGTCGCCTTGAAATACTTAGAGGAATCGCAAGAAGATGCGCGAAACAGACAATTACGAGAATGAAATTAAGATGTAGAAACGCATATGTGTAAGATGTATCGTGAAAATGCTCGCGCAATCCGATCACCTCACTATCTGTGATCCGAGGCTCGTCGTTAACACGACGAGTAATACGAACTAAAAATCGATATTAAGCTATTAATGTTATGTAATACAGATTCTCTAAGCGAGAAGCGTTCACGTTCCTAAGCGACGCGCAGAAAGAAAGTCGCACCAGAATTCGACGAACGAACGATACGTCGTCGAGCTTTGGTTTACGATCGAAAGCTAACGAACAACACACCATCGCGATACGAGAAGTTCACCTAACATTCGCAATATACGTCATAGGATTAAGCAAAAGAGTTGGTTGTTTGTGCTTGCGAAAGAAAGAGAAGCGGCCAGAAACGGCAGATACCCGTTCCTAGTCGGTATATTGTCCCTTGCCTTTCTCACTTCTTCGACTTGTATGACAACTGCTTCTACCTTCTCTTTTTCTTCCACTCCGTCGTTTCCTCTTTTTGTTCCACGCTGTTTTGCGAAGATCAAGCGTGAACGCTTCTATGCATCGACGCCACCTTTCTCCCTCTCAGCGAGAGACTCATCGAGCGAAGATGGTCGAAATGAAAAGACAGTGAACGGAAAAGGGATGAACACTATTATAGAAACGTGATGAGCAAGCAGATAAAAAAGTACGATCGGGAAACAGAATAGAAACGAAGCAATGGTCCCGCGACACAACACTAATGTATACGATTTTTCAACATGAAAATATTATATATTGTAGCTATACATATAGAGGTATATAAAAGAGAATAGTCCATAGGCAGAAATGTAATAGCTAAGTACATCATTGTAACGACGATGCTAATTAGTAAAACGAGATTTATTTTATTATTATCATGGTCGCTGTTGTTTATTGACATTATTATTATTATTATTATTATTATCATCATCACTATTAATTATAATTATTATTATTAATCGTCACTACTACTACTACTACTACCACCACTGCTACTACCATCACTACTACTACTACTACTACTACTACTACTACCACCACTACTACTTCTACTGCTGCTACTGCTGCTGCTACTACTACTATTACTACTACTAGTACTACTACTACTACTACTACTACTACTACTACTACTACTACTACTACTACCACCACTACCACTATCACTATCATGAGTGATCCTCTTGCTGCTGTTGTTATCACAGCTAATACTAACACCACTCCGAACGCTGCTGCTGGTACTACTACTACTAGGACTATTACTACTACTACTATTACTACCGCTACTATCACTACAAACATTACCACTATTGTCATCACTATTACGGCTGCTGCTGTTGATACTACTACTACTACTAACAATATGACCAGCCCTACTACTGTTACTACTACTATTACAACTGACCCTAATGCTAAGATTACTACTGGTACTGCTACTACTATTACTACTTTTCCTACTACTGCTGCTGCTGCTGCTACTACTACTGCGACTGTTCCTGATATTAGTACGACTGTTCGTGCTGCTACTGCTACTACTGCCACTGATACGAGCGACCCGAATACTACCACCGTTATCATTACTACGACTGTTCCTCCTGCTACTACTAGGGCTACTCCTGCTACTACTACTACTACTGCTGTTACGACTCATCCTGCTACTACCACTGTTAATACTATGACTGTTCCTCCTTTTACTACTACTACTACGATTGTTCCTGCTGCTACTACCACTCCTTCGACTTCTCCTGTCGCTACCATTGTTACTATTACGACCGTTGATGGTGCTACTACTGCTACTACTACTACTACTATTACTAGGACTGCTGCTGCTACTATCACTACCACTACTAACAGTGCTACCGCTACTACTATTAACGCTGTTACTGATAACGCTATCGCTGCTGCTCCTAGTACTTCTTCCGCCGTTGCTTTTAATATCGCTGGTGCCGCAGCCGTTTGCTGCTGCTGCTGCCGTTGCTGCAGCTGCAGCTGCTGCTACTACCACCGCCGCTACTATTAGTACTACCACCACTACTACCACTACCACTACGACTACTACTACGACTACGACTACTACTACTACTACTACGACTACTACTACTACTACTACTACTACTACTACTACTACTACTACTACTACTACTACTACTACTACTACTGCTACTGCTACTGCTACTACTGCTATTACTATTACTATTACTATTACCATTACTATCGCCGTTATTATTATTATTACTAATATTATTGATATTTGTGTTCTTCGCATTGTGGTGATCGCGTTCCAATTTTATTATTAGGTTCGTGGATTATTATTATTATTATTATTATTATTATTATTATTATTATTATTATTATTATTATTGAAATTCGTTATTATGCCCACAAACGCGTTGGACGTACCTTTTGAAGACAGGAGAAAGTCGGTCAACAGCTAGATAATTTTGATGAATTTATTAACTATTGATTGTCGTGATGAATTGCGGCCCGACGATTTATTACTTAGCACGTAGGAAAGAAGAAAAAAAGATATCCATTTATTGTATAAACGAAGATGAGGCGAAGATGAGAATTACGAGTATCCTGCAGAAGATTAGGTGGTTAAATTCTGTTGTTAAATAATATGTCGCTGGTGAAACTATAGACTGAAGATCGAACATTGAGAAATATTCCCCTTTAATTTATATCCTTTTCTACTCCTAACGCGATTCGCCAATTTGCCATTTATTTATTTATTAGATTTATATATATATATATATAGTAAAATTTAGTAAATTTATTACTTTGTTTACTCGAAGAACTCACGGACAAAACTGTCGTAAGAAAAGAGGAAATTTCACGTCTTCGTCTCAAAAGTCAATCTTCAGCCAATTTTTTCACCAACCATGCGACCAGTACAAGTGCGTTTGGCACAGCTAGTATACGACAAAAGAGCGCCTGAAGTTCGCCACGAGACCGGCTTCAAGCGTTCCTTATAAGCTCTACCTAACATTTAATAAAACGAAATGAAAACGAGTCACGAATACGAGATCGATAAGACGAAGTAAAAAGAGAGAAAAAAAAAGGAAAAAAAAAAAAGAATAAGAAATAACGTTTAACATTTATGGATACACGATATAAGATACTATATATTCATATTTCCCGCTCCCCCTCCGCTCGATCCTTTCCTTCAATCGTCTAACTTTCGTTCAAGATAACCAGAGAAAGAAAAGGTCATCTGTAAAATTTACCGAATCGCACGCCGACGCTGGTTATTATTGCATTTGTGTTTCTCGTTGTCGGATGAAATTTCAACTTACTTTCCTTTCCCAAGCACTTTCGAAGAGAATCGTTTTTCTATTGACAAAAGGCGAAGAAATCTCGATCGTTTCAATAGCGAATCCTCGATCTTACAAGGCTACTAAAATTTCGTAATATGAAAATTTTCGACATCGCGCTTTTTCGAAACCGATGATCCTCCTTCTTCTTCTCTCGCCAGCTTTCTTAAATATATTCGGAAAATAAATAAATATTTTAAAAATTTTCGAAAACGGAAAGGAAGTTGAAATCACGTCTCGACGTGTACAACAGTATACCACAGAAATCATTGTATCGACTAAAATCATGGTAAACATAATAAAACGCTCAAAAGTAATATCGGTTCGATTTGTACAACTGTTTCACGTTATTCGTACAAAGTATTACCTTTCGTACATTCCTTTAGTTCCTTAACGCTTCGAATTATCGCGTATTATTGCGCCCACCTTTCTAGAGAAGAGTGTTTGTTAACGGGGGAATTGATTTAGGAGTTGAATGAAATACAAATGGAGTAAAAATTTATATTTGGAAGGTTACAAGTATATACTACTTAGTTTTCATAAAAAATAAACATTTTTACTAAGCGAAAGCTGCGGATTCGGAAGGTGTATCCTGTTGTTCCTACGCGTTTATCTTTATATTTCGTATAAAAGAATTTCACGAGGCGTTCGGTGCTGCCATCTGTCGAGCCTGAGATAATATACAAGAAGATGATCGAGAAAAACAATTGAACGCGCCCTCTCTGAAGTACCAGCGCTAATATCGAAACATCGGAAACGCAGAGATCGCGTATCCGTTAAAAGTGGAAAAACTTTGAAAATTTTAACTAGCGTTCGTAATGTCTTAAGCATAAGTGAAAAAACACGAGTATCTTGAAATATTTTAACACATTATTTTATTGGTTTTTTCCTTAAAAAAAGAATGAACTTGAAATTGGTTGTTGTTGGGTTGTTGGATTCTGGCGAGTAATGATTGGGCATTTCGAAGCGACGATACACACTAATTTGCAAATTGAACTAGCTATGTATATATATATATATATAATATTTATATATATATATATTTGTATACATATACATATATATATATATATATGTATAAGGTAGGTATCTTTTTTCCTCGTTTACTGCATAATACATAAGTAATAATGCATGCTTACGTCTTCGTTTTCATTCTTTCTCTTACGCTCGCTTTCTCTCTTCGCACTTTCACTCGCGCATTCACGCTCGACACCGAACCGGCCGTTTTCGCAATTTCAAAGAATAATCGAGCTTATCCTTTCGTTTTAGTTCCCTCATGTTTCTTCCTCGTTTCGTTCTAACATACGAGAGTTCCTCACTGGCAGATACGTTCACACACATATAGAATACTTATTTTTCATTTAAAGAAGAGAAATGATACAAACGAATGTTCGCGTCACGACGAACACGCGAAACCGATGCGCGTTTCTTTTAAACTACGAGAATAAATTGTTCGTCAGTCGTGAACGGTGAGAACGTTGTCGCGAATCCGCTTCTTAAGAAATACGTGTCAGCTCGAGTTTTTCATCGATAAAAAATGAGTCCTTTCGATCGTGAAAGAAAAGAACTCGTTCCCGATCGACAAAGGGTCGGTGATACAATACGGTTTCTTCGTTTTGGCTGATCGTCGCCCGTGTTCTCGACGCGACGCGAACGGTGCGCGCGAACAATGAAATACGTATAAAGGTACAGTCTGCACTCGACTGCATTCTCCGAGAAAAACAAGTGTTCCTTTGCATTTTCACGTATGCATACATCTATGTGTATATGTATGTGTGTATATATATATATATATATATATATATATATACGTACACACACACACACATACACACACATATATATATATACACGCATATACATACATGTATATATGTATAAGTAATATACAGTAAGTTTACAATAACGCAGAGATTGGCAGGATATTGCGCGAACGAGATATACCCGCGAGATTGTAAGAATATGAAAGAAAGAACTGAATTTCGATGCTCGCGCGCGCGCGCGCGCACGTGCGTCAACACGAACGTATTACATCGAGGTAGATTAAACTATACATATATACATATATATATACATATACATATACATATACATATATATGCATGTATTTATATATATATATTTTTATATTATCATATATGAACGTGTTTTTTTATCGATCGTCGGTAATAATTTCGCGCAGAATCATCCGCCAATCGTCCGCCATTCACACAACTGGCAGCAACAATTACTGCGTTATATCGCTATATACCCTTTTAAAGTTAGTTTAGTCAAAGTTAAAGCTTTCAATGGTTTTTTTTTTTTTACTTATTTTCTCGCCTCTTTTACATAACGTTTGTTTTTTTATAACAATGGTACACGCGACTATTAAACGTTTACAGATTTCGTACTTTGTCGCTCGAGCTCGCTAGATTCTTCTCATCTCGCGTGTATTCTTGCTCTTTCATTTGCACGCAGGCACACACGCACGCACTCCCGTTCGTTCGTTCTGTCTGTCTGTCTGTCTATCTGTCTGTCTGTCTGTGTTTGTTGAAGCAGGCAGGGGCTGTCACGCAGCCTGTCATTCATTGCCAGGTTTTCGTCGCTACGTACGCTCTCGACTCTCATGCACTCGTTTCTTTCATAGACGCATTCGAGATTCATTGCGCGCCGCATTATACACAGCCAGCCATTGTTCGCTTCGCTTTCCGTATCAACTTCTTCTCGATTCGTTCTCCCTTCTTTCTCTTGTTCGAGTTTCCTCCCATGTTGCTCTCTCTCTCTCTCTCTCATTCTCTCTCATTCTCTCTCATTCTCTCTCTCTCTCTCTCTCTTTCACTGTCACATCCTTTTTGATTTCTTACGTGCGTTCGACACCGAGTCGATACGCTATTGTTCGCCAGCGACGTTGACGCGCGAGATATAAAGGATGAAGGTTCGCGACGTAGAACGGACGAACGATGGATGGACAAGCGTGGATCGAACGAACGTGCAAGAGGAATAAATATAGTATTTCGATTTTCGTAATTCGATGTTTTCCGTGAAGTACATCGTTCGCGAACAACAGCGTACAGTGAGTTTTCTTTACAAGCGATATTGGAACCGGTCGCGATCGCGTTTCCAAACGTTTACACGGAAACGGTTGCTTCGTACACGGATCAACGTCACATTCGGAAGAAAATTACCGTTGATCGACGAACAGGTTGAAATACGCGCTACGCTATCGTTAAATCGACGAAGATCGAGAGGTGTTGGCGACGAGGTTCGTATGGAAAATCATCGATGGAATTACGGATGTCGTCGAAAGAAAGGAAACGCCACTCGTGACCGGCCGTGTATCCATCGCGTGTTCGTCGTGACGTTCGACCAGAAGATACGACCGTTCGAATTTCTTCTGTTAGAATCTCCTCTGTTTTTCTTCTTTTTTCCTTTTTTTCTTCTTTTTTTCTTTTTTTTTCTTTTTTTTTTTCGTTCGTTCGCGTATCCTAGTTTTGTGAACGTGTAATATTAAGGCAACTCTTGTTACTATTTAATGATTTATCGCGATTTTTCATCTTCTCTATCGCTCTTTCTTTTACTACCGTTCACCCTCCTCCTCGATATTCCGAAAGGATACCAGCCTTTGTCTTGACACGAGCTACGCAAAGCTTTCTCGCTCTCTCTCTCTCTCTCTCTCTCGCTCGCTCTCGCTCTCTCGCTCTCTCGCTCGAAAATACATTTACGCTCTTTTACTGTACATAGTATGTTTTGGTATTCTCGTGACGCGAAACCGTCTAGTCGAGCGACATCTGGATACAAAGTTTCAGCGAAATAACGTCGACGAACAAACGCGATACTGCGACGGTCGCGCGATCGTTTAACCCTTTGAGAGGAAATCGGAGTGTCGAGATGCTTAGCAGCGATTCTACAGCGAAGAAACGAGGTTTAAATGGAGAAACGGCCAGCTTTCTTTTTCGTCATTTTCTTTCCTACTATATGCTACGAGTATGGCGTTGGCGAAACAATCCCTGTGCTTCTCAAAGAGTCAAAAATCGGAAGGGTCGATCGCTCGACTCGACGGAGCGGACGTTGGTCCGCGCCACGTTGATTCGATTCGCAGCGCGAAACCGATGCTGGAAAATTCGTCGACTGGTCATAACCGGAACAAATATATCGACATGCACGTACATCCGTCGCGTTATCAGGTCGCGTCGATTCGTTGGAATCGCGCGGCCTGCGAAAGGCGCCTGATCGGACGAAGATTCAGACTCGGATCGACGTCAATGTTCTCTTCATAAACCGTTCGAATATATTTATACGTCTATTTTATACATAGAGAGATCGGTGTGTAATAGTGTATCGACGAGATTTCGATTATTTGCAAAAGTATGAAACTCTACGGAGCTCGTCGGCTCGTCCAACAGCCGAGAGGTCTAGCGACGAACTTTTATTTCTTTTATATCTTTTCTTTCTTTCGTGATTATTTATTATCAACGGGGCATTTGGTATCGATATACGCTTTCGTTATTCGTTCGTACTCGCTTACTATGTATATATTTATACATATATACGTACCCATGTACTTACGTATAAATATACACGTGTAAAACGCACATACGCGTTATCTTTTACGTGTACATATTTATACATGTATATTGTTTATATGTATATGTATACGTATGTATATGTATATACACAACAATATATGTGTATATATGCATACATATGTATATATATATACAAGACACACCCACACACACATGCATAATATGCATAGATAAGTAGAAAAACTCTTAATCGTAGTATTTACGTGTTATCTCGTTCGACACCCTTCTCTATCATCGTCGTTTATTATATCCTTTGTTCGCTTAGCGTTATTACAAATAAACAGAAATAACGAAATCATATATAGATTCTCTGGTTTTCACGATCGATCGAATAGACGATGCTTCCGAGCGTCTGCTGCCTGGAAACCGATCGAAACACGCGATCCGATCGCGAATTCGCGTTATACTCTGTATAGTTTCTCTTCGATCGCTAACGCGGTCTCTACGAACGCGAGCCGAGAAGCGTCTTTGCGTCTCACGTTTGTTACGAGTGGAGCCCGAACGAGATCACGGGCCTCGTGTATTCCGTAACGCGCAACGCGTTCGCGCGTCTCGTCGTCGTACCCGGTCCGATGCCCACGTTCGACGGCTGTCTTTAGCCTTTCCCTTTTCGTATATCGTCGTCCCTCTCGATCCTTTTATCTCCTTCCATCGCCTTCTATCGCCTTCTATCCCCTTTGTTCGTTAGTTTCGCATTCGTCGTTTCTTCTCTTTCACTCGCACTCGCATCCTCCCGTTTTCCTCTACTTTACCTCCTTCTCCTCCCTTCGTGCTCATCCAATAACGATCCGACCATATTACGCGCCCCTCGTCCGTATATATAGATGCTGTAGCCGTCGTTATCGGATAATCACGATTCTCGCCGAGCCACCGTTTTTAACGATCGACGGAACAATCCGTAACTCGATCTTCGGATCGACGACAGGGACTCGTGCGTTTATTCGTACTCGTACGAATAGATGTTTAACTTTGGCCGCTAGATAGCTGGCAAACAGCAAACGTTTTACGATTAATCGCGACTTGTAACGCTCGCTAACACCCTCGTCCACTCCCGTTTCGTAAGACTGAACCACGCGTAGCTGAATTTCGCGAAATGCAAATAGAAAGATATAATAAATTGGAAAAATTGATAATTTGACCGATTTTAACGTCTGCTTGGACTTGTTAGCAGTATCGACTCCGTCTAAATGTTCCATCGTTCTTCCGTAAAACGTACAAATGCCATTTTCCAGATCCCCGTTTTCAAGACCCTCCGTCGTCTTTCCTCTCCGCACAAGTATCTCTGTTTCCGTTCCACTACGCTAAACAGCATCGTTGTTCGCGCTTGCTATTCTCGTCTCATTACCGACCACCGCTTATTATCTCATCTCGCAGCGTTCCGCTGTTCGCTCCCTACACACTGCGAGACAGGGATCGAGAAAGTTGTTCGAATCCTGTGTCACTTATCGTTACAAGTATCGTTCTCAAGCATCGTGATCAATATTATCAACGTTATCGTTATTACTATGTTATTATCGTTATTAACCGTTCATTAACCTAGCTTGCATCGTAGTTATTTATATGTATGTATGTATGTATGTATATATATATTTATACTTATTATGTATATTTATACGTACATTCTTGAATTAAAACTAACCGCCACGCGCACACACGCGTACACACACGTACACACACGTACGTACGTATGTGTTCGTGCGCGCCTATGTAGTATATATTTATATCTCAATTTATACTTATATTCATATTTTATTTATATTTATATTTACTTGTTTGTCGTTTACGCTAAGTCATCGTTAAGAGCTTGGTCATATGCTTTGCCTTTACGATGCTAAAGAGTTTTGTAAGTTTGAAGATTTCGACTTGTATCGCTCACGCGCACGCGAAGCTTGATCTTATTTTTCGTCTTTTCTCTCTCTCTCTCTCTCTCTCTCTCTCCCTCCATCTCTTTCGCTCTCTCTCTCTCTCTCTCTCTCTCTCCCGCCCCTCTATCCCCCTCTATCCAACCCACGAAAGTCCTTTCAGCACTTTTTTCATCTCCTCACACGCCATTCCCTTCCTTTCGCAATCTTTCGTTCATTCGCTCAGATACTCTACCTCTCGTTCGTTACACTTCCTCGCGCTTCCTTGCTCGACATTGGTACAAACGCATTTTGGGGCTAGAAAATTGTTCGTCGACGCAACGCCATAGTCGATCTGGCTAGATTCTTTGGATTTATCACAGAAAAACAGTTTTAATAATATTCCATTTTACTTCACTCGCACGTATTGCGATACGTTTTCTAACACTTTCGTATCCGTGAAGCATGCGAACATGAAATTTTCAATGCTGCCTCGATAGCTCGCAGTAACGTATAGATTACGAAATAAAAGTAGGCTTCCATAATGTATAACGAAAACGAAATATTTAATATCTGTAACGAAGAAAATAAATATAAGAACATAGGTGAACGACAGATAAAGAAAAGTAGAGCACAATTTTTGAACGCAATAAATAAGGTAAGAAGAAAAAAGAAAAGAAAAGAAAAGAAAAGAAAAAGAAAAGGAGGGATGAACATCTTCTTCGATAAGAAAAACGAAAGCGGAAGTGTTAGAACGATCTTCCATTTCGTCCCTTATTTCGAGGAGTGTAAACGTTGGCATGCCCGAGTATCCGAAATTCCCACGCATTCGTCCGTTTCTTCTCTTTTCCTTTTTTATTATATTTACGCATTCTCTTTACAGCGACGTTTAAACGCGACGATACGAAATACGATTGAGTTTATAAAGCACTTAAGGGAAAAAATCACGCTCAGCACGACTCTCGAATCTCGACTGCACGTCGTAAAACTCACCCTCGCGAGATTCTCGATGCCTTTCTAATACTTTTATACGCCTTTTTCCTTCTTTAATTCGTATATATTGTTTCGTTTCTCGCTACCTATCCTTTCACCGTAACGACACTTTCTTCCGCGTTGTAGAGCGTAATTAAATATATAATAACGTCGACGTGAACGTGCCTCCCTCCCGTTTCGTTTCGACGTCGATCTCAACTCGTCGGTTTAATCGTTCCTCTCGATTCTTTCGACCGATGTAAAAGCCGCCAATAAAAAGGTCGAAGGAGACAAATAGAAAGAATGATAAACACGCTATATCCGATGGAAAACGAAGACGTTCGATCACCGAGAACCTCGAGCCACGAGAACCGTACGCCTATCGCCCACCTATCTATCCTCTTTCCTTCTCCTCGTCTTTCACTCGGCCACTTTTTCTCTCTCGTTCTTCTCCATCCTTGGATACTTACGTTAATTATACGATAGTACTACATAGTTGCACATGTTCAGTCGAAATCCACGCACGCAGATTACGCAGACAAGCGTGAAGTGGCATTGAAAAATGATTTTCGAACCATCTTTTTTCTTCTCTTTTCCTTTTCTTTTTTTTTTTTCCCCCCCCCCCCGTCCGCTTTTGCCTCGCGAGACTTTTACCTCCATTCATCCTGCTTTCGTTCACAGTCACGCGTTCTCCCTTTCTCACGCTCCATCGCACCACCCCCGACGTATTTCTTTTTTTTTTTCTTTTTTTTTCATTTACATCTATCTACGCATAGACGCCTGTGTGTATACGTGCTGCGAAAAAAGACGCATGCTATTTTTATATACATTCACGTATCTCGTGTGTGTTTCTGCTTAAAACACTCGGTATGATTGGCAGTATGTTATACGTGTTTTTCATCTTCTCCCATTCCGCTTGAAATTCTCTTGTTTCTATAATTACATAACTCCGACTATCCGCGCACCTTCGTTTAGCGATCGTCCCATTTATATGCAACGTACGCGCATACCTGTATATGTTATGTATACATGTGTACATGCTTGCCCCGGCCGCTATTGTTTCGCCTTATTCTTTCGTTTAAGCGCATTATGGAGTTCGAAATGACGTTTGTTCGTTCGTTTCAGTTATTTTTTCTTTTTTCTTGCTTTTCTTCTTCTAATGCATTTGTACGCCGAGTACGTGCGACTGACGGTTAATGTATCCTCTCCACCTTGCACCGAAGAACGACGGTTACGATAAACTATACAGTTTTAATGGTAGTCATAACGGGTACTAACAATGCATTTGATTTAATAAAACGTTTCAGTATTCGTAACGTTAGTAAAAGTAGTAATAATAATGCTATCAGTAATAGTAACCATAGTCATAGTGTAGTTAGTAGTAATAGCAGCGATAGTATTAACAGTAGTAGTAGTAGTAGTAGTAGTAGTAGTAGTAGTAGTAGTAGTAGTAGTAATAATAGTAGTAGTAGTAGTAGTAGTAGTAGTAGTAGTAGTGGTGGTGGTAGTAGTAGTGGTAGTAGTAGTAGTGGTAGTAGTAGTAGTAATAGTAGTAGTGGTGGTGGTGGTGGTGGTAGTGGCGGTAGTTGTAGTAGTGGTAGTAGTAGTGATAGTAGTGATAGTAGTAATAGTAGTAGTAGTAGTAGTAGTAATAGCAGCAGCAGTAGTGGTAATAGTAGTGGTAGTATTAATAGTAGTAGTGTTAGTAGTAGTAGCAGTAGTAGTAATAAGTAATAGTAGTAGCAACAGCGGCAGAAGCAGCAGCAGCAGCAATAGTAGTGTTAATAGTAATAGTAGTATAGTATAGCAGTATTAGTAGTAGCAGTAGTGGTGGTAGTGGTAGTAGTAGTAATAGTAGTAGTAGTAGTAGTAGTAGTAGTAGTAGTAGTAGTAATAGTTGTTGTTGTTGTAGTGATAGTAATAGAAGCAGCAGTAGCAGCGATAGTAGAGGCGGCGGTGTTTGGTGGTGGTAATAGTATTTAATAACACTGGTAATAGTAATTGCGGTGGTAAATAGTAATAGTAGCGGTATTATCGATGGCGGTAATAAATTGTAATAGTAATAGTAATAGCGATAATAGTGATAGTATTAGTAAGTTACAGCAGTAGCCGTAGTTATAGTAGTCGCGGTAATAATAGTAGTGGAATAGTTTCTTTTCTCGTAGATGGCGACAGTAACGGTAGTAGCAGCGATGGTTAACGTTTTTAAAGTCAAAATTATGCGATAATTTACATATGCTCGTGAATTTTGCCGCCTCTGCGTTTGTTCCTTTTTGAGAAGAAGGCGAACATGGCGCTCTCTACCGCTCCGTTATTTCGCTAGATTTTTTTCATTTTCTTTCTTAGTTTCCTTTTTTTTTTCAACGATTGATCGTGATAAATGGTCCTTTATTTCCCTTTCCTTTCCGTCGACTTCTCATTGGCACGAGCTACGAGAATACGGAACAACGACACCGCGATCGTTCATTTCGACGTTGTTCGTTTTTCTTTTTGTTTTCTTCTCGCGAGCAAAGTCTCGTTCGCCGGTCAAGTTCGTTCGTTCGTTCGTTCGTTCGTTCGTTCGTCTATGCGTTCAACGCATTACGCACCGCGTGTTTTTTCGTTTAAGCGTTTCAACGGAGGATCGGTGATCGCGATCGCGACGAAGCAGCCCAGCAATCGCGAGCCACGAATGCTTCTTACGATGGAAGAGAATCGAAACGATCTTGACGATTTAGTAAAAATTCCTACGTATTTAGTTCGATGTATCGTTTAGCGTGTGTATCTTCGAGTACCTTTTTTTTTCTTTTTTACCTTTTTGTTTTTAATAGCTACCCCTCTATCAGCGAGGCAACCGATTATTTGCATAATTTAGCAACGGTATCTTTTTTCTTTTTTTCGTTTTTTCTCTCGTGTTCGATACATTTTTATAGGGTGATCGTGCTTCGTTTTTTTACGCGACGTTGTCGGCTGGTCGTGAATCTTCGCGAAAGTAAACTAAAGAGAGAACGTTGCACCGGCGCAAGAACCGCGGCTACCAATTTGCAAACTTACGAGATATCGGGTTGTTCGTTAGCCACGGTTCTCGTTGCATTTCTCATCCGCTTTTCCGATACGCTTCTTCCTTTTCTTTTCCCTTTTTTTTTCTTTCTTTCTTTCTTTCTTTCTTTCTTTCTTTCTTTCTTTTGCACGGCTTGATCAACGATAGAACGGACCTGTAAGAAATTTCGATAGGTTCGATCGAGATGTTTGCCTACTCGTTCGGTAAATCGAACGCTACTGCGACGAGAGATGTTCTGAGCGAAATCGAACCAACTGCGCGCAAACAGTGACTCGCGAAGAAGAACTTGCGCCTCGTGGTCTGTATCGCATCGAACGTATCGAACGGTGCCTTTTTCCTACGCTTATACGATTATATCTCGTTGAAATTTTTCGCACGTACGAAAACGCTTTACTCGTCGGACGAAATTCGTTCCCGTTGATCGATTCCGCCTATTGGTTCGCATCGAGAACCTCCCTGACAAGTCGCTCGAGTTGGGCGCAGCTTGTAGAAAAATCAAGAGGAGGAGACGTTTCGTTGGCAAAGGCGCCTTCGCATCGCCGACCAGTTCCTCCAAACATGGGGAGACACGTGGAAACTCGCCGTATCCAAGTCGGTGAGAGGGCGTCGCGTAGGGCGCAACTGTTCGATACAGCCGTGAAGAATTTGGTGAAGATCGGCGCGGAGAGGGATCCGAAGCGAACGCGCTCGACCGTACAAGAGCGCTTCCCTCGTCGTATAATTCATCGTATAAAAAGTGGATCCTCCTCGGCTCGGTCCGTCGATTAAAAAGCACAGCGAAGGAAGCTTCGAAGTTCGAGGCGAAAGAAAATTTCCGAAAGTTGCCACGAATGTAACTCCGACGACGCTTCAACTTCTTCGCAAGAATACTGCACGACAGGCGGTGATCGCGAATATTCTTCCCCTCCTTTCCTCTTCCTGTGTTTCTCGTTTAGTAGTTTCGATGGTTTAGCGCGTTAAACCGACGATCGTCGTATTCGTGGCGCATAGTCTGTTCGATGATGGTGGCCACCGTGACGACTGCTCGTTTTAATATTATACGTACGTTGCTTTGTTATCCCTGTAACGATCATCCGATGTTGCTTTCGTTTCGGTCGCGTCATTTCCTTCGAGATCCTTCGCCTGTCCTGTTTCTGCCTGTCGTGTTTCCACGAACACGATTCGATCCGTTCGGTCGAGTCTTCCCTCGAACCAGCTGATCATCGTATTTCAAGGTGTAGCTTCTCGTCTACTCGGTCGTACTAGTAGCGACGACACACGCTGTAACACGCCGTAACGCGCAGCTATACATTTCCTGTCCTCGTCCGACTCGACGAACGGACATTAACTCTGACGTAGTTGCCAAGCTCGAAGCTGATCGATCGATTTTCATCGCTTCCGCTGTTCGCGGTTAGATCGATGCGCCTCCCGACGTGGAAGAGATTCACGCGCAAACCCTAAGACGCCTGGGGGCGTCCACGTCACCGGACCACCGTCCAGGGTCCCACTTTGGCTAGCACCAGTCGTCTTCGTCGCTGTCAGAGTGTCTCGATCTGTAACGATCCGACGAAAGTTAACTTTCTAACTAAAGCCACCTTTCCGGCTCTCGACGCGTTCGATATCGCGCGGTGGTACTTTAACGCGATCGTGTGCCCAATGGCGCTCCATCGGACAATTCACGTTTCATTTCCTCGTTTAATTTTACAATCGATGGCTACCTTTTGCTTCAAATATCTCATTACGCGACTCGATCGTCCGATATGGCGGATTTCTTACGCGCGGATTTCGTGAATGGGGGGGGGGGAGGCCACTGGGAACGGATAACGCGACTCGACTACGACGTAGAACGCGTAGCGTAGCTCGAACAGTTCGAGGAAAATCGAACGGACGCTGCTCACCTGGGTGTCCTTTGCTTAGCCTGCGGCTGAGGCTTGTACCCGTTTGGTACAGGACTGGGCAAGAGACGGCCGCCGCGGCCCATTGCCACCGCCTGCTCGAAGCTCAACGGACAATGGCTTGGTTGCATCGGTGGCAAATGCTGTCCTGGTGGCGGATGCTGCATGCCAGCCGGGAGCGTCACGTGCATGTGCGAGCCGTGAGTCGGCGAAGCGTTCAACTTGGGGAAATTGATGTTCGCCGGTTTCAGTTGCAGAGTCGAAGGTTTGTTGGGCGTTGGAGGCAGTAGACGACCCTGTCCCCGTCTGGTTACTAACACCGGATAACTGTGCTGATGGGGATGATGCCGATGATAGTGCTGGTGGGAATGAGCAGGCTGTCGACCACCGATCGGACTCGGACTTCTCGATCGTTGTTCCAAGCTCGTCGTCCCGTAATGCCGGCCTCGATCGATGTGATGAATGGGGCTCGGTGTCCTCGCTGGACTGGTCGAAGCGCTCCACGGACCTGACGAACATAGTCGTTAGCGTTTGGCGTTCCGAGCCTCTATACGCGACCGCTATCTTCTACCTGCCCTAGCAGATCATTCGATGAAACGGGATCGTTCCGAGGACTAACGGGATTGTATACGGTCGGCAGCGAACCGACGGAGCGAACGTCGTTCGCCTGTCTGGAAGGATACCGGCGGCGTGTATACTATAGATATCGGGCGGTCTACGGCAACGGTGGAATTCGACAAGAGTCGGAGTCGGTCTAGCTCCGTTCGTTGACTTCCGAGTGCCGCATCGGGCAACATGCCGCATGCTAAACTCTCTAGCTCCATCAAAGATTCTAGGGGGACCGCGGTGCGTGCAGCTACACTATAGCTAAGTACGAACAACCAACGAGCGTCTAATCAACGATGTTTCTAGATGGGAGGGACAGAGTGCAAGTGTTTTCAGTGTGCAAGAGTATGTGCTCGATATCGAAAGCCCGTGTTTATTATCCATTTCGTGCAGTGCGGTGTCTCGAACGAATCAGAAGGAATCGCGAGTACGTAATCGACGAATATAAGAAAGACGGACGGAACGACGTACTGGATATAGCGCGGTCGACGAAGACCGGTCGAGAAGAACTCGGTTCTTTGGAATTTCTTACGAGATTTTCGGAATTTTCGACACGTTCTCCACGTATCCGATCCGATAAAGGAGAGTTTGGAAGAGAACGGGGGAAAGTATGATCGTTCGTATTCGAGTGTCTGTTTTGTGCGATACTGTGTGTCGATTGCGTACTAATCTGTATCTGTTTGTTGTGTCGGTGAACGATGTGGCTGGAAAAATGTACAACCGTGAAAGCCAAACGATAATCGATGAAAGTAACGATGATAATGACGATGACGACGACGATAATGATAATAATAATAATAATAATAATAATAATAATAATAATAAGGATAATAATAACAATAGTAATAATGGTAATGATGACGATGACGATGACGATAATAATAATAATAATAATAATAATAATAATAATAATGAGATTGCTTTGGTAAAGGGAATGAAACGGAGTTGCGAAAGAAATTACCATCGTCGTAATAGTCGCAGTGGTCGTAATAGTCTTTGTAGGCGCATAACAGAACAAAACGAAGAAACATATTACATCGAGTGACACAGAGCTTCTGCCTCTTGCGAGTAAACCATTTATAGCGACATTCATAGTTTTTCTAAATCGTAACTACGAATCTCTCGTCCGTTCCACGGTGCCAGCATCGAACAGAGATCGGAGCGAGTTCGTTCGAGACTTTTACGATCGTTTTACCGCTATACGATCCGTGTACGAGAAACGTTCGCAAAAGAGATTCGTAGGTTGGATTTCGTAAAAAGGACTTATCGTTGCACCGTGTTTTCTTCGACGAAATTATCATTGCTGTCTTGTACCTCGGATCCTGTGCCGATGATTGTACTGTGTCGGATGGGGATGATGCGTGTGTCTCTGAATCTCGACGACGTTGCTAACCGTGTCGCTAAACCCTGGTCCTTCGTGGTAATAATGACCATGATGATCGTATCCAGGTCGCCCTGGCGAGTGTCTCCTGCAAAAAATTACGAATTAATTTCATATTCGCATCGCGTCATCGTCGTCCCGTCGACTAGAAGCATCGGCACACCTGTTCCTATTTTTATATAAATTCGACGCTTTCCACTAATTTCATTTTCCAGTCACTCGCGTCTGGTTATTACCTTAAACTCGGTGAACGCGACGGATGCCTAACCGGTTGCACCGGTGGATGAAGCCTTCTGCCGGCGTGGGTAAGACTCTCGAGACTACCGGCACGCGAGTCGCTAACTACAACGTCCTGAAGCTCCATCTAAACGAACAGACTCGTCGATTAGAGGACCGCCCCGAGAAACGGAATAAATCAGGAGTTTAAGGAGAGTCGGGGTGCCGCCGATTCTTTGCCTTCGTTACTAACGATTCGCGACTCGAACAAAACTTTCTTTTCCGAAACCAGACGCCTTTTGCCTCCGGAACGCGAATCTCCGCGCGAGCTTCCCAAAAAAAAAAAAAAAAAAAAAAAAAAAAAAAAAAAAAAAAAAAAAAAAAAAAAAAAAAAAAAAAAAACGAAACGTAAAGACGTAACGAGCGTAAATTGAAAATGACGCGCCTATGTACACGTGACGCGCATCGATTAAGATCAGCGGATGGGAATTCGCGCCGAGACTCGTCTTCTTCTCGTTTGTCTGGTTTTGTCTCGAGAAACTGTCTCGACGATTTCGAACATGAGAAGAACAGTCAGCGAGGAGGAGCAGAGAAGTCGATATACAGGCACATGTACGCGCGTGTAGAAACATGCGAGATAAAAGTTTCGGGCATGCACATGCTTTGCTGATTTAGTTTCGTTCGGAGCGGTTTAGGGTGAGAGAAGAAGAGAAACCAGTTAATCGTGTTTGCACTACCGTTGCGACGAGCCGTCGCCCGTCGTCTCACGGATGTTTCTTACTTACCGGCGCACGGATATACATGGAATTACAACGAACAACGATACACAGGGAGAACGAGGCAATCGTCGACGAGAATGCACGAGTGCTTCGTTACTCTCGAGAGTAATCTCAAGGCTGAAAGCAGCTAGGGATAAGGGTGGGGTTTCTCTAAAACATTCGCGTTGAACTTTCTTCCTCGTGTTCGCGCACGTGCCGAGGCGAAGGCCGTTCAACATCGATTCGTGAATCGATCTTGATCTTTGCCGAGTCGCATTGCCTAGCGCATAGCCTTTCTCAGGCGTGTTTCACGGCCAATCGTGCGCCGAATCAAACACAACGTTTTCGCTAGCCTCGCGAACGCCGGTCTATCTACTACGATACGATCTAGTCGTCTAAAATCTATCGCGATCTAAGGAGGGTGTCGTCGAGTGTCCGTCTATAAGGAATTTCTTTGGTTATTCACGAACTAGACTAAGGGAGCTGCTTGTTCGTCTAATCGTAAATAAGAGATCACCCGCGACTTGCTACCACATCGTTCAAACTAATCCCACGAAACAAACGATATAATCCCGCTCTAACGATGATCGATCTAAGTCTAATGAAGCGTAACGTCGCACACCGAGATCTATGTACAATCGGTCGGTTCGTTCTAATAATAAGTGACAACAACGTGAATATATCTGTACATCGATCCGATCGAAGCGAAGTATCCTCGATCTACCGCGATCTAGACACGAGTGTCTCGAGGCGAAGTAGAACCAAGCGCACAGCAAGCGGAGATCCCTTAGCTCGCGAGCTGGTGACAGACCCAACGAGCTAAGTCGATTCGTTCTGTATCGCAACCGATCGAGGCAGATTTCGTGGGAATCGAGATTCATTCGAAATCGAGGAGGATTTTAATTGAATCGAGCCGAGAGACCTTGTGATAACGGATCGAGGAGCGAGGTGCGTAGGTATTCTGGTGTTGATAGTACGAGGGTGGTCGGTGAGCATGATGATGATGGTGATGGTGATGGTGGTGGTGGTGGTGGTGATGGTCATAGTATAGATCATTGTCGGTATCGTAGTATTGGTCGTGATGGTGATGGTGGTAGTAGTAGTTTTGATCCTGCTGGGAGGGCACCTCAGCCAGCAATGGCTCTAGCTCGGGGGCGCGATCCTCGTCAATAACTACGGGTACAACCCCAGACCCACCCCCTCCCTGGCTACTCTCTCCGCTGCTGCCTAGTATATCGTACTGGTGGGACATCTTCCAGTTCACCTTTTTATTCCTGAAATCAAACCGAAAGAGAACAAGAAAATCGTCGTCGCGATTACAAATATCCGTTTCTATTTCGTTCTTCGATTTCGGGACGAACCGAATCTCCCGCTGTTATTTCAAACGTATCGCAGTTTATCACCGCTCGGACGTCGATCAACTCACCGTGCTGGCATTTCTTAAGTTCTTACGACTATCCTCCTTATAGAGCGAGAAATACGGTCTGTCGCAAAACGAAGCGCGGCTCGATATCCGATTCAGATTAAAACGGAGACCAAGTACCTGATGCTACGTTGACGTCTACCGTGCTCGTCGTCTTCCTCCATGTGCTCCTTGCGTTGATCGAGCTTCGTTTCCGGCGTCGGCCGTACCACGTGTTCGAGGCTGTTCGCCCTACTTCCGGCTGCGTGATTATTTCCGGTATGATTTACCGCCGTCACGTCCAGTATGCAGTTGAATAAGGCCGATTGCTAAAGTCGAACGTGCGAAACCACACCGACTATCAGAGTTGATCGATAATTCTTTTATGTATGTGTTTTTATATTTTTACTTTGTCGTTTTATCGATCGTCGTTTACCGACGTTTCGATCTTCGAGCCAACTCGTATTATCGTACGGTATGTACAGGCACATACAGGCTTTCTTTCGTTCTCCTCGCTTTACCTTTTTTTCTCTCTTTTTTCTTTTCTTTTCTTTTTTTTCTTATCTCTCTCTCTCTCTCTGTTGCGTGCTTTCCAGTTAGAAGGAAGAAAAGAAAGAAAAAAAGAAAAGGAAAGAAAAAAGAACGATTAAGACAGAGCACGAGTTGTAGCAACGAAACGGCAGTAGAGAAATTTTCGCCAAAAAACAGAGGCCATGCTAGAAAGAGTATTACGTGAGATGGTGCACTTGAGAGTGTCGCTAAGAAAGAGATCTTTTCCCTTCAACGGCGAGAAAGTACGCGTTTCTTTTTTTTTCTTTTTCTTTTTCTTTTTTGCTTCTCGTTTAACTTTTTTTTTTCCTTTTTTTTCTATTCGCTTTTCGAGATGCGTGTGCAGAGAATTGCAAAAAAATGTCGAGCATCGAACGAAATTGTAGTAAAAGTGGTAACTGTAATCTGTGACGGTGGATCACTCTGGCAAAGCCTGTATATGTTTCTCAGAAGCTAGATTCTTACGTACGTATATCAATTATCTTTCTTATTTACTTGTCGAGTGTTTACAAGTGAGCGTAAAGAACTATATGCAAACGAAGACACTTAGTTACTCGTCACGGTTACGGTACTGTAGAAATGCAAACGTTAGTAGGCATGCAATGTCGTAATAAGCGAACCGTTCATATTCCTCGATATTGGATAGACTCGCCCCGGTAATTCTTCGAGGAAATCAATTTCTAAATCGGTCGCAGAGGAAGATGCACGATTGGCGAATACTTTCTTCGACATATCGATACATACATGTGCGAACAGGTCGTGGACAAACACAGTACACAAGCCAACCATAGCGAACAGAACTACTTTGGGGGTACTAGACTAGCTCTATTCGTTTATCGTATACGTACACATAAACTGGACGCGGGTGTACAACATTTCGCTCGAATCACCAACATGCCTACGTACGCCGTATTTGGCTAGGTTTCATCTACCGTCAATTATCCTCGTTCAAATACGATACGACAGAATGTTTAACTGTTCAAATACTTGGTCTACAAATATTTACATACTTTTGAATACGACGAAAAGCGCATCCTCTCGGACGCCCTTTTCCCCTCGATCATCGAGAAGCAACGCGAATATTCGCCGTACTTCGTACCATCGTACATCGATTCATATTCGTCCGATACGATAGGTTCTTACGTCGTTCGGCGAATGATCGTGGTTGCGTCGATAAAAAGAAAAAAAAAAAAAAAAGAAGAACATTCGGTCGTTCACGGCATCGTTTGTTTCAAGGGCGAAAAAAAAAAAAAAAGAAAAAAAAGAAAAAAAAAACAGGTCGTCACCGAATCTTCCGTAGAAAAACTCGTAATCTAGGTGGTCAAAAAAATAGTATGGTAGTCGTAGTCGTGTCGTCTGCGTGTAACCGAGTAACGGGATGCTCGATCGTGTGTCGTTGTTGTAAAATCGTGTGAGAAAGTAAGCCATCGGAAGAGAATCGGCAAGGCAACGAGTCTAAGGAAATTGTAGATTCTCTAAGAGTAATCGCTACGCTACGTCGTTAGAGAGAGTAACAGAGTAGATAAGAAGGCAAATAATATACAGTTTTGATACATACAACGAGAAAATCTAACCTCGATGAACGCACCTCGATTCGATCTTTCGTTCTCTCGAGAACAGAGTCCCGGAGGATCTAGTTCGAATCGAAAGTGAATTCCTCGATCTTTTGTCTAAGGGCTGCGCTGTAGGGGGCGAACGAGAGAATATAAAGGGAAAAGAAGTGAGAAGAAAGAAGTGCGATCAGAGCTGTAGCGGAGTTTCAAAGTAACAAGGATACACCGTTTTGAAAAAAAAAATTCCAAAAGAAAGAAATTTTAATGCTTGATCTAAGATCGACTATGTCGGACACCAACTATGTCATATACATTTGGGCTTGGAGAACTATCGCTCTAAGAGATGAAATCGGAAATTGATGATCGCTAATTGCGACCTAATTAACGGAACGATACTCGAGGCAAAAGGCGAGCTACGTTCGAGGATCAAGTCTGTTCGGTACTTTTCTATAGGAGGTTCCACGTACTAGGTAATTTACTTACACACAGCTATATATCGTGTTCTCGGGGCAAAGAGCCGATTCACGTGGGAACAACGTGCGAACGATCGCCCACGTGACATCGACACCACCACTAGAAAACTCAAAACGTTGCAGTTCTATGCATCGTCGCAGTAGCGCGGCTTTTCGTTAAAAAGAAGGTAATTTTTCAATCGAAAAGGCAAGGAAGAGGAAGAGACAAAGAGTCGATTAGAAATAGTCGACGATGCATAGAATCGAACGAATTTTAACTAGATTCAAATATTATCCTAGACTAGTTGCTTACTGTTCGAAGAGGAAACGTGCCATTAAAGAAAGGAAATTCTTTTAAAAGGAAAGACTAAGATATCTAAAAGTTCTATACAGTGTAAACTCGACAGATGCTCTAGTAAATTACTTCCACTAATATATTAAGTGCCTAAGAAAGAAGAAAGGTTCGCTCGTGTGATTGTGATTCTATATTGAACGCAACTGCCGTTGATTTCGTCTTTTACATTTTTCTGTTCTCTCTTTTCGTAAAGTTCGAATCGCCGCCGGTAACGTGTGCGGCGGCGATCATACGTATTCGCATCAATTGCCGTTGCGTTGTCCTCTATCGATTCGTGATTCAGCGACGGTTGAACGATTAAGGAAAGAACAAAGGTCTACGATGTGAAAGGAAAGTAACTCTAACGAAAATGTACATAGTGTGTAATATAATGTCACAGTGTGTGCACGCGTCTGTATCGTGGATCTGTGTCGATGCATAGAAAGAAAAAGAGTACAAGATTAAGAGAAGAGCAGAGATACAACCGCCGATTCGTAAATTAGGAAAAAAGGAAAGAAAAAAAAAAGGAAAAAAAAATAAAGAGAAAGAAATCGATCGGTCAAGTATACTTTGTAATATGTACAAAGGATACGGTACACGATAGGCTACTGTGTCTCTGCAGGGGATAGCGATCGAGAGATATAAAAGGAACGTATTATTAATGTTATTATGTACAAGAAAGGCAGATCGATCATTCGCTGCAAAGTTTCTCGCCGTTACTTTCCTTCTGTACGCACTGTCGTATTTGAAACGTATCGATCTGAAATTGTCGTTAAAACCTTGCGACGATCCGCCCCCTGCAGCGAATGACGAAACACGTGAACGATCGTATAGTAGTGAAACGTAACGTAACTCTGTACAAAGAAAAAATAAAACGGAAAGACCGTATTAAGATGATAAGATAAGTAAGAGAAAAAGTAAGTACTACCGCCTGGGCTGCAGGACTTTGCCCGGCATTATCGTTATCGATAAGATCGTTATCGTTCTGGAAAACAAAGAGAAAAGACACAAAGAGATGATTGATAGCTGCGTGAACATCCTCTTGTCTGGCTATATAATAATAACTACATTAAACATAATACAGTATCTGTGATTAATATCCAGTTTTCATAGATTACTCCTACGCTAATGTCACAATAATAACGATAATCATAATCATAATCATAATCATAACCATAACAGTAATAATAACAAAGATAATAGCAACGATGATAATAATAAGAACAACAACGCAATTCTATTTATCGATAATTCGAAGGTTCAAACCTCGTTGTCGTACTCTCTTTCTATGACTTTTCGATGGAAACACGTATAAATTCAACAGACAGATTCTTTTCTAATATTCTAATCGTAACTCATTCAAGACTCGTATCGTCCTAATTTTCTATGCGTAAACCGTATTTCGCGTCGATACGCCGCACGTTACGTAGCATCGACCGATCGAACGATCGCAATAAATTTCCGATCGTCGTCGTAAGTCGTTATAGTCGTTATATAGTCGTTATGGTGGTTAAATTTATCGAGCTTCCCAATAATCAACGAGCGGTAGCGATCGGCGTATCGACTCTAGATTAATCTACGTTTAATCATTTGCATGAAATTCGAATCGTGACGTTCAGGAAGGGTGACACATCGAACTGCTTCTACACATATTGACTCGGCTAATTCAACTTCAGACAGACAGAAATTGAACGTCTTCCCTGTCCGTGATATTCAACTAACGATAAACTATGCCGATTCGTTATCCCAGCGAGATCGTTCGTCCCAAAGTTATCCGAACAACAACAATATCCGTTTATCGACGTCTCGTCCGGTTTTATTCGTCGTAGGACCGGGCTACGCTGGGACAAAGAGTTCGGCCGAAAATTTCGAACGTTCTTTACTCGTTAGAATGTTTGAGAAATTCTCAGCACTACCGAGCACACATTAATACAGCGTCAGAATGTTGGGAAACAGACAGGATGGAAAGCTTAGAATCGCGTCCGTATCTCCGAAGGCATCTCCGAAGGATATTAATTACCGCGTGATAATCGTCCTCGACCGTAACCCGACCGTCTTATCCGTTCGATTCGGCGAATTTTCGGGTGTCCGCGATACTAAGCTTTCGTGGGCAATCAAGAAGCTACTTGGAGTCTTGGATATTCTCTATTCGAAACGTGATTTTCACACCGTCCATGTGAAATCCTACCACGAAGAAGCCAACGACAAACATCCATTCGAACTCAATCCTCAACTGCATTCCTACGAGGTTCGCCTGGTCGACTCGCTTCGTTCTAACCGAGTTAACCACTTTTATCGGGTGACAGTGCAAATTGACGATCTAACGAGGATCAGCAAGGCGACGAACAAACCACGTGGAAGTGCAACACAGAGGTTCCTTGTTTGAACAGGGCAATATCGCTAGGGACTTCCATTTTCGTACGAGTTACACTCGAACCGTAACCAACGATAAACTCACCTGTCCGGTTGATTCTATCTGACCAAACCTGGTCGTCCTCCAACTTTCGAGTATCAGAAGGCAGACGTATATCTTACCAACGGTCATCTTATCTTTGCCTAATTCTAAAATCAAAGAAATAAAACGCACGTTTGTAGAGTGTATCTGGAACAGCGAACAGCCGTTCCAACCTGCAGAAAATTCTCACCTTCGTTCCTAGGTATCAAAAGGTCCAACATCTTTTTTGCCTGCAGAGGCCAAATACTTCTGATCGTGTCTCTCAGTTCTTCGTTCGCCTGGTTCCTCTCGGAAGCTAAAAGCGAACGCGAATCGTCAAGCAACGTACACATCGATCCTAAATCGATATCGTTGGGCGATATAAAAAAAGGCGATCGCGATACGATAGTTTGCTAAGATTCGGAATACGAATTAAAGTCAATCGACTCGGCGGCGATATCTGAATTTTGCCGATCGCTCGATCACCCAACGACGCCGATATAAATAAGCCGCGACGCTTCCTGTTAACGAGCTGATAAATTGGAAACTGAAACGATCCGGAGACTCACCCCTTCTCACTTTGATGTTGAGATTCTCGCGAATCAAGGCGAACAGAGTGGTAGTGAAGTTCACCTTCAAGTCGACGTCCACCGGCATGTTCATCCTGATGAGCTTCTTATAGGCGAGCCTGTTTGGACATTTGTTGCCAAACCCCAACGGTGGATCCATGTTCTTCAGCATGTCGTACATCTCGGTGTAATGGATCTTGCCCGTTGCGTTTGGATCGTATTCGGCCCAGATCCGAACGAACTCGTCCAAGTGATGAGCGCCCAGGATCGACGAGTCTCTCGTTAAATAATCGAAATTGTCCATAATGACGGCAACGAAGAGATTCAGCATTAGGAACGAACAGAAGAAGATGAACGAGACGAAGTAGGCGTACGCGATGTTCGAGCCACAGCCACCAGGTTCTTGCTTTCCGGCCTTCACGTCGCACGGACGACCTTTCACGCAGGACAGCATGATATTTGGCCATGCCTCGCCGGTCGCACACCTGATAATATTTTACGTTTCGATCGGTTCTCGCGGATAAAAGATCCTTCACAAAGAGAGATTCGCATCTTCGGATGTCCGACTTTTGCGAAACTTTTGGCGCGCGTACGATTTTCAACGATACCGCGATGAACAACGCGAGGTACAAGATTTGTGCACGATGGGTGAAAACGTTTCGAAAGCTTGGAATTTTCACGAGCTTGCTTTGACAAAATTTCGTCAAAATCGAAAATTCAAAGACGACGGCCTCTCTTCGTCCAACCTCTGCTACAATTTCTAAGCTATACCCATCGAAAGTTGATAGACATTTGTGCTGTAATCGACGACTTACGAAATCCATATCTTGCTTCCGTTACTACGTCTATCTCGTTGGGAGATGTTGAACGCTGTTGAACGCAAGTTGATAATGGAATTTCAGAATTCGTCGATCGGAACTTGCATGCAAATTGCTCAACTCGAAGCATACGATACGTCGTCAACGGGAACTTTTATAAATACTTCCACCACTTTATCGGTATACTAAACTACGAACGTTTAGCCTTAGACTCGATTTAGACAAATGTTTCGATACGTCATATATCGAATCTATCGAATACGTGAACTGAGAACACGGTTCATGCATAGAACTCTGTTTCCTCGTAATTAGATGCAACACCAAAAGCGAATACTGGTTTTAGTAACTCAATTCTCTACTCGACTGCTCTACTACAGTGTTAGTTTGAACTTGTACGAAATAGGCGTATTTTAGCCCGTTCGTGTTTAGTGTGTTAGTCGATTGAACCGATAGAACGTAAAAGTAATCACCTCGATCCTTATACGCATATCTTTCTTTCTTTCTTTCTTATTCTCCGAAATATCGTCCAACGAGAATTAAGTTCCTCGAGAATTCAAGTTCCTCTCTGACTTTGAAATTTGCGTGTGTTTAAGTTTCAGCGCAGTGCTCTTTTCGCAAACAAACGAAACACCGACGAAAATATAAAACGACAGAAAAGAAAAATAAATCTAAAGGGAACGAAACGTAAGTAGCTGGTTTCATTTTTGTATTTCTTTAATCGTAGTTTGTGACGTGTTACTTACCGAAAAAGCAACATCAGACCTTGAATGAAGCTTTGGAAATTGTTGTGCTTGGTAATAGAACTATCAGCATCCAGCGCGATGTTACCGAATACCTGAGTCCGACAGAAAGAAAAAGACCGTGGCCAAAGGGCCAGCACAGCATTAGCAACGTTTTCCCTTCCGATCGATTCGATTCGATTCGATTCGATTTAACTTTAACGCACCGCGAAATTGACGCGTTCGCCGTTTGATTCTCGCCGAGTGACCAAGTGATCGTACACGTTGTTTAGTTTCTAAACGACGATTTCACGTGTTACGATTAATCAGTGTACATGGTGATAGGCGTCGATCTACTCTCTAACAATACGCATCCACCACATTAATTACGATCTACAGTTTTTTTTAACTTTGTCTTCTTCGTCTCGAGACCACCGCGATTCCCTCGAGAGAGAGAGAATTTCGTTCACCGATTTTTTTTATAAAATTCAATTTTACAGAGATTCCCCTCTTTCATTCACTCTCTCTCTCTCTCTCTCGAGCATCGCTATAACGTGATCAACTTGAATAAACTAGGCCAAGCATCTCTATGGAACAACTGTCTAGAGGAGATCTAATTGCAGGGTTCGATTACAACAGAGATTGACACGTCGAGCAGCTTACTTTTGTTAAACCTCATGCCAACAGCCCAAGTACTCTACCATAATGGCCAGTCGCTACCGATCGTTCGTGTTTTTTGGCTGTTTTCGTTTGTTTTACGAGTTCCGTACGTTTTACACGCTGCTTGTTCACAGACACGTGAAACGCGAGATTCTCTCACGACGCAGATAAACCAGATAAACGCGTGACTGATCGGTAGCCTTCCCGTGGACAAAAGTTCACTTTAACTTCGAACTTGCTCCGTTTAGCTGCTCGACTCACCGAAAAAGCAACATAAGACCAGCGAAGAAGGACTGAAAGTTGTTGTGATCATCGATCGCTGTTCCTGGATCGTTCGATATATTTCCAAAGACCTGACAACGGAATTTCATGGTCACTAACGGTCCCACTCACGACCGAGTATCGTTTAACATTCCGTTCCTGTAAATGACTCGCCCTGTTCCCGACCGAGCCGTCTCCGATGTCGACTTTTCGAATTGTCGCCCATTGGAAACTCTCGGTACGACTCGACGGTCGTGACATAACGTCCCTTATATATATATATATATATATATATATATATCAAAGACGGAATTGGAAAACTGCTGACGAGCGTGTAACGAACGTCGAAGGAATTTCTCCGACGGGAGCATACGTACCTGCATACCGATGATCGCGTAGATGAAAAACAACATCGCTATGAGAAGACAAACGTAAGGCAGAGCCTGCAATAAGTTTGGAATTAAATCGATTCGATCGAATGAAAAGATTCGACGTCCACTTACTTTGAAGGATTGTACAAAGGTCCAGAGTAAAATTCGTATCGTGTAGCCCTGCCTGAGTAGTTTGATCAGCCTGGCGGCGCGAAACAGTCTCAGGAAGCCGACGTTGATAAAGTTCTCCTGCGGAGGGCACAGGAAATTGCACTTAATCCCCAAAAATGCCGGCTCCTTATCCTAATAAGAGGAAGGCTTCGCGCGTGCAACGCCACGGTGTCTAACGAGCCTGCTTCGAACCCGTTCAAACTCGTTCAAACGCGGTTAGACGCTGCCTTCCACACCGTTTCGATGCGCGAACGAAGCTACGGAGGAATCTGTGGCATCTTACGGCGCTTTCCTTCCGATCTACGTTCGAAACGTACGGCCATCGAAACAAACATTTATTTATCGGAACGTGATTTTAACGCGAGACGTGGTTTCGTTAAAGCGTTAGAATCACGCGCATTGTTGTACGAGAGTGTTCGGTAGGTCGTTCGTTAAACCCATTTGCCGCAGTCAAGCCTCTGCGTATCGAGCGACGATCGCAGCGACGGTGAAGCAACGTGAAAAATTTGATCGCGCGTTGATACCGCATCCATATGCCATTCGAGGTACGTTTGTTCTCGTGTGTTGCTGCTGCCTTGTGTACTCGCGTACAGTTACATGTCGTGTACAGTGATAAGAAGGATCTCGAGAATGTTTATGCGTTGTATTAATATCATTTATACGCGCAACGAACGAGTAACCGTGATCGTTCGTCCTTCGGCATAACAAAGAATCGTTCGTACATGTAATTACGCATTTCGTCTTCGACGTGTTAATCGAACAAAATTTCTTAAATGTATTTTACATTTGGCGACAACTTACGTCTGTGGGTGTAACTGTGACGAAAGTTATACCTTTTTTTCGCCTAGTTGGCCGCCACTGGGCATACTCGAAAACCGCTCCTAGTACAAAAATACACGATATTGCAAGATTATTGGATCGACCGGACGGTATGCACACTGATCTCTTAATATGCGAATATAGAACAAACTAGCGGAGATTTACATGTATGTATATATGTATGTATGTATGTATGTATGTTTGTATGTACGTAAGTATGTGTGTGTATATATATATATATATATATATATATATATATATATATATATATACATATAGGTATAAACGAAGCTTAGTCTGGCGGCCACTGAGACTGACACTCGTAACGACTGTCGTTTAGTCGCGAAGCTTGATGGAAAAGGTGTAAGGCTTTGGCTTACCTTGATATCTAAAAGTAAGTTTCAGCCAAAATACCACGTTGTTAATCGTTGTCGATTCAGCAAACCTACTAGGAGTGCAAGCATTTAAGGGAGATCTCGACTCGACAGCCTCGCTGCGGCATCGACGCTCAGCTATATATCTGACGCTTTTACTGGATTATAATTACGGCATGTGGAAGTATAGCACGATGTTACTTCGGGTCTTAGTAAATACACTTCTACTACAGAGGAGTAAAGAAATACTTGATGGACAGTGCTGTATTTATGTTGATCGTTCGAGAGAACGTCGTCTTTACTATACGCAGTGAACAAGAACGAATCTTTCGAAAGAAAACGCTCGCGAAGCTTCCTCAAAAAATAACATCTCCTTTCTATTCTCTTCTCTTCTTTCCTTTCCTTTTCTTTTCTTTACTTTACTTTTCTTTTCTTTTCTTTTCTTTTCTTTTCTTTTCTTTTCTTTTCTTTTCTTTTCTTTTCTTTTCTTTTCTTTTCTTTTCTTTTCTTTTCTTTTCTTTTCTTTTCTTTTCTCTTCTTCCCTCGGCCACCGTCGTTGCGAATAATTTATCTTCGAAAGCGTTTCCTCATTTCGAAAGGGCACTCTGGCATTGGTAATGTACATGTGTACCGCGTATATAATCCTGGTAATTGTATAACGTACAGGTGTGATAATGTACAGTGTGGATGCGTAGCGTATGAATGCAGCATAAAGCTACGCGGATACATGAGATTGTAGGGGCTCGAATAAAATCGTTGATTTCACCTGCTAACGTGTTATATTTGTACACTTTGCTGAAACTAAAGAAGCAGCAAAAGGGTTAAAGGAAAGACAACACTCGATAATGTACAGTCAAGCAAACATCGGATTAAGAACACATTTAAGAGGACGGGAATGAAAGGTTCGTATAATCGGGTTTCTCGTTAGGTAAATCAAACGCCTGGACATTCTACTTCTCCTTTCGTAAAACTACTTCACTCTCAACATTTACTCGACTCAGCGACTTTAAACGGCGATTCTTGCCCAAGCTCTACGTACCCCGAACTCGATCACGAGGGCGTCCACGATGCTGCCGATCACCGTGACGAAGTCGAACATGTTCCAGGCATCCTTGAAGAAATTCTGTTCGCGGGGGATTAAACAAGAAATCGATTAGAAACCATCACGCTGTCGATTTTGCCTATCGTTGCGTCCAAGCTTCGTCCAACGTATTTACCCATTTTCGCTCGCCAAACGATCTCCGTTCGTCCGCCTCTTCGTCCTTTTTCCCTTCTCCGTGAACTCGTAATCGAATTTCCAACGGGTAGAACGTTGGAAGAAACTTGGAGACAGTTTGCAAGTGTGTAAATGGTTCGCGAAACTAGCGCTAAGAAACTACCAACTCTGTTTGGAGAAAGAAAAAGAAGGAAGCTCGGACCCGCGACAACGGGACCGACCTTTCCGTTCCTTTGTCGTTCCTTTGTGTTTCCTACTGTATGTGTGCTTGTGCGTGCTTGTGTGCGTGTATGTGTGTAGTCGTGTGTGTAGTCGTGTGTGTACTCGTGTATGCGCACGTGTGTATCGCTAGGCACATTTTCACGGGTGTAAATGTCGGTTTAAGAGGTAAATACACGGACAGCTGTGCCTCAGAACGATACGTCGGTCAAAGAAATAGCCGGGAAAAAGAAAAAGAAAAAAAGAAAATAGAAAGAAATGCTGGTCTGTCGTAACAGTAGTCCATGAAAGCGGTCGATGTAACCCGATACCGTAACGTCATGTACGTAAAATAAAAAGTATCGTTCGTCGGTAGATAAATGTAACGGAGAGTCGTACGAGATTGGCTACAACACACGTCGTCGGTTAAGAGATAAAACATCGAAAAGAAATAATCTACCGATATCTCTCCAATTTCTTCTCGCTCGTAGTTACAGTGTTGTGTGACAAGATGAAGAGACTTGGCTGAGAGGGTCTTTA
>CM026163.1:923943-939533 GCA_014825975.1 Bombus haemorrhoidalis | reverse complement strand
AGAGGCGCGGTTCTATCGCGAGAAGCTCTACTTTTTCCACCTTTTCCCCGGGGCCAGGAAAGAGGTCACTTTCGTCTAATGGTAGAAAAATATATGCAAGCCAGTAGAGATTAATCAGCGTAACAATCTCAACTCTATCGCAGCTTCGCGGTACTATCGCCAGTTACAGTTTTTACCTCTAGCTTTTACTTCTAAATACAGGGCGATTCAAAGGTATACCGACGAACTTTCCTTCTTTTCGCGACCGTTTGCGAACAGTACGCGTAAAAACAGCAGGAAGGTGGGAGAAATTACAAAGCGACTAACTTTACGGCAAGCGTACAGTCGAATATGGTTGATAAACCAATGAGAATATTCTACTGGCCATTCGTTGACGAGGTAAATACTTTAGTTTTATCTCGGTCGGTCGCTTCTTCGCCGCGGCAGTATCGACCGCTACGCACACGGATAAGGTTTTTTTCTACGAGCATTTCGCAGTATTTCACCACAGTGGGAGACCAATTATTAATACTCGTTCCCCCCATTTTTACGAGTACCGCTCGAAGTTAATCGGTACACGTTTCGATCGCACTTGCATCGTAACTCTGAAACAGATCAAACAACAGGGGGGATCTTACGTTCACAAAACTGTCTACTCGTCACCGCGTCGATCGAATTACGCGGACAGACCGACTCGAGAAAGCCACACAACGGTCCTCCTTTCGCTTCAATTTCAACGTTTCGATCGCTCCTCGACGCGATATACGCTCGAACTCCTCTTTTCTGGCGCTACTTCTCCTTTCGTATACATTTCTCGATCGACGACGACGATCGATCGAGAGTATCTCCGAAACGCGGCCACGCGAACGCTTAATCCTCTCGCCAGTTACCGCGTTCTGAATTTCCCTCGCGCGATGTCGATAACGCGCAGGCTGATCCAGATTCGGTACAGCGAAGAGATTTAAAGAAGAGATTTACGTAGAGGAAAAAAGGAAAAAAAAAAAAAGAAAAAGTAAAGAACGTAGAACTCGTGGTAACGCTGTATAGGCTATAGAAATATAGTTGCGTGTGATTGAAATTGGTGGAGTTAATGATTAAGAGGATTTTTCTATACCTTGTATCCGAAGGCGACGAGTTTGAGGATGCACTCAATGAGGAAAAGGAATGTGACGGCGAAGTTCACGATGGTCAAGGCGTCCACAAGTTTTGGCGGCGCCTCGTGATACTATAAAATACACCCAACACACAGACGTAACACAAGCCTAGATTCTGTATCGTTGCCCGTCTTTTTTCTTTTTTTTTTTCTTTTCTTTTCTTTTTTCTTTATTCTCCCCACTACGATTCTTTTCTATGTCGCGAGTCTCCCGTTCGTTAAACTCGATTTCACGCAACTTCTCGTCAACTTTCCAGACGGGCTACACACAGTCGCGCCCCGTTCGCCAATAATTCGCGTACATTTTCTACTCGTATCGTTCGATTACTTCGTTACTCTCTTCGTTTATCTCGTATCAAACCCGTACACCCGTTCAACACATTTCGTCGTTCGACGACTCGAGCAAATTCTCTTTCTCCGCGAGAGATGCTTGCCAACCAGCTTCTCGCTCGTAAGCAATCGTACGAAAAGAGACAGAGAAAGAAAGAGAAAAGGGAGAGGAGAAATTGAAAGCTCGAACTTTTTCGAAAAGAAAGTTTGCTCGATTCGTTTGTCGAGGTAGGAAGTTGGCTCGCAAAGGGGGTTACCTCGATATCGCCGTCGACTATTTTCTATATTTCTGCGACTTTTAGCCCGCTGTCGTATCACAGATATAATACATCCGCGCGACAGCCTCCAGCGATAAGGAGGAGAGAGACGCGAGGAAATTTCAATACTTACGACTGTGGCTCGCGCGGCAAGCAAGCAATTTTCGCAAGATCGAAGTAATCCCTTTGCGATAAAGGTGAACCGGCGGCTCCCTCTTTCAATCGGAGAACCCTCCGATCGACCTAACCTCTTATCTTCCCCTCCCCGAAGTATTCGAGCAAGTCTAACCAATCTTCGACAGAGCGATCTTTCCAAGTAGCCGATCGTTCCCGAGCGCTTCAACGGCGCACCCGAAACGATCCATTTGGTGTACGTGTGTGTTGTGTATCTGTGTATGCGATGGGTGTGCGTAGAACCCGTAACTGGTCGTTCCCGATTGTGGTAAAACGGCATGCGTGTAACGGAAATCGGTGACAGTCGTCGAGCCTTCTGTTCTTTTCGTTATACTTTAGGATCGACCGTTCCATGTCGAAGCACCGAACGTTACGTGGCGTTCGATCGCCAACGGAGTTTCACGAAGCAGTACAAGCTTTATTTCGTTTTACTCTTTCGTGACTCCACCGTGACGTGTATCGAAACTCGGAACGTACCCCGTCTTTCGTTCGGTACTGTCGTTCACGATCGTATCTCGACGAAGCGGCGATCGTGACAGTGATATTCGCCGTTGGCCCAAAACACGCAATCTTTGCAAACAACAGACAACACCGTTCGACGTCGAAGATCGATTCTATCCGCGATCGTCCGCGTACTACTTTCATCGATTTTATCGTCTCGCTTTTATTTCGGCCGACGATAACCAGCGAGGAAAGACGATCGAGAGAAATCGATGCTCCGCGTCGAAGCAGCGGTGCACGCATGCGAGAATAAAAAAATACATCAACGTGCGGTGATTACGTGCGGATGCAACCAGGCAATGAGCATACGGGGAGCTTTAGAGTTACGTTCATCGTGCGTGCTAGCCGGATTTACTTCCTCGAGGCGGTCCCCTCCGTTCGACGTATCTCGTGGGAAAAGTTTGGTCGAAAAATTAAAACAACGTAGCCGAAAAAACAATAGAGAGAGAGAGAGAGAGTGTGTGTGTGTGTGTGTGTGTGTACGTGTGTGTGTGAGATAGATAGATAGATAGAGAGATAGAGAGAGAGAGAGAGAGAGAGAGCGAGAGAGATATGAACGAAAGAATAAATTGACGTGATCGTTATGGTTTTTGTATCTTCGTGTCTGAATACCGGCCAATGTGAAACGCTAGTGTGTCGTGTAGTGTCGTGTTGCGTGTGTATGGGTTTCGAATATGTTTCGCAAAACTATCTTTCACAGCGTAGATATCTCGAGGACGCGTTTAACAACGAGGTAAGACGCGATGTAGATACGGTTTAGTTTCGATACTAACGTCTTGTTTTCGAAACAACTCGCGTTGTTAAACGCGTTTTCTGCTCTCGTTACGCGTACAATTGCGTCTATGGACGCTACGGATTTTGGAAAATTCTATTTCGATGTTTCGTGTTGAATGATTCGGAGAGTGTCGAATCGACGAAGACCGCGGATCGAAAAATTTCCAAGTTTCCTTCGATATTTCTCGATTCTACGATCCTCGTAGAGCAAGAAAATGCGTGTACACGAACGCGCAACGCGTTCGTTCGGTGTTCAGAGCCGAGCATCCGCTGCGATCTATCGCGAGTTCGATTCTCGATTGTCGACGAAGCGGGCAAACGTACGTAAGTTGGTACGTAGTGAACGGGCAACCAAGAGGAACGTGAATCGACGAAAGACGCGCGCGTGCTACGGACGTTTAGCGTCTGTTCAGCTCTGGACACGAAAGGTTCTCCAACAATAAGTAGTGATCTATCACACTCGTACATACACGTATCCTTGCGATACACGGATATTTTCGAGTACTCGAGTAGACAAGATACTACCTATTCTTCCAAGAGAAAGAAAAAGAAAAAAAAAAAGCTCTAATTGCACTCTAACAAGCGAAACTTACCGGTCTACTTCGAAAACTGATTCTGCGATCATCTTCTCAAATTTGATAACGACTCAAGTTCAGTCGTTGCCAGATTTCTCACTCTTTTAATCGCGCGAACGTCATCGGCACGGATACGACAAAGACAGAGTCGCAGGCATCATTTTTCGAGGAAGATACCGCTCGAAGCGTGATCGCACGCTCGAGCTGGCTACTCTAAGCGAGTACGTTCTTTCGATAATCTGTTCGATGAGGGGAGGTGGGATTTGTTGGTATAGTGGAGCTTACCCTGACGCCGAATGCGGCGATCTTCAGTATGCACTCGACGGTGAACATCCCCGTGAAGCACATGTTCATGTACTTCAGCGCGTTCTTGTACGCGTCGCTTTGCCGATGGAACTGCAATGCATACACTGACAAACACACGGCCGAGAGAGACAGACAAACGGACGTACAAGCCTACGAATTGCCGCGTATTCCGACCACGAGCCACACGGTGGGAATCGACGCTTTCATAACCACCGCGATTCCCCCTTTCACCGGTTTCTCGTCTTTCTCCGTGCCACCCGGAGAACAGCAGGAACGGCGAAACGCTGAGAACCGGAGAAAGGGCAAGGACTCTTCCCGATAATCAAGCGATCCGTCCATCGATACGCTCGCCGAACACGATCTACGGACGTACGTGCACGTATTTTGCCGCAAAGTCGAGGAAGAACCGTTGAACGTGCTGGAAATCGACTTGTTCCAAGTTTAGCGCGTTGATAAATTTAGCATCCTCTGGCTTAGGATATCGCGACCGACGATCGAAGCGTCGCGTATCGTTGGACGGTTCCCCCGGTGTGACACGGTATTACAAATATATAAAAGACGTGTGTGTATATATATATATATATATGTATATATATGTATGTATATGCATATATATATATATAAATATATATATGTATGTATATATATGGATATATAGATATAGATATATATGTATAGCGAGGGACTTTCCAGTCGACAGAAAAAGGGAGACACATAGGCGTATAATATTAGCGTTAACCTAGATACGTGTATCTGTACGACCGTACAGGGTGTGTACGGTAACACGGTGACATTAAAGGGATTGTTTCCTCTTTTATAACGGTAAAGTGAGGGGGATGGCTTTGGGCGGGCGGTAACGTATCAAGCGTGGAGCTAACCTGTGCACATGACTATGCCGGTACAAACTGGATGTCGCGACACGGCGATCTGTTATCCGTCTCGTAGAATGGAATTAAATTATGGAAATAAGATAGGACGGCTCGATCACGCGATATCCTGGCGATCGATCGCGCATCGAGAGCTCCAACGACGATCGATCGCGTTCGACGAGGCGCAACGACCGAGGGGACGAAATCGCGATTCTATCGCGCTGATCGTAAACTTCGGAGTATTCGCGGTTTCGAAAGAAAGCGAATTGCGTGGGGATTATCGATGTCCGAAATAATCGTAGATATGGGTAAAGCGATTCACGTTTTCGACAAGTAGGAACTTACGAAAAGGCTATAAAACGGTGTCATCTCGGTCGTTCGCGTTAGGATTCGTTTCTTAGAGTGTGGAGCGATACGAGAGTTCGGTGTGCTGGAAGAGAGAGTGAGAGAGTCGTGAGAAACTAGAGGAAGAACGAATCGTAGTAAGTCGGCGGAAAGAAAAACGACGAAAGGAAACGAAAAGACGAACCGAAAGGAATTAAGATACGGAGAGCGACGAGCTAAGGCACGATCGAAAGAAAATAGAACGGTGGTCGGTGGAAGGGGAGGGAGCGAACGGTGTACGAAAAGAATCGTTTCGTTCGTGTTACTAAGACGATCTTTCCTCTTTTCGTCTGTTCGATCTCGAGGAGGGGATTGGAAGGATCGAATCGTGCGGGCGCCCCGTGCAAGAAACGTGTCTTTTTCTTTGGTATTGGAACAAACACACACACACACATTCGATAGACCTCGTGTTGGTTGGTTCGCTCGACGCACAGTCCAGTCGAGTTGGTTTCGCTTGCGAGCAGCCAGCATGCGACACGCAGTTTTGTAAGTAAGTGTGTAACGAACAACGGATGTGACATCTTGTGTGCGATACGTGCTGCGGAACGTGTCGGGAACAAATACGTGCCTTTGGGCAAAGAGATCCAGCCTCGTTGTCTCTTCCCGTTAACTTTCGTCGATCGTCGAACTCGAGATGGTCGACGCTCCGACGAGAATTTCAAGGAAGAACGACGATCTGGTTTCTCTTGGCCGCGATATTTAAATATCGTGTGTCGCTTGTGTGTGCTTCGCATTCACAAAACCATGTGCAGTTACGGTGTAGAAAATGATTGATCGATGTTGTTTCGCATCGTCAGGCAGCATTTTCAAAAACGAAAAGGAGTGGAAAGGAAACGAGCGATGCTGTGTACCCGATCGAACTTTTGGCGTGGATTCGACCTCCGGTAACTGCATAAGTTATACGCGGATGTATGTCTGTATGGCGTGGATCGACTCGACTAGCCGAGTCGCTAAGCATGATCGTACACGTGTCGCGTGCGTCCTCTAAAACTTCTACGATCGCGTTGTTCGAGCGCTGCAAGACCAAAGAGCGTGAGTTTGCTCGCGACGCTAATTTCGTTCGTTCGTCGATTGCGTCTGCCGTACGTGATCGTGATCGGCCGAGACCAGAAGCGTATCTCTCTGTGTTCGCAACAATCGGCCTTCTAACGAGTCACGCTGGAACGCGAGAGACGGCTCGTGCGCAGAGCGCAAAGACAGTGACCGCCAGGCGAATAGGCCCGGCGTCCAAGGAAACGAACGAATCGTGAAAAAGATAGCAGTAAAAAGAGCACGAGAGAGAGAGAGAGAGTAAAGAGAGGCACGTGGATTCGCGTGCAGGGCTGTCGTATGCCGCAGCGTTTTCTCTCGTTATTTCGACCGTGTACTTTCTATTCTCGTTGATCTTCGATCGAATCAAGCCAGTTACTTGTACAACGCTTCGAACCCCGCCACCAGTTCAAACATGGGCTTGTCAAGGCGTACGAGTCGAACGCACGTCGTGTGTATGCGTGGGTGTGTGTGTGGTCGTGGGAACACATCGATATTCGATATCGGTTTTTCCACGCATCTTCGAGTACGTCTACTATCAAGACGAGGACACAGCAGCGGGCATGCAATAAAAAGAGGAGCAAGGAGTAGAAGAAGAACGGCAGAGAGAAGACAAAACGCAGGTGGCGGAACGCAGAATTTCACCGAACTTTGAAACGAAAAATCGAACGAAATGAAAGGAAGCGAAACGGAAAGAGAGACCGATATACGAATGGAAAATAAATAATATCGGAAGAAAACGAAAAGTAAGGTTGGATAAACGCGCGAGACCGAGATAGATGGTAGGACAGGATAGAGCAGAGCGCGAGTGCCGTTTCGTTTACTTCTCAACACGTTCGAATTCGGCCGCTTGAACGACAGACAAAGAGAGAGAGAGAGAGACCGATTGGATCGCTGACGATTACAAGAGATCGATGTGTTCGAAAAAGTATCTACGCTTCCATGGAAGATGCAATCGGTTTTAGTCGTTCGAACCGATTGCAAATTCAACGGACGAGCGAGACAGACCCCGGCCTGACGGAGGATGCGAAGGCACTCGCGCATGCCTGGCATGGAGATAAAAGTGTCCCGATACTGGAACGAACGGGAAAGAGCATAAAGTAAAAAGCATCGAGACACGAGCATGAATCACGATTGTTCAACTAAAGTCTGCTCCGAATGGATTCAAAATGACGAAAGAAGGGGAAAGAAGAGAAGGAACGTTTGGTTTTCCAGAGGGAAACGCAAGAGTATTCAACACAGCTGTGTACACGTATCAGTGGGTACAAGGATGACAATTATACAGAGAACAATAAGTAAATTGGCAGGCAAGAACAACAATGTCCTCGTACAGATATAACGTTGTATATCTTACAGTTGCCTCGAACTCTCCATTGTGCACGTTTGTCGATAACGACGAGTGATAGATACGTTCTCGCGACTCTCGAAACCACGAGAATCGGTGTTAGGCTGCTTTTCGATTGGTTAAAGTTGCCAAACGCGAGATCAAGACTCGACGATACGCGAGAAGATCGAGTACAGAGAAAGGGGAATGAAATGTTGATTACGATTGTTCGTAATGTTACACGGCTCACGCACGAAGGATAGCAACGCGTGCTTCGTTCCGGCGCTCGTTATTCGATATTATCCGTCGTGCGTTATCGCTGTTATCGGGCGCGTAACGTCCACAAGAAAATCTAATTACGCCTCTCTTCGAGACGTTTTCGGAGAGAGAATGAGAAAGAGGGGCAGCAAACCAGCTGATCGTTGACGCTTACCTTCATCATGAGCAGTACTGTGTTTAATACGATGAGACCCATGATAAAATATTCGAACGGCGTCGATACCACTATTCTCCAGATTTTGTACTTTACGCTGTTTCGTTCTTTCGGCATGTACCTCTCCAAGGGGCGAGCTTGTATCGTGAAGTCTATGCAAGATTTCTGAAACGAATGGAAACGAAACGAATAAATCGACTACGACTAGTCTCTTATACGATCCATTTCTCTTAACGTTAGACCAGCCAGCATATTCTCGTTAGTATACGACTGATATATAGGGGAGGAGACGAACGGTCAACGATAGCCCGGCCAACCAACCTGATTTTTGTCGATTTCACCGTCTTGCAATTCAGCCTCTCCCTGCTCCTGGAAAGTGATGATAATCAAGGCCACGAAGATGTTGACGAAGAAGAATGGAAATACGATGAAGTAGACGATGTAGAAAATGGACATCTCTATACGAAAATTTTGAATGGGTCCTTTGTCCTCGTACGTGGCCGCCATCGAATTCTGCAGGATTTGCGGCCAACCCTCGCCAGTCTGGACCGCGAACAACGTCAGCATCGCGGCCATCACGTTGTCGTAGTGAAAAAACTGCGACTGCCATTCTCGTTTCCTTGGCTCGGGCAATAGGGCGCCCTCTTCGAAAACGAAATATTGACCCCTGCGAGGCACGTATAGCGAGGAGTGGATAGTGAAATTAGTAATTAGAATTTATACGGACCGTCGGAGAGAACGAGGAGAATTTTTACGATAAAATCCTGTACCTCGGCACGCCGGTCGATCGGTCTCGCCGCTAAAGGAAAAATAAACGAGATACTCACTGGCAATCCTGTTCCGTATATTTGCTCTCGTCGTTGCAGTAGAAGAACTTGCCGTTGAACAGCTGCACCGCGATCACAGCGAATATGAATTGGAACAATATATACACTATGAGAATGTTGATGACGTTTTTAAGACTGTTCACCACGCAGTCGAACACCGCCTTCAGCTTCGGCACTCTCTTGATCGTCTTTAACGGCCTAAGTACTCGGAGCACTCTCAGCGACTTGATCGTCGAGAGATTTTGTCCAGCCGAACTACCGGTCATGTCGAAGGCGAACGAAACCGCGGCGCATATCACGACCACCGCGTCCATAATGTTCCAGAACTCGCGCAGATACGAGCCCGGATGAAGGATAATCCCTAGATCGATGATCTTCAGTATCATCTCGACGGTGAAGACACCGGTGAACGCGTAATCGAAGTAATTCAGAATTTCGTTCCTCGGCGAGTTCTCCTTTACGGGATCTTCGGCGGCCAACGCGATACTCGACAGAGATATCACCACCATTATGAAGAAGTCGAAGTACCTCAGGTTGACGACCCAATGGGCGGCTCTTCTTACGCTGTCGTCGAACACGAATTTCGAATTTCGTATTTTATATAATCAATCGATCGTGCGAATCTAAACGGGCTAACGGAACGGCCAACTTACGGATTCGTAGGGGACAGTATAAACATGGAGGAGTATGGCAGCATTGGTTTTGGTCCCGTGTCATCGTCTTCATCCTGCTTTTTCTCTTCTTCGGACGACTGTTTACCACCTTTTCCGTCTTTGCTGAAATCAATCAAAGGCAGTTACCGGCGTTGACAGCGGTTCGTTCGCATCGCCGCGTAGTTCTGACATTCCGCGTGGAAACCGGCCTGCAGGAAACTTACAAATTCTGGTTGGGGCTCGGAGGGCAGATTTCTACCTTGGGCGCGCCACTGTCTTTCGGATTCTGCAGAGATTGGATCTCTTTCTCGAGTTCCTGCGCCTGCTTCTGTTTATCCTCTACCTCCTCCTCGTCCTCGGCGGCGCTCAGCTCCTGTGCGTTTGCCAGATTGTCGACGGCGATAGCCAAGAATACGTTCAGCAGAGTGTAGTTGCCGAACAGCACCAACACGATGAAGTACAACGAGTAGATCATGCCCCTCTTGTGACCGCCTTGCGACTCTATACCCTGGTACATCACTTCGTTCCAATCTTCTCCGGTCAGGATCTGCGTGCACCAATGCGTATACCCAATTACGAATGCCATCCAACGCGAACAACGCGCCGTTTCTCTTACTATATCTATCGAGAAGCTACGCTCGTCTAAACATTTCGTCTAATTATTGCGCCGACGGAAAGACCATGTCTCGTGTAACTCTTTCCTTGCGATCGAACGTCCGAAGCAAATACGCAAGTTAGATAGCGGTCGAACGAAACTTACTTGGAAGACAGTGAGCAGCGCGATGGGAAAGGTGTTGAAGTTGGTGGGCGGCGTGCCGTAATCGAAGTTGAACTGGCCGCCAAACAGCTGCATACCGAGCAGCGCGAATATGAGAATGAAGAGGAAGAGCAGGAAGAGCAGGGAAATGATGCTACGCATCGAGCTGAGCAGCGATATTACGAGGTTTCTCAGGCTCTTCCAGTATTTGGTGACCTTAAAAATTCGCAGGAGTCTAAGGGCACGTAGGACGGAGAGGCCGAAAGAGCCGGACTTCACCTCGGACCAGATCACTTCGAAGATCGATCCTGAGATGACCACGCAGTCGAAACGATTGAAGCTCGAGTCGAAGTATGTGCGAGGACCGAGCGCGTACACCTTTATGAACATCTCCAACATGAACAGAGCCAGGAACACGAACTCCGCGAAGTCTGTCAACATCCGTTTTAACACCGTTCACAAACCGGAGAGACCAAATGAAATTGCTTTCGTACAGAATGATTCTTTTGGATGGTTAATTCAGAGCCAATGAGCGCCAATTACGTCACGATCATACATCCCTCTTGCTACTGTATTATACTTTATATGCTACACTATACCACACTGTACTATACTATACCATGCTAGGCTAAGCTACGCTACGCTACGCTACGCTATGTTATACCGTACTAGAAATAGCGAGAGTGTGTAATTGGCGGCACTGTCGCTGAGTTAACTACTCAACGAAAACGTTAATTACCCTGCACCGATCGTTTGGATCTGCCGGAATTGTTTACTTACAGAGGAAATCGGTCAGCCATTGCGGCTGGCCGTAATGCTCCACGGCCACGCAGACGGTGTTGAAGAACACAAGAACGATGACGAACCAGTAGAACTTTTGCGATTTTACAGACTTTCGTATCCAGTACCTGAATCTTCTCTCGGCCAGCCAGAACTGCTTGCAAGGTCCCTTCTCTTTCGTCGAGGAAGCCCTCGAGAACCCTATAAATCGTACATCGATCGTTTTAACAATAATTTCCAACACATTCGTATCTCTTCGATACCGATTGTCGACCGATTTTCTTCGTGCTCGTCGTCTTTTCTTTTTCTATTTTTTCTTTTTTTTTCGTTTTTTTCTATTTTTTTTTTTTTTTTCGTTCGCTACGACGAAGAGACATCGGTTGATATTCCCAACGAATTTATCCGTGAAATCGCGTTATATCTCGTTAGCGCGTTAACCAACGCTTTCCAGATAACATATTGATCGTAACGCGATACAGCGAATCGTTAATTCCCGGAAAGATGTTGCGTCGCAGAACGCTAAAAGTTTCGTATCGGCGCTCGGTGTTGTATTCGACATCGCGATCCGATTCCAAAAACTTTCTTCCGTAACACTCGCCGCCGATAATAGGTTCTACCAAGTCTTTCTTCTCCTTCTTCGACTATTTAGCGGACAGATATACGGTGAAACAGAGACACATCTATTCTAGAGATTAATCTAACACAAGCGGCTGTTTCTATCTATACTGGACCGACGAATGCGTGAAGCTAAATCTACGACTAGACGTCGAACGCTACCACTTAATCAGTCTTTTACGGCGATCTATTTCGTCAAACAGATTTCTCGCCGTACACTACTAAAACATCGATATCGATACTCCTCCACTGCTGGACGTACCTAGACCACGTGGACACACGTTCGCCTGGCACATTCGCGACTCGTCGATATCGATGAAACGTGAAATTGTCATCGACGAACGGAAAGAACGACAGCTGGGTATCGGCGATTCTCGCGAATGCCCCAGGCTGATCGGTAAGTACAAATATACATTAAATACGAGTATACACAATTACACCAGCCAACAGAAGCAATTCCTAGAAAAAGGAAGATAAAACCAATGGACGCCTCGATTCACCGTAGCGTGTCGTAATTTCTGGGTGTTCTCGGAGACAACCGGTACCCGATTCGAGGCGATCTACGGCGATGTTCGCGGCCCCGCTCCTAAATACGTTTAAGTTTCTTTCTTTCTTTTTCCTTTTTTTTTTTTTTTTTTACGATAATTACGCTCGCTTCGTCACGCTGTCTTTCTCCCGCTGCATATGTACGCATATACCGTACGTACTTTAACTACGCGACGATAATTAATGTATTATAATAACGAAGACGCGAGATAATAACGCGGCGACGTAAAGTCGATCACATGCCTCGGAAACGATTAACGCGTCTTATCAGGATCACGCTCGAATTTCGTTCGCGCTCAGCAATCCGAAAATCTCGAACGATCGCGATCTCGTATGTGCGTGTTGCGAGTACCGATACGGTTCGTTGCGTGCGTCATAGGTGAAACGAAAGAACCTTTGAAAGGAAAAACACAGAGGAAACAGATACGAAAACAAGTTACGAATACAGCCTCGTTTACGTTGCTCTTTGCGAATCGTAACACTGTGTCTGGTTGTAGTTACCTTTCAGTTTTTTCTTAGGCACTGAAACAAGAGGAGCATCTGATAGCGTGTGTCTAGAACGATCGTCGCCGTGGTCGAGGGAATTAAAGCGTCGCTCTTTATCGGATGCGAAACAGAAATCAGAAGGAACGTCAGATCGTCCCACGAGCAATTCTCGCTCGCGCCAACTTCTGCTTTTCTCCTCTTCGTTCGCTCGATCGTCAACGGAATTTGACGGACGGGAAGGCGAACAAACGTGAACTTATTACTCGTGAGACCATCCGACTTTGGTTTATTAACGCGTCGATTGCAATCGCGCCGACGAACGCGAATATGCAAAATGGAAAGTAACGCCGACCGAGACTTGGAAATATGAAAGAGAAAGCGAGCGAACGTTTCGAAACGACGCTTTCTCCCGCGATGCGAGCAGAGAATGATAGTAAGACGTAAAAAGGTCAAAAGGCGAAATCCTTCGTTGGAGATCGAATCGTTTGAAAGATTATTAACGTTTCGATCGTCGATCGAAGAGCAATCGAAGATAAGAGATCGCGTTAAGAGAGCGTAAGGTCAAACGGGGAAATATACGACTCACCGTCGTCCTGGTCGTCGTCGCCCTCCTCTTCCTCCGTGTCCGTGCTTTTGCTCTTGCCGAGCTTTTTCTTTTTCGCCTCGGCTCTTTTTCTTCCTGCAAACATACGTACATTTTTGTCTCCTCTGTCGCTCACTCGATACGCCTATTTAACATTCATTCTCGTCGACCAGAGAAATTCGTAACGAGACCCAGCCACGAACCTTCTAATATGTGCTTCTTCTCCTCTTCCGTGGTCCTTTCTTCCGCGAGTATTACCTCCTCTACAAATAACAACGTATATTTTACTCTCTGTACGGTAGAGCATATAGAGAAGAAGACGAAAGCGAACTCGGTCGAACGAAAAAGGATCGACCTATCGTTAGACGATGCGTAAAATCGCTGATACAAAAAGGACAAAAGCTACGAGAGTTTAGAGCCTAAAAAAGGCGTTAGCGGTAAAGGGTGCGCGATCGATAAACGATGTAGCTGGCATGTTGACTTTCTAACCTGCTTTGCAGATCCAATTCAGGTAACAGTACAGTTCGTGCTCGAGCTGCTGCTGTCTTCGCAATTTCAGGAAGGACTGCCTGTTCTCCACCTTTTCCCTCTCCTTCGCAAACTCTCTACAAGCGTTAGAAAGATGATAGGGCAGCGTTACACGGGACAACAAGGGATCGTTTCCACGTAAATACGCCTTTCCTCTTTTCTTTCTTTGCGCGCGTTACTTTAGCCAGCTGATGTCCCATTCGTCGCGTTCACATATAACCTAACCTAGCAAGCGGTTCTAGCAAGGATTCTATAAACGGGACAAGACGAGACGTTTACGCAACGCGTGTCGCATCAGCCGCGACGCGGCGTCTATCGGGGCAAACGACTACAGGTTGTACTAAAACTACCAGCGTACCGTACGTAGCGCGACGACGCGTTAACTCTGGCTTTACTACTTGCTACTGGCGACTCGCTTACCCAGCGGGTAAACCGGCTAGCGCGACAAACTTAAGGAAAGATCGATCGTTTCGAAACCTGCTTGAGTGATCCATTTTAAGTAGGCACTGAACGCAGTCGTGAATAGACGCTTTCTCTTTGTTTTCTGATAAGCCGCCCGCCTCTCGACGCGTGTTCTTTCGTTCGAAAACTCCCTGACGAACAGAAAGAAACGTAATCGGCCGTACCTCGTTGGAACCGCGACGGCCTGACCCGAGTCGTTGAGCCGTTCGTGCTTCGAAACAAACGAATTCTCGTCGACGCGACGAATCCACGAGACGTCCTTTTTTTCCTCGACGTGCGACTACCGACAACATCCTCTCTTACGTAGTTCAGCGAGGACGCAACTAACGTTTCACATTCACCGTGGATTTGTTACGTGTTCGTAAAATTCGTAAAAATCCGGCCAATTGGTAAAACAGAGAGAGAGAGAGAGAGAGAGAGAAACGAGAGAACGAACGTGAACGAGGATCGCGATAATCGTGAATGAAGATACTCACCCGCTCAGGACACCGAGAACTAAGTTCAGCATGAAGAATGAGCCAAGGACGATCAATGGTATAAAGTAAATCCAGTTGTACGTGCTGCCAAGAGCGTCGTTTGTCTGCAAATTTGACCAGAGCCACGTGAAGCCCATGTTACGTGTGCGAGCGCGAGTCACCGATTCCACGCAGCTGTCGCGCGCATCGATCGCGATGATCGAAACCAAACAGTTGGCATTACGATGTACGAGCGTCGAGACGCTTGACCCTTCGTTTCTTTCCCCCCTCCCCCCTCCCCCCTCCCATCTTTCCCCTATTGTATTTCCCTTTCTCACTTGTTCTCGTTCCGCTGCGACTCTATCTCTAGGAATCTAAGCTTTCGTTTTTTCACTTCTTCCTTGCAAGAAACAGCACCAATTTCCCTCGTCGCGAAGGCCAATTTCGTTTCAACTTGTTTCAAGAACGGAACTCAAGGTACACGCTCGTCGATTCGTACGCTCATCGTGCAGCAGTTACGAATCACGAGTAACACGACTAGTCGATTACACACAACACTTAAGGTGACAGTGATTAGTAAACGAAAAAAAAGAGAAAAAAGAAAAAAGAAAGAAAAACGAAAAAAAGAAGAAAGAAAGAAGAGAGAACATATTAACACTATACAAAGAGACAACGGTCAACAGTTTCATGGATATCGCAGTGCCATTTCTCATACAACAGGCATGTATTATTTGTAAGATACGATTTGCCAAAAAAAAAAAAAAAAAAAAAAAAAAAAAAAAAAAAAAAAAAAAAAAAAAAAAAAAAAAA